>LNAC01000158.1:2539153-2566172 GCA_002007465.1 Ailurus styani | reverse complement strand
GAGCAGAGAGCCCAATGCGGGCCTTGATCCCAGGACCCTGGGATCATGACCTGAGCTGAAGGCAGAGGCTTTAACTCACTGAGCCACCCAAGCGCCTCCTTACTGCCCATTTTCATAATTCATCTTCTCTTTCCACTTCTCTGTTCACTTACTCCATCGATACCTGTTCTGTTTCTCCAGGAATAGAAGTCTTTATGGATTGTCAGACTCTCTGGCTATTTTTCTTATTTGTTAGACCTTTCTTGTTTTTACTTCCTTCTCAACCCATCAGACGTCCACAGCCCAACATTTCAAACCCTCTTTGGATAATGTCCTTAAATCCTTCACCACGTAGTCCTTTTGAAACAACTATCATTTGTCCAAACTAAAACTCCTGGCCTCATTCCCGGCACCTGCTTTTCTCTCACCGCATATGTCTTACTGACACAGAAAGCTGGATCTCACCCGCCATGACCCCAACCAAGACGTAGCTTTCTTAGCTGGATTAATATGGACAATCTCCCGGTTGGTCTCCTAATACTTTCAGTTTCCCTTCCTTATCTATATTCCAACTTATTTATTTCACAATAGTAATCATCTTAAAATACAGGCAAATAAAAACATAAACCTATTCAAGTCACTACTCCCTTCAATACCTTCCATCTTCCTTTAAGCCTCTGTTAACAGATTCTTTGCCTCTCACCTCTCTCTACCTCTCATCAAACATTTTACATCTCAGCTTACACAAAACTGCTGGAACTCTCCTCTAGCTGACCTCCTACCTCTAGACCTCCAAGTATGCTGTTCTTTGGGTTGGGAACACTGTGGCACCACCCACTCCCATGCCTTGCCCAAGTTGGCTAGCTCCTTTAGGCATTCCCGTGGACATCACTCCCTCTGGAAAGCCCTCCTTGACCTCTCCCCAACGTGAGGCTCTGTGCTTCTCCAATGTGAAAACACAGCAGCCTGCCCTTCCCCATCACAGCACTCATAACACGCATTTCAAGACTCTAAACTCTGAATGTAGAGACCACACCTGCACTGTTCATCACTGTATCACCAACATAACAGAGTCAGCCCAGTGTAATGCTCCATCTTTTTTTTTTTAAAGATTTTATTTATTTATTTGTCAGAGAGAGAAAGAGCACAAGCAGGCAGAGTAGCAGGCAGAGGGAGAAGCAGGCTCCCCACCGAGCAAGGAGCCCGATGTGGGACTCAATCCCAGGACCTTGGGATCATGACCTGAGCTGAAGGCAGATGCTTAACCAACTGAGCCACCCAGGCGTCCCAACACTCCATCTTAACGTAGCCAATTTCTTATTCAGCTTTAGAAGTTATATTTTGACTCCTAATCCTGAAAGTTATGCATGAATAACATACCCTACAAAAAATAATTTATGTGTAAATTCACACAGTGTTCAGCTCCAGGAAGTTGGGAGGTTTGAGAACTAAAATTATCTAGACCACAGCATTTATGGTCTTGATCTTTACATGTTAGTTATTCCTTCAGCAGTGAGCATTTTCAGGGTGATCTCTGAGGTAGTTCCCAGACCTCAGCACCTCCCTGAGGCTCAAAGAAACTCCCACATGGGACAGGAATAAATCTGATTCCCACACTGAACCCCACCCACTGCTTCTACTTCAATATCATCTCATCTCCCCCAGTAAACACCAAAAGATTTTAAGGATATCAGAAAGAGACTGACAATCTTTGACAAAAGGGCAGCAGGAGAGAGACTGGAAATGAAACCAGTCACGGTACAGGGTAAGGATGAAGTAATAAATGAAACTATTCATAGGAATAGTAAGAACAACAACGGCAACAACACACATTGCACTTTACAGAACACAAAGCATTTATAAAGCAATTTAGAAAGGCAGAGGAAGAGAGGGGAAGGAAGAAGGAGGCAGAGAAGGGTGGGGAGGCGGGAATAAGCACGGGAAGGAGGGAAGAGGGAAGGAAGGAAAGAAACTAAAGTAGGCTCAGAGTCTTTTCTTATTAGCTAGGCAAGAAAAGTAAGAAACAGGGAACCAAAAAAGGTCCTACATCAAGTGCCATTTCTACCCGCCTCCACAGACAGTGAATGCTATTCAGAGCACTGCCATAGTTCACTGAGAACTCTTCAGAAAAACTTATCAGCAAAGAGCAGTCAAACCTACGACTTGACTGCTTTAATATCCTTAGAGTCATCTATAAATATTTGGAACTTGACATGAATGAATCATGTATAGCTTGGGAGTAAGAAGGGAGTTAGAAGGAATAAAAGGAAGAATGTATTGATTTAGAATGTTCATGAGAGGACCTTAAACTCTGAAATGATACAAGCAAGATGGGTAAAGAATCTCATTAATTCTATGTGCTTCCTACGCATTATTAAGCATAAACCACATAGCATCCAATGTGCTGGCTACTGTTGTGACATAAATATCAACAGTCTCAGGAAGACGTGGTCTACGTACCCAGCATGGCTGGACATGTAACCCATTGGAATCGTGGAATAAAAAAAAAAAGAAAGAAAAGAAAAACAAAAACCAAAAAACAAAATTTTGTAACTGATACCTGTACCCAAGGATAATTAAAATGAAAATCAAAAAATTCATTCAATGTTTACACATATATCTGTGCTAACTAAGCATGCAAAATACGTTTTCTCATATAATCCTTAAAATATGGGTGCCTGGATGGCTCGCTCAGTCCATTAAACATCTGCCTTTGGCTTAGATTATGATCCTGGGGTCTTGGGATCAAATCCCACATCTGGTTCCCTGCTGATCGGGGAGCCTGCTTCTCCCTCTCCCTCTGCTACTCCCCCTGTTTGTGCTGTCAAATAAATAAATAAAATCTTAAAAATAAATAAATAATCCTTAAAATAACACAATAAAGTATACAGAATTAGGACCTCCATTTTAAAAATGAGAAATTTGATCACAGAGTTTAAGTTACTTGCCCAACACCAGCAATAATGATGTACCCAGGATCTGAACCTGGCACTGGAAGTCAGCTTCCAGGACCCTGAGCTTAAGATGCCAAAGCAAAAACAATGGGCAATGGTTCTCCCTAGCATCTTGACCAAAACCCAAATGAGCTTGGAATAATGCACCTTAAGGAAGAAGTGTGTCAGTAAACTTGAGTTCCATTCTAGAATGCAGCCTAATCATGGTAATTGGCCAATGAGAAAAATATAGGTAACCATCAAAAAGAGCTTCTGAGGGCGCCTGGGTGGCTCAGTGGGTTAAAGCCGCTGCCTTCGGCTCACGTCATGATCCCAGGGTCCTGGGATCGAGGCCCACATCGGGCTCTCTGCTCAGCAGGAAGCCTGCTTCCTCCTCTCTCCTCTCTCTCTGCCTGCCTCTCTGCCTACTTGTAATCTCTCTCTCTGTGTTAAATGAATAAATAAATAAATAAAATCTTTAAAAAAAAAAAAAGAGCTTCTGAGGGGCGCCTGGGTGGCTCAGTCGTTAAGCGTCTGCCTTCAGCTCAGGTCATGATTCCAGGGTCCCGGGATGGGGCCCCGCATCAGACTACCTGCTCTGCAGAAAGCCTGCTTCTCCCTCTCCCACTCCTTCCTGCTTGTGTTCCCTCTCTTGCTGGGTCTCTCTTTGTCAAATAAATAAAATCTTAAAAAAAAAAAAAAAAAAAAAAAGAGCTTTTGATTGTCTACCCAACCCTGAAACCAAATCGTGAGTTGGATTTTGGAATAACTGATGGTTAACAATTCTTCTCTACAGCAATAATCAAAACATCTCAACTGCAGCCACACGACCATTTGGTCAGCGTATTTTTTAAAAAAGAGAATTTTTCTGAGACACAAGGAACATAACACGAAAGCTACATCCCCCTCCCCAGTCTTACTGGGTGATACTTATTTCAGGGGCTGTTTATGTTCCCTTTTATATAAAGTGAATTCTTAGAGAATAATAGTAATATTATTACTATAATGTACATTCAAACATGAGAACTGCTGAAGAAATTTAAATCCAAATCTCTCATGCTCTTTCCTTATCATCAAGCAAGAAATGTTCTAAGTATGTAAACACTATGCCTGAGTCTCTGCCTTTTTTCAGTATTTGACATAAAGGAGGCATTCCCTCAAGTGATCAAGTTATATTCACTAAGGAGTGATCAGAGGCAAGTTGGCAAAGTCTTGGAAGAGAAGAAATAGAGCTCCTCAGAACCGAGCCTGGCGATGTTGAGAGGAAACTCCAAGGACGCCAAGAGGAAGGTTTTCAGCAGCAGGAAGAGTGAAACAGCAGGAAGCATTAGCTCCGTGAAGAGGAGGCAAGTGTGAATTAGAGAAGAGGCTTGCATTCTACTACCAATTAAGTGCTTACTATTATGAGAGCTAAAAACTCTTCAGAATGCATAAATGGGTTAAACAGAATGAGGATTACCATTTAAGTGGAGCATCTAACTTTGCTTCAGATCATGGGAATTCTACAAAATCACAAAGGAGAGAATTAGCTGAACAAAATAGTTTAATTTAATGGGAAATTTATATCAGAAGAGGAGCTAAGGAAAATTTCTGGAGTTAAGTAATGACATTTAGAATTAGGAGACATTTATGTAAAAGCAATGTCCAAGGATAAAGTTAAGAAATAAGAATTTTCAGAAAGACCTAGAAAAATCTGCGATAGAGACCTGAGGCACTTTGGAAAGAAGAACAAAGAAAAACGTAAGCTCTCTCTATAGGAAATAATTAGAATAGAATTTGACCTAAATTAAAGGAAAATACTACACATATCTGAGTGTAAACACAGGAACACACACACACACACACACACACACACACACACACACACACACACACACTTTCCTACCTTAGAAATGCGCCCAAAGACTAAGATCAAAATGTTACTTCTGCTCCTTTTCTAGTCTAATTAAAACATGAAATGTTGCCTATTGCCTGTTATCAGTTTATGCATATTATGGGTTAAATAGAAAAATTAATATTAATTGAGGGTGTCACTTCTCTGCCACATTTATTTTACCAATTCAGAGGAATAGTGATTATAAAAACAAGGCAGAGCTCCAAATTATATACTGAATCATATACACTAATCTGAGGGGAAAAGCCAAAGTCTTAACTGGTGTTCCCATAAAAAGATACTTTTATAAACTAAAATTTAAGCCTCATTCCAGAAATTATAGACCAAAACATTTCCTCAGAATATGAACCCCTTTTAAACTGTAAAAAGAAAATGCATAAGATGAAAAAATAATACTTTCCAATCATAAAATTTCCTCAAAAACCTCCATTACGTTTTTACTTCTTTACTGATTTAGGTCTTTTTTTTTTTTTTAAACCAACTTGAGTAGTTGGAATTGTCTCTTTAATTTAAATTTCATAAGAAAGAGAATCACAATGCACATTCCCTGACCAGATTGTGTGTGGCCTATTTATTCGAAATGTTTGATTCCATATGGATTTCTTCTCTTTTATTTATAACTTCCAGAAAGGATTCTCTGTAATAAGTTAGCAACTCAAGGGCAACCAATTTGAAATCCAGGCCCTGAGAGCACTGTACCTGAGGTCTGCCACCTGCAATGTTTTCTAGAAGGACCAGGGAAGGCCCACAAAGCTCGAACTTCTGTGTGGAGCATGAACCAAGTGTGAGCCACAAGTGGGTGGTCCACTGAGGTCAGGGTTAAAGTTCACAGAATAATTTGGAAATTATTCTCCACTTGGATCTCGTTTATGAGGCCTGAGAATACACCGTTTAATTAGAATACAATTTCCAAAGCAACCACTCCCTTGACTTTCCAGAGCTCAGTTATTCTCAGAAAGAAAAGTAAAAACAGCCTCATCACACTGACAGCTAACAGTCCCCTATAAATTACGCCTTAAATGTCCAACAAAGAAAGCAGCAGGCATCCGGGACAACGTAGATGTTAGCTGCCAGCCTTCTAACCACTCTCAAGAGTAGAGAGAGAAAGAGAAGCCCTATTAAACAAACTCACTCTCCTCCACTTCTTGCTTATGCAGCTGAGCCGTCCCATGGAAGCCTGGAAAAAGAGTGGGCTGTGCATTTGAAAATGTTCCCACACCCCGGCCGGCCTCATTTTTCTGATGATCCCTGCATCCAGCCAACCGCGCACTACAGTGGGAACACTGAAATCAATTCCATGAGAGCCAGCTGCCCGCCTCTTCCACAGTGTTCAGGGAGCCACACAGGACTCCTGGAATGGGAGCCAGCCCAGGCCTGACTCACCACAGATGTTCCCCTCCTCCCCCATGCAATTCTGAGCCAGGGCCTTCTTTCCAGGGCCTATTGTTATTACAAAAGATTTTACTGGGCCCCCCAAAATGTGCTAGATGCCGCGAGGAAAACACGCACCTCCCTAACCGTGGGGTTATGAGAGACAGGCGGTGAATTATGCGGAGACGACCACCACCTACTCTACGGGGAAGGCCAACGAAGAAAATCCAGACAGCTGTGTGGAGGTCAGTGTCAGGGACTTGGAACAGCAGAAGCTATCACAGTGTCAAACTTTGAAGTGCTAGCCAGCCTTGAGTCGAGTCTAAGGATGACATAAATCGTTCCGTTCTGGCAAATCCAGATATCAGATTTTTCTGAAGACCCAACGAAGTCGCCTTTGCCTAGAAAAAGTGTGACCAGGATGAGGACAAAAATACAGCTTCTGAAATCTGTAATCAGAATTCAGAGTCCGAGGTCACCCGCAAATATTCAGAAAGTCTTGCCAGCTATGTTTTGGGTAGGGGTGGCATTACTGTCTTTGGCCTTTCTCTTCTGGACATCCATTCGCCTGTCCGTCTTCACAGCAGCCCTCTCAGAGGGGGCCATGAAACCAGACAGTGGGTCCCGCATGCTCCAGCATCCCTTGTGCATGCTGAACCATCATTATCTCCGAAGAAACTATTTAATGCAATTTGTAATTTTTTTTTAATAACTGCCCACTTAACCAGTGCAGACGATAGGGCGAAGAATTCATTTTCAATCCTCTCCCTTTAATGGTATGAATTCTGTAACTAAGATGGAGCTTCACCAAACAGTATAGCAAAAATCTTTATATTTACATGTTTACTAGAGAGAATAATTCATTTTCTGAACCTACTGGGGGGAAGCTCCAGGTCTAGCGAATGTGACGCAGAATCAGCATTCGGAACAACACCCCAGTGATACTGCTGTTGCCAGGCACTCCCACAGTCAAATGAAAATATACCAAAGCTTTTGTACATATTCTACAGAGCACTTTCAGGAACAGGAAGAGATTAAAAAGAAACCAAGTAAGTGCTAAATACATTAATTGTGTAAACAAACAAAAACAAAAACAAAACAAAACCCAAAAAACCAAAAAAAAAAAAAAACCCAAAAACAAAATAAAAAACACGGTTTGGAATTATTTGGCACAAAACCAGGGACCAGAATGGTAGCAATCACCAAAGTGCTGTTTACTGTCCTTTTGCTCTGTCTTTATCTTTTTAGTTTCACAGTCCACTCAGAATTGTCTGACTTCTACTTCATCATTGTTCAAGAAGGAATTCTCTAGGAGAATAAAGTCCAAAATTTACCGATCAATTTTTTTTTAAAGGGTGAAAATGGACAGACAGTATTATTTATATCCTAGTTTTAGCTCTACATCTTAAAATACTCATGAATATACTTTCAGATAAACTCTGTTGATTTATAGATTTCCAGGAGAATTATATGGAACAATGAACTGAAAGCTTATTATCATAGCCATATACCCAAATCACTCCGATTTTCTCTGCAAATACTTACTTCGGATGAGTTCGTCATCTGAACAGTTTCCCCAAATGGACGGGTCTTGTCTCTCTCCATGTGTGAAGCAGCTATCTGTAGCTTGAGTTATATTTCTCTCAGTATTTTCCTTATCACATTTTTCTAAATAAAACAAAAGATATATTATTATTAGTAAATGTTACATATTTTTCTCTATTTTTTTTGTTTTAAGGTTTTTTTTTTTCAAATGCTTCCAAGGCCACCATAATTAAAGAAAATGGGAGCACTGTCTCTATTGACTGTTGCATAGGTTATTAAGTGGTAACAGATTTACTGATCACCTAACTATGTGCCCAGCATTGAAGAAACAGACATGTGCACAGCAAAAACAACCTGTTAAGATTATTATACGTAGGGGCGCCTGGGTGGCTCAGATGTTTGAGCGTCTGCCTTCGGCTCGGGTCATGATCTCAGGGTCCTGGGATCGAGCCCCACGTTGGGCTCCCAGCTCAGTGGGGAGTCCACTTCTCTCTCGCCCTCTGCCTCTCCCCCTGCTCATGTTCTCTCTCTCAAATAAATAATCTTTTAAAAAACCTTTTAAGTAAGTCATCGTAACACACCAAGCGGTCTGCCATGACAGAGTCACGTGCAAAGGTCCCATACAAGACGAAAGTGAATCTGTACATTTAGGTGGGCGGGCGTGGAAGGGAAAGCACCGACGGAGAAGAGATCCCATTGAATGGTCAGGCTAAAAGACTGCGGTTGAATGAGTGACTGAGAAGTGAGAAGGCCTAGAAACCAAGTGCAAAGTTGGTCTCTGTGGAAACTCGGTAAAGAGGCAATGACTGTGTTACACGTTCTCAGAAAAGGAGGCTATTGAGGATGGGAGATTTATACATGGGTTTATGGGTCTTCGGAGGAAAAACAGTAAGGAAAAGGACATCTTATCGGGAACATCATAACTCAAACAAAAAGCTAACTGTAACACAAGGTAAAATCCATGTCATAAGAGGTCCAGAGCACTGAAGAGGTTCAAAGGGAGAAAAAGAAACTCATCCCGATTCAGAGTTTAAGAAAAACACTAGAGAAAAAGGTGCATGTTGGATGGTCTTCAGAACATTCGTAGGAATTCTAAAAGCAGGGATGGGAGAGAGGCCATGCCTGGTAGAAGAACGGCGTGGGCAAACTCTGCAAGCAAAGGTTGCAACACTCTGGAGTGTGAAATACTTTAAGGAGGACATTAGGAGATAAGACTGTAAAGGTTTGATTAGGGACACAGCATGGATATTTGAACGCCAAGTTGAGAAATCTGAACTGAATTTAAAGGCAAGATAAGGAAGTCAAAGTAGCCACTGAAGCTTTATGAAATGCCTTATCAGAGCCATGCATTAGGAAGATTAATACATTTGTGCACAGCAGTGTCTCAGTCCCGACCGCATTTTAACTCACTTGGGGACTTTTAAAAAAAACAGATTCCTGGGCCCCACCACCAAAGATTCTATTTCAGTTTGGGTGTGGGGCACTTAGGTAATTTTATTGCACTTAATATCCCTGAGAATCACTGGAGTATGGATGTACGTAAGAGGGAGAAGAGGGTAAGGGGAACTAAAGGAGAGATTTAGAAGAGTCCAGTTTAATCAGAGTTGAATCAACTGAGTGACAAGATAGGAAATGGGGTAGATGTGAGAAAATAACTAGAGTTCTGCACAGATAATCGGGGAAGATGGGACTAGAGATGAGGGAGCCCTCTCGGTCAAGGATTTGACTGGGAAAACCTGGAGGCCAGGAGAATAATTTATGAATTTAAAAAATATATTATATCTGTACACAGTAGGTGTTTAGGCTTCATGCTAGGAAATGAGGATTTAATGATTTGAGACACGACTCAGGCCTTCATGGACTTTACAGTTTAGTGGATGAAGTGTTGCACACTTCAAGTGTTGCACATCTGTACTTGCAAATCGTAAATAAATCAAGTTATACCTGAAAACAGTGATCTTTCTCAACTTGACTGCTAAAGCCATTTAAATGAATGGGTCCATCGAAAGAACTAATACATTAAAATAAGAGTACCAAGAGGGGCCCATGTAATTAGAAAGGAGTCAGAGAAGGACGAGAATCTGGATGATGTCAAGCCATGGAAGCAAGGAAAGGAAAGAGATTCAAACAGAAGTTGTTAGTCAACTGTGTTAACATTTCCAGTGGAAGGAAAAAATCTCTGCACATGCAAAAGTTTCTCATGTACCATGGGGATTTCACAACGATTGAAGAGTTCTGCCATGAAACACATTTCAACACATGAAAATAGATGGGACACCCTCTTAGAACTAAATCCAGAGGCTAAAGTCTCTGAAAAAAAAAGCAGGGTCTTCAATGCTAAGTATTTTCAGAAAGCAAAACCATATTCAGAGAGCAGTAAAATATAAATCAGAAGCATGCTAAACCAATATGTTCTAGAAGATTTATGTAACATTTACTCAGCATTATCTGAGAGAAAATGTAATCTTCCTGAGAGGTGTTAGTTTCAATTAAAATCTTTACTTTTTTAAACAACTCCAGAAATCTTTCCACTGTTACAGTCAACTCAAGGCCTTTCTGAGATTATCAACAGAAGAGCTTTTTCATAAAAACTCACTAGTATACATAAACTAGCTCATCAGCAGAGTCCTGCATACTTGCTGCTACTGTTATGTAGCTAACTGCCGCCAGGTGTCATGCTAGTAGGCTTGATTCAATTAGTAACTTTAATTGAAGCTGAATGAAATTAATTATATAATTTCGAGCTGTTCAAGTTTAATTCCATTAAAATTAATTCATGAAACCAGGGCATTATGAAGCATTGCTGACTAAAAGAAAAAAGGTATGAATAAAGCCTCTAGACACACTTGACTCACATTTGAATCATGTCCAACATTCAAGCGCTCAACACAGGCCCTCTAGACTCTCCACCGAATAAATGAAATGTCATGTGGTCCATATGCACACGGATCTAGCAGTGACCCACTTGTAAGAGGAACGTAAAGTTCCTTCTGCTTTAAATATTTATTAAGGCACAGTTTCATTTTTTTTTCCAAGTTCCTTATCTGTGAAATTCTAGAATTAGAGTCCCCCTCAAGTTAAAAAAGGAAAAATATCACTCTCTGTCCCATTATATTCAAGAAATAATCAGTAAAGTGTAATGACTCTCAAATCACAATCATGTCTATCCAACTGTGCCTTCTTTGAAAAGTAAATGACTTGGCCCAAAAGCTGGTCTCAGGGGCGCCTGGGTGGCTCAGTGGGTTGAAGCCTCTGCTTTCGGCCCAGGTCATGATCTCAGGGTCCTGGGATCGAGGCCCGCATCGGGCTCTCTGCTTGGCGGGGAGCCTGCTTCCCCCCCCCTCTCTCTCTCTGCCTGCCTCTCTGCCTCCTTGTGATCTCTCTCCCGCTGTGAAATAAATAAATAAAATCTTTAAAAAAAAAAAAAAACAAAAAACAAAAGCTGGTCTCAGCTTTTTGCTATGACCCACAGCACCGAGCCCAGCGCAAGGCTCAGAAAAGGTTTCAAGCTTAAAAATTAAGTCAACTTTTGCCAGTTCTCCACGTCTATAAACTTCCGTGACCACTTGAGTGTTGTACAACTTTCTAACATATGTATATTATTTTAACATATTTGTAATACTTAGTGGAATACCCATCCGGCAGCCTCATAAATGGTGCATAGATGGTTCCATCTAACGCTGAAGAAATGCACTGAGGCAGAGGAAGAATTAATTGATAAGACAACTGTAAGATGAGCACCACGATTCCAGCCACAGAACCCATTTTACTACAACTCCCAATACCTTGGGTCAGCCACTACTCACTGAAGATGACCCACAGGCAGTTTCTAATAGCAGATTTCTAGGATCAGTATAGATTTAAGGTGTTACTTCTGAGCTGCAGAAGCAGGGCCACGGTCCTGGTTTAATCACTTCCTTTCTGGGTTTACGAAGGTTTGTAGCTGCTGTTCAACTAGTATGTGGTCCCCAAAGACACATCCCACATAGCCCATAGGTAATCAGGTAACTTCCTGATGCGTGAGATCAGGCTGTACCTTTCTGCAAGAATTCTGCACACACATCCAACTAGCACTCCTCCCTAACTTAACAATCTTCTCTTAAAAAGAGACCTTCAGGGGCACCTGGGTGGCTCGGTAGGTTAAGCGGCTGCCTTCGGCTCAGGTCATGATTCCAGCGTCCTGGGATCGAGCCCTGCATCGGGCTCCCTGTTCAACAGAGTGCCTGCTTCTCTCCCTCCCACTGCCTGCCACTCTACTTAATTCTGCTATCTCTCTGTCAAATAAAATCTTTAAAAAAGAGAGAGAGAGAGAGAGACACCTTCATCAGCTCAATAATGCCATTCTTCGATGCCAGTGGTTCCCTACTGCAGAGCTCCTTAACCACCAAGACACACAGGTCCCAAGCTCACAGGCCCAGGGCAGGTGGTACGGGAGGAGTTCTGTCATCATCACAGATAGCCAGGTGTGAGGGAAACTGCTCTAAGTTCTTCTGTGCTACACAATTTAGAGAAAATTTAGGAAAGCCTACTCAACACTGAGATACAGACCTTGATTTTGCATCACCTCATCAAAGGATTCCAAGTAATCAGAAAATCCAAGTTGACCTCATCGCTAATACAGAGGTCTTCAGTTGTGTCTCCGGGCCAGAACAACTATGAGAATATAAAACCCGAATCGCAGATAACACTCCTCAGTTCTACTAATAGATGACTACAGAAACATGTTTTAGAGACTAAAATAAAAACTGAAGATACGTTAAAGATAACACTAGACCAGAAAATAGCTGCCTACTTCTGGCAGCCACTTCCAAAAGGCGGCCTTTCCAAGAATTCTAGTCACTCTGAACACAGAAGTACAGACAAATCTTTGGTGGGAGTGGCGGGGGGAACCCCAACAACAACCAAAACCCTCAGCCTCTGACAAAAAATTCCTCTAGCTGGGGAGACCCAACATACCCACGAAACAAGTAACTACAAAACTGAAGGTAATGAAAACTGCGCTGGGTTATAATTCTAATTCAGAAACTGACCAGCCGTGTGGCTGGGGCGCATTTTCTTCAACCAGAAATGAGGGCATTGAGCTGGATTGTTACAGAGGGCTTTTCCTGACTCTAAAATTCTGTAAATCTGACTCTGCAAAAGGGCTCAACAGTAGAGCCAAAACTTCATACACACAATGAAGGGCTTTCAGAATGGAGTGGAGGAAATCAGAGGAGAGCATTTGTAAGGCCCTGGATTTGAGTTGATTCTCCAAGAAGATAATGAGTATAAATTAAGCAAAAGAATCAGAGGAAAATAATAAGAATTCTAAGCAATCAATTTAAATACAATATGTCCTACACAGAAATGACTACCTTACAGGATCAACACACTTTACTTTTTGTCATTTTTCTAAAGAAGGGTATGGATGATGAGAAGCAATCTCTCCCTAATCTCAATCATTCCTACTGACGAAGAAGGAGAAAGAACCAAGTAAATAGAATTTCCCTTTAGTTAAAAATTCTATAATATTTTACCTAGTGGACATTATACAAATTTAAAACTCTGAGAGTGAGACTTTTACTTATCTGAGAGCGGAGGAATGACCTAGTTGAATTGTGATTAACAAAAGAAAACTCAAAGAGCATTAAAAATAAGCAAATTAGATAATAATGTATGTACAATATTACGTTATGTTCTATGAACACAACAGCAACTCAGCTGGAACATGGTTGTTAAACAACTTTTTAAAAATGAAACAACACTTCCTGGGGCACCTGGGTGGCTCAGTGGGTTAAAGCCTCTGCTTTCGGCTCAGGTCACGATCTCAGGGTCCTGGGATCGAGCCCCGCATCAGGCTCCCTGCTCGGCAAGGAGCCTGCTTCCTCCTCTCTCTCTGCCTGCCCCTCTGTCTACTTGTGATCTCTGGCAAATAAATAAATAAATAAATAAATAAATAAATAAATAAGTAAATAAAATCTTTAAAAAAAAGATTTAAAAAAATAAAATACTTCCTTTTGTTGAAAGAGTAAATTAATGCATTTTTGCAATTACAGTATTAGCAATTTTCAAAGGACTTTAATATATAATATTCATCTGATCTTCAGAACCATCAACGATATTTTAAGAACACATTAGCTCCATCTTACTGATGAGAATACAGAATGAGTCTCAGAGATAGACATGCAGTTGAAAACAGGATCAAAGTCAGAGCTGGAAAGCATCCTGCAGCTCGACTAATTTCATACCACACCTAGTGTAGAAAGACCCACTGCAACACTCAGCCCTTCAAGAGTCCAAGGAATGACCCTCACAAAGAAACACATCCTATTCTTGGTCAGTTAGGTTCACTAGTAAGTTATACTTTATTTTAAACATAAATTTGCTATCGGGTAACTTATAACTAGTCCCAGTTCTGCCCGTTGTCGGTAGAAACAGCAAAGGTAACCCTTTCTAAAAGACAACAGTTTGAACTACTGAAGAGGGATATTCTTTCCAGCAGTCTGTAATCACGCAAATGTATGCTCTCAAGAGCTTAAACGCTGTTAGCACATAATAGTGAAAGAATCCAGTCATGCTGCATGAGGAGGATGATTAGTTTGTCAAAGTTACTAATGAGGTTTTTTTTTAATNATCCAGTCATGCTGCATGAGGAGGATGATTAGTTTGTCAAAGTTACTAATGAGGTTTTTTTTAATATTTTATTTATTTATTTGACATAGAGAGAGAGAGAGAGAGATTACAAGTAGGCAGAGAGGCAGGCAGAGAGGCAGGCAGAGAGACAGGGAGAGGAGGAAGCAGGCTCCCTGCTGAGCAGAGAGCCCGACGTGGGCCTCGATCCCAGGACGCCGAGATCATGACCTGAGCCGAAAGCAGAGGCTTTAACCCACTGAGCCACCCAGGCGCCCATTAATGAGCTTTTAAACATAAAGTTCTGTATGTGCCATGGGTTTCCAAGAAATGGAGACAATATTGTCATGTAAAAGTCCCGATGTATCTGCTTCCTTCCTGATGAAGGAAAAGACTCTCATTAGGTTCTCTGGGACAGAAATACCATCTCTAAACCGCACTTTGCACTAGAAGTGGTTAAGAGCAGAGGATCTCAAATCAAGGCCCCGGGGTCCCCCGCTAATGCTATGGATCCTGGGCAAACTAGTTTTGTCAAAATGGGACTAACAGTATCCATCTCATAAGGCGGATATGGAAAGAAATGGAATCATGCCTAGGAAGCAGAGTTTCTGGTATAGAATAAGGGCTCATCCATATTTGCTATTAGTATTTCATTAACTGTTAGGACAATAAGCATCTTTTAAAAAGTTATCATATGGGAACTGTTGAGGGCAGTATCTAGTGAATAATTCCTATGTGAAGAACCACGCAAGAAATCTGTTTCTAGATTGAATATAAGCAAAACTATTGCTTTCTCTGAGAAGCTTTATTTTTTTTCCTTGATGCACAGTGAACTTCAAATTTTTTTAAAAATGCCTTCTTTTTGACCCAAATTTACAGACAAAATTGAGTAAATCTGACCCTACAGTCTCTCTGTACATTTCGATTTCCCCCTATGTCTGGATCTCCTAGATACCTATATTTTCCATTATTATGTTTTAATCTTCTTTTAAAATGTACTCTTATAAGCCACCTCAAATATTCTGCTGAACTAGGCAAAGATATATGTAAATGCACAAGCCAACCACCAAATACATTTTCTACTTGTTATCCATACTTTATTTGCTTATTTCATGAAAGACTAATATAAACGATGGTGCTTGGCAGAAATCTTTATAAAACTTCATAAAACTTAGTGTAAAATACACATATATTCATATAGAAAAGGAATACAAATAGCTTTCTTTATACTTAAATTTGGGGATTTCTGCATGTTAGGTCTCATCCAATTTAACTTAATATTTGGTAATAATCTATGACAGATCATTTATAATCTATATAAGATGTATATTCTTACTGCTATGTAATCTATATTCATATCTCCTTTTTCTGAAAACAAAATTGTTTTAAACAATTTTTACTCTTCCATTAAAATGCCAGCATTATTTCAGGTGATCTATGTGTGCTCCGGTTTATGAAACCTCAATTAATCCAAGACTAAAATCTCTGAGAAAAGTAAAAAATCTGGGTCCTTTTGTCCCAGAGGCTCAGAACAATGTGGAAATCTACAAATGCTTCCCAAATGTAACCTTTAAAAACCAAAGATAAGGCAGATTTCAGGAAGACCTGAGGCTCTGGAATTTTACTACTTTACTCATCAAACAAACACAAACAAACAAACAAACCCCTCAAGTCCAATGACCTTTAAGGAGCCCAGCAAAACCAGCCTGCTTTGCCTAATGCTCTCACATGGATCAAAACCTCACTGTCAAAAAAAAATAAAAATAAAAATAAATAAATAAAAAAAAATAAAGAAACCAAAACATTTTTTTAAGAAATCAAAGCATTTTAACAGATGAATGAGCATATGCATAAAATTTCATAATTCTGTAAAGACAATAAAATTATATAAGCACAAATCATATGAAGTTTATAGACATAAACGCCTAAATCAGTTGAATAGATTCACTGTTATCAATATTTTGAAAAGTTAAGACTTCTGAGCAAAATCTGAAATACATTCCTTCAAAGGCCTTTTTATGCATTCAGAAGCTTATGGTGCATTTACACGCAAGAGTGATACAAACGACACTGACTCAACTAGTTCACAGGCTGGGGGTAAGTAGAGCAGGTTATACACGTAGCACAGTGGAAAACAATTTCGAAATCACATCAACATACAATTGAATATGACTATGCAAATGAATAGGTACAAAATGCAGCTATAGTTCTGGTAATACCTCAATAACCCAGGGCTCTAAATAAACGGCAGTAGGAGCAGGGAGAGGTGAGGTGACAGCAAGCTCCTACTGGCAACCAGGACACATTCAGTCACGTTTATCTCCTCCCTTTGACATCTAAACTACAGTCCCTTGTCCTAAAGATTTATTTTCAGGACGATCTACCCTCAGGCCTCTTCAAACAGATGTTCAATTGGGTTCTTTCAACCAAATATACTCATGCTAACACCAAACACTCACAGGCTCGTGGAATTTGGAGTTAAGATGAGCTTTTAGCGGTCTCAGCCCAACCTGATAACCTGAAGTCAGATGAATACTTTCACCATCCAATATCCCCAAGAACAAGCCAAGGAATGGTGGCACGAATACTCCTAGACAGGGACACAGCCTCAGCACATGGCTTACCCCAGTCTGGGGCTGCTTTGACAATTCAAAGACTTTCCTCACAACCTGCCTTTTTCACTGACTCATCGTATTTTGCTCTTTGCAATCGAAGTCTAACCTTCCTTCCACGTGACAGTCTCGTCTTAGAAAATATCTCACGCTCTTGTGTCTTCATCTTCTCTGTGCTCAACACCCTTGATTCCTTCAGTGGCCTTTCAGGGCCTTTTTTCACATTCTGCCCACCTTTACTGACAGGATAGTCTTCTTCATCTTGTCTAGAAAGCTATTATTATGAAAGAGTTTTGTCTTACTGACTGCGAGAATCCAGAGAGAGCATATCTACAGCAGTTCTCTTACTTAGCAATGACTAAGCCTATGACAAAAAGGAACTGAGGACTCCAACATCTTCCCCTTTTTTTCAAATGATGTCACACACCCATCTTTAGTCTTTTTTCATGATCATTGTTTTAACTGCCACAATTTGAAAACTTTTCTGTTACCTCTCAGTTCTATCAGGTGGGGATGAACCCTTAACTTGGTACTGTTATGAGAATGAAGGCCAACGGAAATCAAAAGTGAACCAAAGGGGGTTGTTTCATCTGTAAAGGCTTTGCACAGCTATGATTTGAGTCCAATCCTGATAAAGGTGAGAGAGGATGGAGAAGAGCATTTCACATAGCAGTGAAACCACAAATAAGATAATAAGAGAATGAGAACTGTACTGCAATTACTTTTTAGACTTCAGAATGATAGACACAGATTGAAGGTCAGGGGATGTATCTTCTCTGCTAATTCTCCTAAAGGCCCAAATGGGAAGCCTCTCATAGAATTCACTAACCTGGCTTCTTTTCTTTGAAACACTGCCTTCTTTGAATTCTTCAAGACAACCAACCCATTCTGGCTCCATAATTTTCATAATCTCATTAACTTCTACAGGGGTCCATAATGACCACCTCCAAGAGACAAACTTTTAGATCCATTATTCTAGGCCTGTTCCCATGTCCTGACCTACAAACTTGAAGTTTCAACTCTACGTCAATACATCTTCAGTAACTCCAAATCAACATTTCTTAAAATTCATCACCACTTCTCTTCTGTCCCTATTTCTCCAACTGTAGTCTGTATCTTGGTTAGTGGTATTCACAGAATCATCCTTCAAGTCTCTCTTTCCCTGCCCCAACATAATCAATTATGAGGCTCAGCTACGTACAACTTCCCAACTTCTCTCAGAGGTAGACTGTTTTCCTGTGCCCACTACCAGTGCCACCAATCTTCATCTACTTCAACCAGAAATAACTTTCAACACAAAGACTGAATATGTTATGCCTTAGCTCAAGAAAAATTAAATTCATTTTGCGTACTGATGAAAAATTGGTATAGGTATTTTCATGTTGTATACATCTTAATGTAAGCTCCTACACCTTTTCCACGCTCCATAATTTCATCTTGCATTTCAGCGAGAAATAGAGTAAAGCCCTGGGGGCCTGGGTGGCTCAGTGGGTTAAAGCCTCTGCCTTCAGCTCAGGTCATGATCTCAGGGTCCTGGGATCGAGCCCCACATCGGGCTCCCTGCTTGGCAAGGAGCCTGCTTCCTCCTCTCTCTCTGCCTGCCTCTCAGCCTACTTGTGATCTCTCTCTGTCAAATAAATGGATAAAATCTTAAAAAAAAAAAGAGTAAAACCCCTCAGAAAATGCATGTTGCTTAAGTGATGGAAAAACTAAGAACAGAGTAGGTCCACATTCCTAGAGCCCAAAAGATCAAGGGCCGATCCATCATGGAAAAGAGTAGGAGGACTGTGTCTTGGAGAGGAAGCCGGTTCCTTTGTACTCTGCCAGCTGCCTTCAGAGGGCCTGTCACCTACTCAACCACAAAGTGCTTTATTTTTAGTGCTCAACTCTGCATAATCCAAACCAAAAAGACCTACAAACTGCGTGTTCTTCAGACAGGGTCACTAGCAGTCCAACCCAGCAAAACTGACTCCTTGCCATTCTGAGTTTCTCACTCAACCTCTGAATTTGTATGCTCGAGAACTACTACCCGTCAGTTGGCAACTGGCCATCAACTCATCTGTCACACGGTTCTTGCTGGAATCTTCAACTGATATTTAGACAAGGAATTAAAATTTAATTTGGCACATTTATATCTCATCCTCTCTCTCACCTACTTTATAAATTCCTTGTGGGCAAACGATGCATGACACAGTTTTAATCTTCACAGGACTTTGTATGTAGTAGGCACACAAAAAAATATTTGTTAACAGGGTTTCTATTCCAACGTGTCAATAATGAAATCTATGTGCTGGCATGAAAATTAACTTCCGACTTGACTCCTGAAACTACTAAAAAATTCAGGCATAAAAGCACATGCATATGAATCATCTCACTTCAGATCACGTGGGTGTGAATCCGAAAACAGAAGTGGACTGCAAGTAGAAACCACAAACGAAATTAATGTTAAAATAACTCTGTTCATAGCTCCTACTTAGTGAACCCTAACTGATTAAATTAGAATCTTTAAAATACAACTCGATTTCAAAAACAAAATTAAAAGCTTTCCTTCTTCAGAATATGTGTGCTAACTTGAAAAGAAGATAGGAAAAGTTTAAGTAACTTCAAGAAAGAAGGAGAGGAGGGAAGGGGAAAAAGAGACAGAGCCCCAAAGATAAAGAAAGGAGAGAAGCATCCAAAACACTGGTGCACAAACACATGTAAGATTAGGTCAGCAGGAAGGACTGAAGCATCCTTCACCTGCTCCACTGACTCACCAACATGCAACTAGCCAAACATCCAGAATCTAGCCAGTGCAGAATCTGTCTTCCCTTAATGAAAACTGATTATAAAGACCTTTAGAAGTAGAAACTTGCTTTTACATACAGTAGAATTACATTACCTCAGAAAGACAATTTGGTTGAAGTGTATCCTCTGTTGTTGCTTATTGTATCATTCTAATTTTCCATTTGCAAATGGCTTAACTTTAAATGGCGTTGATTTACGCTTCCTTATTTTCCCCAAATCTTTTATTATTATAAAAATATAATGCTGGTAAAATAATTGCACACAGCTATTAGAACTTTCCATGAAATCACCTCAACAAGATCCAGGAAATAAGGTTCAAAGAAACAGGAAAGGCTTTACACACCCCAAAATTTCCCCACTAGCCTTATAAAGGGCATTCAATTTATATATATATACATATACATATACATATATATACATATATGTATGTGCATATGTAAATAAATACATATAAATATATACACATACACATACATATATGTATATATATACACATGTGTGTATATATATACATATATATATTTTTTTTTAATAAAAAAGTCTTTGTATGTTAACTAACCAAACAAGGCCAACAGGCACAGTTCTTGCTGCCCAGAAACTTTTGCCCGCCAGTTGCACTTCTGGTCTCTCTGGCTCCCCAAATACCCTAGAACACAAGATTAGTCAGAACGCGCACACTTTTCGCGCACACGTGTGATCCTCCTCCCTTGTCCCCCAGTGCTTCTGCCCTGCCAACCTCCAACCCTCTGCTAATTCCAAAAATTCATGCTTTCAGCTTCTATTCTCAAGCTCCCTCCTGCTCCTTGCTGAGAAAGGCAATCAACCATGCTGACCTTGTCCACTAAAAATTCATGCCATTCATTCTTAGTTAAGCCCTCAGTGTTACTAAGCAGCCTTTTTGTTTGCCCCGGACTGAATCCCTCTTGAATACTTCATTCTCTGAAATCTTTTCCACTCATCTCAAATTTCTCGACTCATCCTAACCACCCCCCCCAAGTCTTGCTCCCAGCAAATGGTACCATCTACTTTGCTGAGAAGATCGAGGCCTCCCACGATCTCTTTTTCATATCAAACTTTCTCTAGATTATCACTCATCATTTTCTGTCACGCCCATCTGAAAAGGGAACATTCTCTACTTTCTTAAGACTGGTCTCTGTCCCATTCGGTTACTCTTCCATCATACCACCACTATGCTCCATACCCTTTCATCTTCAATCTCTTTATCCTCTAGATTTCTTTCCATTAGCATGCGGTGAACATGTTCAAAATCTATCCATCCAGCAGAAGCCTTCTATACACGCTTCTCCCTTACCAGACCACAACTTGGTTCATCTTCCACAACCACTAAACCTCTAATGCTTCTGTGACCACTCCTTATGGACTCTCTCTTTGCATTCTTTTCCTTCTCCTCCCTAAGAGTGGCCATGCCTCCAAGTCTGCTGCTCAGTCCTCTCTCGCATTCTTGTGCCCATCCATCAGCTACCTGGTGGTGAACTTTTAGCCTGGGGGCCTGACCCTCAAGACTCTCCTAGGTACAAGTTCTACTTTTTGGTGGCTTATTGGCTCTCATGGCAAGGGATAAGTTCCAGGAACCAACAGGATCAAAAGATGACTCAACAGCTCCTATGTTGCCATTCAGGCTAAAAAGGCGAACGCGTGGACTACCTTCGATTTTTACCTTTCCAGCATCTCCCATATTAAATATATTGCCTAAATATATCAACTGAATTCAACGAAATTTGGACACTGTGCTCTAGGAGAGCCACAGATGAAAAGTAAAAATCAAAAGCCCTCCAGGGGCTCTCACGGCTAGGGAGAACTCTATCCTACTTTTGCTATTGTTCTTAAACTCGTTTTCTCAGTTCTACTCCTACTCATGCTGCTCTATGTCCTCTTCTGTCAGGTGACTCTAACAGCCTCCTGGAGAATCACTACCTTCACTCTTGCCCCTCCCACCAACATCATCCTGAGTACTGCCACCAGATTTATTTTCCTAAAAATACCAACTTGGTCCTGTCCTTCCCTTTCTCAAGAACTTTTAATGGTTCACCACTGTCCACAGCAAGGATATACAAACCTCCATGGAGAATTAGGGCCATCCTCAAAATCACTTTAGTTTATCTTCTCAACCTTCTTTCATTCTTTGTTTCTTCCTACAATCCATACAATGGGTTTAGCGAAGCACTTAGCATTCTGCAGTAATTCCCTCCAAGCTCTGCTTCCCACCATCCATCTCACAGAGCTCGGTCCAGCTCAAATCAAGCTTTCCTTGAGGTTTTTCCAAATGCCCCAGCTAGAGATACTATCTCTCTTCCGTGTTCTGCCTTCACACTTTTCTTCATACATCTGTTAGAGCACCTATCAGTCTACCTTCCGTTATAGTTATGGGTGAATGTACGTATTTCCCCATCATTCTGGGAGACCCTGATTTCATTCGGTCTATTTCTCTCTGTACTTGTCACATAACGAGGTTCAACTGATCACTGTTTCTATAAGAAAGGATCACTGAGGGCGCCTGGGTGGCTCAGTGGGTTAAAGCCTCTGCCTTCAGCTCAGGTCATGATCTCAGGGTCCTGGGATCGAGCCCGACCTCGGGCTCTCTGCTCAGCAGGGAGCCTGCTTCCTTTCTCTCTCTGCCTATACTTGTAATCTCTCTCTCTCTGTGTCAAATAAATAAATAAAACCTTTAAAAGATAAATAATAAATGAAAATTAAAAAAAATAAAAATAAAAGGATCACTGAGATTCCAAAACTCCAACTTACAAAGGAACACAACTAATGTGTAAATGATGCAACCTTTGCCTCATTATTCCATAATCTTGGGATCTCCAAAGAAAATATCTATTTCGCTTATTTTTATCTCATCTGCCTACAACTCTTATTTATGTATTTCTTTTCTAATGTTCACCACATGTTTTTATGATAGTACACAAAATTTAAGAAAATTCTTTTGAGGATGAATACTCAGCATTATTTTTACTAATTGGGTAGGGAATAAATACGCTGAAGACCAGTAATACAGAGTGATAGGACTGAAAATTTGGAACTTGGAAAAGAGACTTTTTAAAAATTTCTGAAGCCTTTCTACTAAAAAAAGAGACTTATTAGAAATCGATAACTTGTCTTTCTACAGATAAAAGACTCTAAAACAATGATTCTCAACTAGAGATCAAGAGCACCTGGCGCCTGTTAAAATGCAGATTCTTGAGCCTTCCAGCCAGAGAGGGATTCTTTAAGTCTAGAGGGGTACCAAAAATGTCAGTTGCCTTGAGAGATCAGGATAGCATCTCAACACCACCGACATTCTAAGGCCATTCTTTGTGGTAAGAGGTTGTTCTGTCCTGTGCATTGTAACATATTTTGCATTATCTCTGGCTTCTACCCACTAGACCTGGGGAGGACCCACTGTCCTCCCCGCTGTCTATTAAACATGTCTCCAGATGTTGCCAAATGTCTCTTGAAAACACAGTCACCCCCAACTGGAACAAGAGATAGAAGCTATCCAAAGAGGACACACTTTGAGAAATGCCATCCTTAACCAGAAGGATAAAACAATATGATACAAGTAGAAGAATATGGGTATTACAAGCATACATTGTATAAAATGAAATAAACAGGTTTCCCATAAAGGAAATCTGATTAGCCACTATAAACTCCTGACAACTCAGCTGAGCTTCTAAGTCGAAGCTCTTCTTATGTAATTTCAACTCGAAGATTTTCTCCCTAGCTTCTATTTTAAATTATTTTTAATTAACTTCACTGGCATTTTGCATCCTGCTATGAAAAGTCTGCCTAATAGTCTCAGAGGACTCTCCCAAGAGAGAAGAGTGCATTAAATCACACATTATCACATTAAAGTATATTCCAGCACTCACAGTCCAACAGTCTAAGTCTTGGCAAACGCAAAGGGGTGTGGGGGGGGTGAGGGGGTGATGCAGGGACTGGAACAGGCTCAAGTGATTCACAGTATCCAAAGCCTATTATCTTTAATTCATCCACCCATAGGAAACAGTTATATTGATTCTCTCCTTCAACCACATTTATCACAATGACATATACTCCACAATTTGTGGTTCTACCCTGATTTCTACTGACTGCGTGAGACCTTGGCCAAGTCACTTAAATTCTTTGGGCATCCTTTCTAAAAAGCGAGCCAGTTGGACTAAATTATTTCTAAAAACCCTTCTGGTTACAAGTCACAAATGTATGAATGAAGCACTTAATTAAAAAGCTCTTTCCACTGCATGGATTCTATTAACTACTACACCAAAAGGTAAGTACTTACATTTTCCATGTTGATAACACAATGAATTTTAAGATGTCTAATCCAAAAAAGAAAAAAAGTGACAATTTGATGAACCACATACGCAAGATCCACTTTTTTTAAATTTTAAATTCAATTAATTAACATACAACGTATTAGGATCCACTCTCTCTTAAAACGATAATAAGTTTGGACCAAATCATCCTTCACCTACTAAGACATTTATACAGGTACCTGCCATAAATAGGCAAATAGTAATAAATACATGTTTACGTGCTATTTTCTGTGACAGAAATAACAGATCAGTTGCCTAGGGGCCATTTCCAGCCTGAAAGCATAGTTGCTCTGTTGGCCTGGACAAAGATTGTATTTAATCAATTGCCAACTTTTAAAAAGGGAGAGATGATACATAAAAATCTGTATTTCCAGTGTCTCTTGAAATACTGGAAGATATTAGCCCAAATGGCAACAATGAGCTGGAGCCTCCTGGCCCACGAGCCATCCCACGGCCCACAATCCCTGCTGCTCCCTCTCTTCTGATACCCATCCTGGGTCCTGGTTCCCTCGCACAGCCTGGAGCATATGAGCCTATGTCCTTGCTCTGTAACAATTTTCAAAATACATAGAAAATACTTCTAATGGTTTCAAAGTAATAGAATTTTCCTTGCAGAATCACACGAAAAGGGTAGAAATTTTGAAGAAAGAGAACCATGCTTTTAAAAAACAAAACAAAACAAAACAAAAAAACCTTCCTAACTCTGAATGCTGATGAGTAAAACGAGCCACACTTCGGGGTCTAACTAACCATCTGAAAGATGGGGATTCTAGAATCTGAAAGGGATTCTAGAGTTGATGGTGAGTTCACTACAGATCCCCTAAAATGTCTTTTAACTTTAACCTTGTAGGTCCTTAGTTAGCAGTATGGATAGCTCATCATAATCCAGTAATACATATATAGGTTTTATGTTGTCGTCTATGTATCTTTGCTTACAAGGTAAGACTTGACCTTCTATATCCTGCTCATGAAAAGGTATTTTCTGTTAATTTTCCTAAAACACTCCATTCTTCTCACTGATTTTAATATATAAAAATTTTAAATTAAGTTTCCGTTAACTAAGCAGCCACAACTTACCAGAGAATAATAAAACTATTCTTCTGAAAGGATGACAAAAGAATCTGAGGACAGAAGGAAGAGGATAAAAGAACTCAAGCAAGAGCTTAAGAGTAGAGTGCTCTTTGAGCAAAGCTGTTCTCTTCATTAATGTCTTTACCAATAAAACCAACCTAATCTAACTTTACATTATGGTTACAATTAAACTGATGCCTATTTAAAGGATGTTGTGAGTCAAAGATAAACTAGTAAAAAGCACTGTACAACTATGTTGCTGAGGATAAGCCAATTTTCAGGTACAACATAGTCCAAGAGCTTCCACACTGATACTGTATGTGTTGTATGCAGTCAACTGCACCTCAGACCATTCGGGATGTCCACTTCTTAATGTCAGATCATGCGGTATTCTACAGCATTGCATTTGCACAGGTCTATTAAGTATCACTGCAAGTTCTGACCATAAAGACGCATTATTAAAGTTGGACACTGCAGATATCGCTATGTCAAATCAATTGTTTTTGTGGTAAATTTGATGTGGATGTTGACATAAGCATCATTTTAACAATAGTGATTAACAGCTCAAGTGTGACATCAGTGAGTCGAGAAGACTATGAAGGGCATGCCTAACAGGAAAATGACTACGTTGGCGATACAGCGTGCAGAACGTGGGCTGCTTCTGGGAAGATATGTTGATCGTTCTAGCTCTCTGATTCGCTCTGTTTTCTCTTCAGAAAAAAATGACTCACTGTTTAGAAGCAAAAGGCAATGATAAACATAATTCAATTTAACAGCCCTGAATGCCAGAACATTCTAATTTAGCCATGGATGTTTTCTGCTATCACCTTTTCTGAGGTCAACATTAACTTCTTTTCCATTTCTGCTACCTTAACAAAAACAACAAAAACAAACGAAATCCCAAGAAGCTCACTACATTATTGTCAAAGAAAAAGAAAGGCTATCAGATATGCTTAAAACCAAAAGTATAAAGTAGGTTTCTGAGACCTGGAAAATTATTTACCTTACATCAGTAACAGAACTTTTTAAATCAGACCCCGCTTAGAGGGCAATGCATCTGAAGAGTAAGGCCCTCATTCACCGTCACCATTGAAAACCTCAAGTAGGTTACCTTCAGGAGAAAGAAGATAACTGCCTGACTTGTTTATAAGCTCCTCGGGGAAGTTTCTCAGAAACAAGATTAATTTCTTTATAGGTTGCCTGTGTTTACACTTTGGAAGAACACAAAGGAGCTAATTCGTTCTTGGAAAGTGTTTCTTTTAAAGCAGGTTTATTTCACAACAAAACAGTTATTGAAACGTCTGCGAGAGCCATTCCGAAGCAGTGGGTCACAGAAACCTGGATCATCAACGGAGTCGCAGAGTGGCCCACAAGAAACAGAGATGAACAGAGTGCACCCTTGTTCGGAGAGCAGCAGACGGCATCTGATGAAGACACTAGACCCGAAGTGAAGCAGGGGAGGGAGAGACCCCACACACCTGAGTCTTAGGCCCCAAAATGCATATGCTTAAGAAAGAAGCAGTCCCATCCCCTTTCCCCGAAGCCAAAGGAAGGGGGAGTGGAAGGACCAGTGTATCCCGCCCTCTTATCCGGTTGTTGATCTAGGGCAGGAGTCCTGGAGAACTTGTTTGAGTAACACTAAGTATGCACAAGTTCACAACTACGAGGTGAGAATCCCTCCTCCCTGCACCAACCCCCACCCCCCACCCCCCATCAGTAAACGTGTGAACAAATTTTAAAACGCGACAGTGACAAAGCGACTTGCGACTTGCAAGCAGGCACTCACCCTGGGCTGGGGCGCCCAGCCGGCCGCCGCCCGCCTCGGCCCCGCGCTGGGGCCCGGGAGCCAGGGCTTCGCCCGCGCCGGACATGGGCCGCTCCACCGAGCCCGCGCCGCGC
>LNAC01000158.1:2461585-2538874 GCA_002007465.1 Ailurus styani | reverse complement strand
GGCCGACCCCCACCTACCTCAGCATCCCCCCCAACTCTCTCTGATCCCCTTCTGCCTCCTCCTCCTCCGCCGCCCGGAAAGTTAGCACAGCTCCGGCAGCGGCGGCATCGCGCCCCAGCGGCCTGGCAGCAGTGGCGGCCGCCCCTGCGCGGCCCTCCCCGCCTCCCTCCGGCGCAGCCCAGACACTGCAGTGGCGGCGGCAGCTGCGCCAGCGGCCGCTCCTCCGACTCCGGGCTCTCCGCCCCCTCTTTCCAGCCGGCCCAGGCCGGCAGTTCCCCTCCGAGGGGGACTGTTTCCCCCGTGCCTCTCTCTTCCCTGTCCTCCACCCCTTCTCTCCTGAAACACTTCTCCCTCTGTTGCTCGTTTTCATCATATCCGGATCAGGCGGCCTCGAACTCTTGGCGGGCGGCCCGAGGCTGGGGGCGGTGCAGTGTGGGCTCCCTCTCGCCCCAAGCCGTCTGGGTCAGGAGGCCAAAGCCCGACCGGGCTGGCTCAGAGCAAGGGGCTCTTCCAGGGGCTGGGAGAAAGGAGGGAGTTGGCTGGAGCCTAGCTGCTCGGGCATCTTCCCGGCCATGCTCACCCCAATCCCTCTCTCCCAGCCTTTCTTCCCCATCCTGTTCCGGACCTACTGAAGCTCTGGGAACTGTCTGAATGAAGGAGAAACCTTTAGGGTGGACAATGCAAAACCAAAAAAGAACGAATATTTATCGAACTTCACTGGTGGGATAGCAGAAGTGTGGTTTTGAAACCATGCTCCTTCGCAGAGTGTTTAAATTCTTACTCTATGCCTCTTAAATTACCTTTATTCTTTTTCAAGCCTTGATTCTGGTCAAACAGGATCCTAGCTCGGTAAAACCAGCTGCACTTGCTTGAACCCACTGGAGGCATCCAGGCTGACAAGATTGACCGGTGGCCCAGGGCCCCAAGCCAGGCCTACCACACGCTGAATGGCTTCTGTGGCAAGATAAACTTGTGGTCGGAAGGCAAAAGCCGAGGAACTCTCAGACGTTCTGATTGTAGCTTAATGTGACGAGCCTAGAATAACAAGTACAAAGTAATTTACAGATATAAAGTACTTTAATAATACATTCAAATAACCTGTGCTTCTTTTCATTCATTGTAAGTGAAACACAGAATTCATTTGTAAAAAGGTAGAACAAACTCATCGAATCTCTAGGACAAGAGAGGAATCACACCCATGTTATCAAAATTGAAGAAAATGTACACTGGATACATCTTTCTAGGTGTGTCATTCATAATATCTCAGGAATCTCATTTCTTCAAAAAATAAACCAACTGGAATTGAGTCCAATTAATTGAGAAGATCCCTTTCTTAACTTTAGAGTCAGTGCAACCAAACTTTCAATTAAACCTGAAAAACACAGCATTTCAAGTTTCTGATGACAGCTATTCAGACCATATTCACCAAAAAACAAATGACATTTTCCCCAATGACCTAGGACTAACACATTTTTTTTCTTCTGTTTATATTTAGTGTAGAGGTTTCAGATATGGTGTGCACAGAAGTGTCTTAACTCTCCTGAAAACTTGCACAGGGGCCTGGACTCTGGAATCTACCTGACGGAAGAGCAGTCCTGAGAATCACTGCATTACCATTCAGGAATGAACATTTACAAAGCATCACTGTGGACTGCAGAGTTATCTGCAATCAAAGGAACAGGAAGAAGGTAGCCACTCTGAAAGATTCTGTTTATCCCTTTCTATTTCCTTGACTTCTTTTTTTGATCCCCTCATGAAGATGGTAAAGTCCATGAATATCAAGAAGTTATATCACTCTTTTAGAAAGTCATAGTCAGTGATAAGTATTTGGTAATTTTGCAGAGTACTTAATGTTGCACACATGTAGATGATTCAATCAATACTCCTTAAATTTAAACATCTTACTTTTTAATGGGAAAGGAATAAAATTCGAATAAAAATATTAGGAATAAATGAGAGGCTGTGTTGTAGAATCACCATGATGGTCAAATGCTGTATCTTGTTCAGCTGTGTGACTTTGGGCAACTTAGTCAAACTCTCTCCCTGTCTTGGTTGCCTCATAAAGTAAGGATGGTAAGAGAAACTCTTCACAGAGTCCCAAGACGGCTAGTAAGATAATTATTAAAATAATTATAAAATAATTAAAATAGAAATTAAAAATATAAAAAGAGAATTCTCCTATAGCATTTGGAAGAATGTCAGATACGAGGACAGGTGCTCAGAAGTGTTAACGGTTATTAGACAGCAGAAGCATTTCAATGTGTTACACCGAGCGTGGCATGACAAGATCACAATGGCCACATCAGCGTACCAGGTAACCATGCGTGTACTTTACACACACTTTCTCAACGAATTTTTACAACAGTTCTACCACTAACTTGCCAGGATTACACTGCTAGAATTTAGAACTCAGATCTATCTGACTATAAGGCAAATTATCTGGCTTGTTTAGGCAGACCCAGGTCTTCCCTTTGGAAGGTATAAAGGTGGCATCTGATTGACCAGAAATTAAGTGTGGGCTCGTAAGTGTTCCCTAAGCTGCCCATTTACCCCATCCCTTGTTGTATTAGTTCAGTCTGACTAACCACTTAGCTTGGTTCCTGAGGAGCAGCACTCCACGCCCTCATTCTCTCATTCTTCTATTCAACAAATATACGTGGAAGCAAAAGGCACTGTGATGGGTGCTGGGGACAAAGCAGTGAAGATGGTAAATGGGACCGCTGCCCGTGGGGTTCACAGTCTAGAAAGAAGTATGGTTACACAACCCCTTAACAACAGAGCTGCTGAGAGCCATGGCAAGGGAAGTTCTGGGATGCTAGGACAATAACCTAGCAGGGAGATGCAGTCTGGTCTAGGAACCAAGGGAAGGTTCCTGGAAAAAATTATGTCTTTGCTGAGACCAGAAGAAGAAAGTGAAAAGAGAAACAGACTGCTCCAGGTAGAAGGAGCCATGTGGGTGGCAGGTCAGAGACTGGAGGGCAGCCAAGCATCTGTGAAGAACTGAAGACGTTCAAAGTTAAGTTCAATGGCACTGAGACTAGAGTTTGGGAGTCCAATAAGGAGGCAAGGGATGATGCTGGCAGTGGGAATGAAAGCAAATAGAAAAGGCAGGGAGCTAGAGGAATCCGAAGTGGCTTCCAGTTTTCTGCATCTAGGTGGAGAGTGGTAATACCACCCACAGAGGTCGAAACATTTAGGAGAAGCAGGTTTGGGAAAATCTGCTGAATTAATTATGCACCTCATGTGGTGTCTGAGGTACCTACAAGAGAGCTAACTGGAAGCATCCATAAGGTTGCTGGATAGGTGCTGGGAGCATAAGCACATAAATAGTACTTCACTGGCTAGAAGTTATGAGCGCCCAAGATGAACATGTAGTGTAAGGGCAGAAGGCCTAAGACACAGCTATGCCCTGAAACTCAATACAAGTGTGTCCTCACTGACCTCTCTCCCTTTCTCCACAGCCTTCCCAAGGTCATAATACTGTTCTCTCCCTGGCTTGAGAACCACCATGAATTAGTTACTATGACTGCCAGTGCCCACCTGCCCTCCCAGATACCCATGGGAATCACATCATGGTCTTCGTTCAACCAGGTTTTGCCATGCCTGATACTATAATGACCTGGATGGGTGGAAACTGTCCCTGGGACTGGCCTCCCATTTCAATTAAATGCTCTAGCCCTGGCTCAGAGCCCTCTACCATTAAAATCCCAATTTGTATTGCAACCATTTCTGCCTAGTGATATACACACTAGTGATGATAGAATATGTGAACACATTGTCAAAGAAGTCTGACATGAGCAAGCAGATAAAATGAACTCATAAGATGAGTTTACAAAGCGTCCTTATGGACTACTTAATCTTCACCGTTCATTCAACATTCATCAAACATTTATTGTGCACCTACTATATGCGAGGCCACATGTTAGCCTTGGGAACTAAAAATTTTGATTTGAGTTCTTGAAAAGCAGCTAAATTAGTTTTCACTTGGGCAGAGGCTGATTGGCATAGCTCAAGTCAGAGTAACTACCCTCACATAGTAATCTTAACCAGAGTTCTACAAGCAGGATGGGTCATTGTGTGTGTGTCCCAGAGGGTGCACAAGAATTGCGTGCAAGAATAATGTGAAAGAACAGTGTGAAAGAATAATGAGAAAATATTTTAATATAAGCATTTATATTTGTTTTTATTTTATTGTTTTTAATTTCTATTTTTGAGTATGTTTTATAAGGTATATAAAACATTAGTAAAAAAGCACTTGTGTTTTATAAATATACATTTGGGGTTCATACTAAAAAATATTCTGTCATTTGTTTTGTTAAAAAAAAATGGTTTATATTCTTTAAATCAGTTAAGGTACATTCATTCAGTCATTCCCAGATTGTACCGCGGTTAGTTTTTCTAGAAAGCATATATACCTACCTCATTTATGTGGAAGTGTGACTTTAGCAAACCCAAACTCAGGGACACAGTAACTAGGAAATCACCCTAAGACTCTAAATACCAAAAATAACCTTCATGACCTTCACATCATGCCAACACAATGGCCATCAATTTTCTCAAATCCTACTCATTTTTTTGTGTGTGTGAACACACACCTCTTAAATTTTATTTTCTATTGTCTTAGTTCACAAAAAATTTAGGGCACAAGGGCTTTGAGAAAAAGACATTAGCTAAGGGAGCTATTAGGTCAGAAAAAATGACAGCAGAAGAAATGGCAGATGACAGACAGGGAAGATACAGGAAAATAAACACGTCATAACGGTGCCTTTGTGAATTCAGCCCAGTGAAACAGTGAATGTTTCTAATGAGGGTCTAGGTCATTAAGGAAGATTCCGTTACATTAGTACTGCATTCTGTTTCTTAGGGAAGCAAGTTAGTATTTTTATATTTCAGGAAAATTTTCACTAAAAAATGTTCAGGTAAAAAATTGTCGCTACTTGAAAGAGTATCTTTCACAGAATTACATTTTTATAGCTGTAAGGGAAATGAGCAACCGTGATTCTAGGCCAATTTGTTTTAACTGTATTTCTCCACCTCCTAGTGCTTTCTCGAAGAGGAGAGGTCAAGTGGACAGGTTTCTGGAATCCCATTCTTACTTCAAATACAGAGCTTTCCTGTTTTTCTCCATAACACATCAGTCCTTCCCTAAAAATTTTTTTAAATGAGAGAACCCATTACTTTTTAAACATTTGAAAACCACCATCTTGCCCAACTCCTTCATTTAACATGCAAAGGAATAGAAAGATAAAGTTCATTATGCTCCACAAACATACTGAGTATTAACTGTATGTCAACCCATATACTGTGTACTTCCTCTACGCGAAAACAGAGGAAAGAAGAGCTCATGCTGGAGAATGCCGGGAGTAGGGGCAGGGAGCAGGGTGGGACAGGGATAGTCACGTAACCACAGGACAGGAGCACTAAGAAAGCAGCAGCACCTCACTGCTCAGGCGTAGGTGGGGAGAGTCGGGGGGTATTTCAGAGAGAAAACGATACCAAGCTGAGTGTCACTGATGAGTAAAAGTTTGCCTGTCAAGGAGCTCAGGGAATTCCAGAAAGAAGGGGTAACACATGCAAAGGCACAGGAGTGGGAAAGCCCCACAGAAGTTATATGACTTGGCAAAGGTTGTTGAGTGGGTTCACTACAACGCCGGCCCTAGAGCCTAAGTTTCTGGATATCCAGGCTTCCCGTTCCAGTTATCTAGCTCAGTCGCGTCAGTGAATTCATCCTTTCTAAGTGATGGTGAAGAAAGGCCATACCTGATCTTCTACTTAGGAATTCCTGAGGTTTTCTGTTGTGCATGCACGGCCCAAGAACCAGGCACAGGATCTCCTGTTGTTGGATTAGTTTGACTTGTTCTCCCCCGCCGAACCCTCTGTGAGTGTCCTTTCAGTTGGCTGACTGCTCTGGCCTGGGGCTCTGGCCTTCTGGGTATTTCCTTGCTGTCACTGCACTTTTCTGCTTGTGTTTTGTAGGAAAGGAGGGAGACATTAAGCCACACAGTGGCACAGGTCAGAGAAGAACAGCACGAGTGCAGACAGAAATGAAAATGGGCATATCGTATACAATAAACAATAAGAAGTCTTCTTGGTAGACAGAAAGCAAACCCAGATGTACCAGGCATTGTGGAAAAGTAACGAAGACAGGAGGGCCCTGAACACGATCACTGACCTGCTAAATGTGCAACTGCACGGTGATCATGACGAAGACATTTAGCAGATACTCAATCCAGAGACAACTACTCAACTATGGGGAAAATGCAAGGTTTTCTTGACTATCCTCTCACCTTCCATTGTTTTCCTCTTTCCTTCTTGAGCAGCTCCTGCCCCCAGGCACTTGGAGTCCCATACTGTTCTCCTGCTAGCCCAGGTTCCCAACATTAGTCTCTGGGCAAATAATGTGCTCAAGTTTAAAGGCATGAATTAATGTACTGAACACAAAGATATAAATAACTCATAGTCCTCCTCATTCTAGGAACAACAGTCCTATTCCTATGTTCATAGTACCCCAAATATGCATCCAGGCCCCTAAGGGGGTATAGATTATTTATTGCCACATTGTTTTGGTGGCAGAGAGTCGGAATCAACCTGCATAGCCACCCCTAGGAGAGCAGGAAGTTAAGGGGTCAATGCAGAACATGGTGTAACTATCAGAAGAAAGATTATGTGCACATGATAGCAAAAAAAAACAAAAAAAAACCAAAAAAAAACCGAAATAAAAAAAGGATCCTTAAAACACTGTATTTAGTGAAAAGATTAAGAAACCGTATAATTTCAGCACAGCACCAATTAATGATTAAAAATACGTGCACAAAAAACAACACAATTAGGGGCCCCTGGGTTGCTCAGGTCATGATCCCAGGATCCTGAAATCAAGTCCCTCATCAAGCTCCCTGCTTGGCAGGATCCCTGCTTTCTCCCTCTCCCACTCCCCCTGCTTGTGTTCCCTCTCTTGCTATGTCTCTGTCAAATAAATAAAATCTTAAAAAAAAAAATTTATAATACACACAAGCAAAAGGACTTACATAAACACCTTACAATGGTAATCTGTGGAGGGAAGGATGAGTGCACAGGAATCAAAGAGTACATATGCAAATAAGTATGTACAAGAAAGGGGACTTGCACAGACCAGTGATGATAATGTGCCCTGTACCAAGGTACTGATTAACTCTTCGTTCAGAGGTTCAAAACAGTGACAGCTACTACTGCCAATAATAGTAATAGTAATAATAATAGACTCCCCTGAATTTGTATTTGGTAGATTATTTTATTATGCAATAAAACGACCAGAGGAGGGGTGCGTGGGCGGCTCAGTTAGTTAAGCCTCTGCCTTCGGCTCAGGTCACGATCCCAGGGTCCTGGGATTGAGGCCCGCATCGGGCTCCCTGCTCACCGGAGAGCCTGCTTCTCCCTCTCCTCCCCACTTGGGCTCTCTCAAATCAATAATTAAAAAAAAAAAAAAAAAAAAGACTAGAAGAAATGAAGATTCTTCTGGTATTGGGGGAGGGTAAATGACTACAGATATGATTACCTAATTTATCTGTGTTAAAGGTCAGCAATGCCAGAATACTTTGGTTACAACAGCCAACCTATACAAAGACATGTTTTCTTTTCTCGCTCTCAGAGATTTTGTTGTTGGCAGAGTGGTGGCCTCTAAGAAGAGAGGTCTTCAACTGAATCCCCAGAACCTGTGAATGTTACATCTTTTGGTTAAAGGGTCTTTGCAGACATAAATATTTGAAATGAAGAGATCATCCTGGATTACGTGATTCACAGTAAGAAGTTGGAACAGGATCCTGTGATAGGGCACAAGAGGTGGCACCAAACCCTGTGTGGAGAGATTTCCAGAATGGTAAGGGTTTGGAGAAGAGCCTGGATGAGGAGTCAACCATAGGAATGGGGGAGGAAGGGAAAGGGAGAGCATTCAGAGAACTCCAAACCCTGAACCTGTTCTTTTGTTTGTTTTTTTTTTTTTTAAGATTTTATTTATTTATTTCACAGAGGGAGAGAGATCACAAGGAGGCAGAGAGGCAGGCAGAGAGAGAGGGGGAAGCAGGCTCCCCGGTGAGCAGGGAGCCCGATGCGGGCCTCGATCCCAGGACCCTGAGATCATGACCTGAGCCGAAAGCAGAGGCATTAACCCACTGAGCCACTCAGGCGCCCTGAACCTGTTCTTTTGTATTTCTTAGGACATGTATGCCCAATCCAAACAGGACTTTAAAAAAAAAAAAGTTTCTGGAATGTATAAAGATTTTATTTATTTGACAGAGAGAGAGAGATCACAAGTAGGCAGAGAGGCAGGCAGAGAGAGAGAGGAGGAAGCAGGCCCTCTGCTGAGCAGGGAGCCTGATGTGGGGCTCAATCCCAGGACCCTCAGATCATGACCTGAGCCAAAGGCAGAGGCTTTAACCCACTGAGCCATCCAGGTGCTCCTCTTAGCATCTTTTAAAAAATCATTTCTAAAATTGAATGTAACTCAAGTAACCCTAACTACTTTAAAAGGAAGGCTACTTAAGATTCTTAGTTCAAATTATGATTCTAATTTTTACTTTAGCATAACAAACACAAATCACTCCCTTCTTTGGCTCTGCCAAAGTCATGCTTTCCAACACTCAATGGGTCTTAAGGGGCCACATCTGTCCCCTAGCCCCTTAAGTCAATCAGAGTAGACACTGGGCCAAGGAGAAAAGACTTCTGAGAATGTGAAACCTTAATCCAAGAGAAAGATGAAAACTGTCATAAAACAATCATCAGTTTGAAATATTTCCCTAGTGGCCTTTGACCCAGGGCAACAGATACATAAAAAATTGTACATTTTAAGTGAAGTGAAATGAAAGAAAACCATTTTTTTATTCTCTAGTAAGTTTAACATCATTCCTTTTGTTAAAATTCCCCCAAAAAGTAATAACCTGTACTTGTAAGAATCTGGCTTCCAGGATTATGGATAATGCTCATACCTATAATTAAGAAAAAATTTTACCTATGTGCATGTAGTTTATTTAGTGTATTCAGTAGAAGCCCAATAGTAATTTCAAAATATTGAATAAAATAGTTTTTTACATTAGATTTTCAAACCATTTTGTTTCCCTATTTTAAGTATATAAAAAAGCACTGTACTTGATAAATTTTAAAATATCAATATTTTAGAAAGCTAACTTTTTTATAGTAAATTATGTTTTTAATTATTGTTTTGTTATTATTGTTATATTTTTAATTTAAATTTTAGATAGTTAACATACAGTACAATATTGGTTTCTGGAGTAGAATTCAGTGATTCATCACTTAAATACAACACTCAGTGCTCCTCATAACAAGTGCCCTCAATACACATCACCCATCTAGCCCAAACCCACTAACCTCTCTCCATCAACCCTCAGTTTATTCTTTATCGTTAAGAATCACTTAAGGCTCATTTCTCTCTTTTTTTATTCATTACTCCTTTCCTATATGTTCATCTATTTTCTTTCTTAAATTCCACATGTAAATGAGATCATATGGTATTTGTTTATGACTTATTTCACTAAGCATAATACACTCTAGCTCCATCGAAGTCATTGCAAATGATGGCTGAGTGATACCACATATATATATATATATATATAGAGAGAGAGAGAGAGAGAGAGAAGGAGTGTATACACACACACACACACACACAGACATTATATGTGTATGTGTGTTTGTGTATACACACACCATATCTTCTTAATCAGTAGATGGACATTTGGTTCTCTCCAAAGTTTGGCTATTGTTGATAATGCTGCTATAAACATCGGGGTGCATGGACCCCTTTGCATTTTTATTTTTGTATCCTTTGGGTAAATACCTAGTAGTACAATTGTGGGATTGTAGGACAGTTCTATTTTTAACATTTTGAGGAACCTTCATACTGTTTTCCAGAGTGACTGCCCCAGTCTGGACTCTCACCAAGAGTCCAAGAGGGTTTCCCTTTCTCTACATCCTCACCAACACCTTTTGTTTCTTCTGTTAATTTTAGCCATCCTGTCAAATGTGAGATGGGATCTCATCATGGTGTTGGTTTGTATTTACCTGATGAGTGATGTTGAGCAACTTTTCATATGTCTGTTAGCCATCTGGATATCTTTTTTGAAAAAGTATCTATTCCTGTCTTCTGCCCATTTCTTAACTGGGTTATTTGATTTTTGGTTTGATAAGTTTGATAAGTTCTTTAGAAATTTCAGACACTAACTCTTCATCAGATAGGTCATTTGCAAATATCTTCTCAAATAGGCTGCTTTTAGATTTGTTGATTGTTTCCTTCACTGTGCAAGAGCTTTTTATCTCGATGAAGTCCCAATACTTCATTTTTGCATTTATAGGATGAGTTCAGAAGTTTTCCTTCTATGTTTATTTTTCATAAAAGTTTGAGACAATAGGAATTAACTCTTCTTTAAATGTCTAGTAGAACTCCCCTACGAAGCCATCCAGCCCAGGACTTTTGTTTGTTGGGAGATTTTTGATTACTGATTCAATTTGTTTGCTGGTTACAGGTGTATTCAAATTTTCTATTTCTTCCTGTTTTAGTTTTGGTAATTTGTAAGTTTCTAGGAATTTGTCCATGTCTTCAAAGTTATCCAGTTTGTTGGCACACAAGTTTTCATAGTATTCTCTTATACTTATATTTGCATTTCTGTAGTGTTGGTTGTGATCTCTCCTCTATTATTTGTGATTTTATCTATTTGGGTCTTTTCTCTTAGGAAGCCAACTTTAAAAGTAAGTAATTATTTTCATTGCTTTTAGATGAATTCTGTTACTGAAATATCAAGCCAATAAGTAATCAATTGTCTATACAATCAAGTTATATCTACTATACTATAAAAACTATTATAATGTACCACACACAGATGTATATTTCTGAAAATTATCCAGCTGACTAAGAAAATTGAATTAAAATAGTTACTTAAGTCATGTTTCCTTTAGTACTTAACTTTATGAATTGTAATGCAGATTTAATCATCTATAACATGAAAAAATTACTTCATTCCCCTGTCAATGTTTATATTATGCACTTATAACTATATACTATGAAGGTATATTTAAAGACTGTTATATTTTCTCCTTAGCATCATGTAAATTCTTCAATATTAAATAAAATAACTCATGCATACTGAAGGCCAGAAAACATACACTCAGTATTTCCTGTGCTAGCCACATTAGTAAGGATCTGGGCAGGCAGCACTCTGAATTGACCTTCAATGGCCTTCACTTCCTGCGCAGCCCCTTTCCTTCTGTGTGGGCTGACCTAGTGACTTACTTGCAATGAGCTGAATAAGACAAAAGTAATGGCATGTATCTTCCACAATTAAGTTACAAGGGCCTAAGGATTCCATCTTCCAGCACCTTCTTGGTCTCTTGCTGGCCCTCACTCTTTCTCACTATCCTATGATAAGGAACTGAGGGTGGCCTTCAATCAACAGCTCTCAGAAAATCGAACCTTACCAAAAACCATGAGGACCTTGGAAGCAGTTCCTTCCCAGTAGTGCCTGGAGGTGAAGCCATACCCCTTGCAGACACCTTGATCTCAGCCTGTGAGATCCCTGAAGCAGATAAGCCAGCTAAGCCTTACTAGATGCATTACCCAAAGAAGCCATGACTTAATAAATGGGTGTTGTTTTAAGCCATGAATTTTGAGGGTCATTTATAAGGCATCTATAGATAACTGATAGAAGAAAACAACTTGCTAAATTATTATTCTCAATCTACAAACTACAAAAGAACACCAATCAGAACTATAGAGAGCTTCAGCCTCAGCAGTTTGCTTTAATGCGCAGCACTTAGGCTGATGTTGTAGGAACAAAGGATCATTGTAACTTTGCTTCTCAATCCAAATAAACACGTGCTTACTCTTAGTGTCCGAATTTTTCCTATCATACTTACAGGTAGGTGCACGCATTCCTTTACCTCCCTAAAGCAACAGATACTTTGATTTTTTTTTAAATTTTTAAAAAATTTTTAAAAAATTGAGATGTAAGATGTAATAGGTCATAAAATACAGTTTTGACAATTATATATATCTATATAACCAGGACCCAAAACATTAAAACAACATATGTCCACTGGTGGATGAATACAGAAAAAGTGATACAGGTATATACACATACAATGGAATATTATTTGCTCATGACAAAGGAGAACATCCTGCCATTTGTGACAACTTGGATGGACCTTGAGGACATTACATTAAGTGAAATAAGCCAGATAAAGACAAATACTGCATGGCACCACTTATAAATGGAATATTAAAAAAAAAAAAAAAAAAGGTTGAACTCATGGAAACAGTAGAAAAGTGATTGCAAGGGGGTGGGGAGTGGGGGCAATAGGGAGAGGTTGGTAAAAGGACACAGACTTCCAGGTATAAAAATAAAGTCTGAGGATCCAATGTAAAATATGATAGCTACTGGTAATACTGTACTGTATAACTGAAATTTGCTCAAAAAGTAAAACTTAAAATGTTCCTACCAAATACACACACACACACACACACACACACACACACACACACACACGCACATTCAAGGTAAAAGGTATTAATTAATAGATGGGGGGTAAAGACATACACATATCAAATCACCATGATGTACACTTCGAATATTTTAAAATTGTATATGTCAATTATACCTCAAGAAGATGAAATTTAAAAAAATAATGCCCTAATTAGCTTCCCCACCAAATGAGAATTAAAAGACACCAGGATATACAATTTCATGCATGCAATTCCTTTAAATTTATAAGTCAAGAAGAAATGATGATTTTGTACAAAAATATGAACTACCAAAATTAGCACAAGTGGAAAAATGGAATAAACTAGTTACCACTGAAAAAACTGGAAAAGTGATTAAAGAGCTCCTGTCAAAAACAAGCACCAGAATTACATGGGCTCATCACTGACTTTCATTTAACCTTCAAAGAATAGACAAATTAAATGCCAAATACATAATTATAAGCTGAAGAAGGTATAAAAGTGTTCTATCCCTTGTGTGAGGTTAAAATAACATTAACTCCCACACTTTGTAAATAACAAGTAATAGTACAGATAAATCTTACTTATAATACATTAAAATTTAAAATTAAGGCATACCAAATAGAATCTACCATATTACAAAAGAAGTATAATGCATGATAAAACAGTATTTATTCCAGTAATGCAAGGAGAATTCTGTATTGAGAAATCTGTCAACTTAATAAAATATGTCAACTAATTTAAAGAGAATAATGCCCAAAAAATTGATAAAATTCAACAGTCATTACCTGTAAAAACATTAAGTAGAAGGAATTGGGAAAACTACTTAAATACAATAGCCTCTTTAATAAAATCAAGAGCAAATATTACTCTAAATAGCTAACACTAAGCCCAGTTTAATAAAAGGTATTAAATACTGTTATTATTTAATATTGTCCTCAGAATCTAGCAAATTTAACAAAAAGAAAATTAAACAATCAGTATAAACATGATGAGGAACGGTGGTAAAATTTTCTTTTTCCTAAAGTTGAATTGTATACCTAGAATTAGGAGATCAGTAAAAACAGGAACTACCAAATGGATGGATGGATATAAAAGAAAGATTTTATTTATTTTACAGAGCACATGAGCACAGGGAGGGGCAGATAAAGAGGGAGAGGGAGAGGACCTCAGGCAGACTCTGCACTGAGCACATAGAGGCCTGGATCTCACAACCCTCAGATCATGACCTGAGTCGAAATCAAGAGCTGCATGCTTAACCAACTGAGCCACCCAGGTGCCCCTAAAGTATATTTTTTCAAGTCTAGTAACTTTCCCTTAGGCAATGAGAAAATAGAAATGGAAATGAGATTGTTACTCCTTGCCCAATAGTGATAAAAATCATGAAATCACTAAAATAAATTAAAGAGAGACCTATGACCTATATGAAGAAAAGCATAAAATCCTACCAACAGGCTTAAGAAAATCTAAACAAATGGGAAGAGTTGTTTTAGATGAGAAGTTTTAATATTATAAAATGACATTCCTCTTAAATGTAATTTATACACTTAATGTTATTCCAATTAGAATTCATTCTGGTTGCCCTTTGTTTTTTATTTTGGGGTAAAATAATCTTAAATATGGAAAAATAAATACATGAGAATAGCTATATGCCTCCCCTAACATATGATCAATAAGAACATAGAGGGAGAACTTGCCTTACCAATTATTAGAAATTTCTACATGGTCAAAGTAATCAAATCAAGATGGTATTGGAGGAAATAAACCAAGGTATTTGTGGAACAGATCCAGAAACAACTTGTATATATGATAAACACTATTATTCTTTTCCAGTATAAAAAAGATTATTTAACAAATGATGCTGATGTAATAATTTATCTTTCTGGAAAATTAAGTTTAATTTTATTTTAAACCAAAGGCAAAAAATTTCAAATGGACTTAAATGTAAAAACTAAAGTAATATAAATCTCAGCAGGAAACTAAGCAATTACATATATATTACACAGGTGAAACTGTATCTATAGAGGAAAATTCATACCAAGATAGAATAACTAGAGTATGTATATAGGATATAGTGGTGGAAAAGAACAATATCCATTGTTTTAAGCAACACTACAAATTACAATGCTGGTGGGAATAGGAGAAAAGATTGCTTTAAAAATTAATCTGCAACTTTAATTAAAATGAAAAATTATATACACCACTCTACCCATGGCAACCCCTAGGAACCTATCCCATAGAAATATAATTTCCAGTAGGTAAGGATACATGTACAATATTGTTTATGGCAATGCTGTGCTCAAAGAGCTAGACATGAACATGTTATCCATTAAATGCATATATAATATGCATATATGTACATGTTATCATATAATGTGCATATATGCATATTATATATGCATATATGATGCATTATATCATGATATTATCATTAAAAGAGTCATTGAATATATTATGCCATGATCTATGTTGCAGACTAGTATAAGGATATATGTACAATGTCGTTTATGGCAATGCTGTGCTCAGGGAAAAGAAATGGATGCATGTTATCCGTTATATGCATTATATATAATGCATATATTATCACATATAATATGTATATATGCATATCATATATATGCATATGATACATTATATGATGATCATGAATATCGTTAGAAGAGTCATTGAATATATTGTGCCATGATTCATGTTGCAGAGTAGTAAATAATTACAGAGAAAGAATCAAAGCTCAGTTGAAACAGTTCCCCAGATATTGAGCTACAAAAACAAAACACAAAACACAAACAAAACTATTTAATATACTATTACGTAAAACACACACACAAAAACGTAAAAAAGAAAAAAAAATCCCTCAGGTAAAGACGTGAATATCGCTTACATGTAAATATAGTATATAACTTAACTTCTGTTAAACAACTCCAGGGCTACCATTCATGTATGTGAAGCTGTGCAATATGTTCACCGTGTATTTTTGTGTATTTGGTTATTGACATAGATACCACTATGGATATAATATGCATGTGGATATGAGGCAGATACAAACACAGTAGATGTAGAAATAAATTTAAATAGGATGGTAGATACATAAAGATAGAAGCATGAATTTTAGGTTGGTATCATGGGTTATTCTGGGCATGGAGAGGATACAAAAGTCCTTTATTGAGAGGAGAAAAGGAAAGGATGAAAGGAAAAAAAACGTGTATATACATACACTGCCAAGAGGTATAACTTTATGTCACCTACACATGAATTTATATCTGTGTGTTGTATAGATGTTAATAAAAATTCAAAGACAGAAACTAGTTATTTCTAAAATAATATCTAGGGCACCTGGGTGGCTCAGTGGGTTAATGCCTCTGCTTTCGGCTCAGGTCATGATCTCAGGGTCCTGGGATCGAGGCCCGCATCGGGCTCCCTGCTCGGCGGGGAGCCTGCTTCCCCCTCTCTCTCTCTCTGCCTGCCTCTCTGCCTCCTTGTGATCTCTCTCCCTCTGTGAAATAAATAAATAAAATCTTTAAAAAAAAAAAATAAAATAAAATAAAATAAAATAAAATAAAATAAAATAATATCTAACATTTAAGGAACTTTTACTTAGAGCAAGTACTGTGCTTAGCACTTTGTCAGCATCAGCTCATGGAAGAAATCCTGACTAGCTATGTAAATTTAATTCATGAGTGTATTTCTCAATTGTCCACCCCACTGTGTTAAAATCTATCACTTTTGTTTGTTTTTTTATTCACATGACCTACAATGGAGGACACTGATCATTGCTTAGTACAGCAGATGAACAGCATCCGTTTGCTAGAATCTTTACTCAGTGTTCACCTTCATTCTTTTCCTCATAGGCATTCAACATTGCTAGGCTCAGTTAGGAGACTTTGCTAGTGAGAAATGACTAAGAAACACACATATATAGAAGGAACCACGAGAAAAATCACTAGGCAATAAAAGCACTTTGGTAGTGAATTCCAAATTAAACCATGATGTTATTTCTTTAGACAAGTTAAATAACTTTACTATTCACAAAAAAAGTGGGTTCAGTAGGTTATTTTTAAGACCACTATCTCTCAGATTTCTCAAGTCTATCCCTTCTGCTCATGAATATTCAAAATTGAAAATCTGTGTTCCTTTTTACTTTTATCCTTCCATTTCTAACAAACAGTAGGCATATATTTACGTATATCACTTCTCCATTGCTGCAAATTATCCCCAAATTTAGTGGATTAAAAACAGTAATACTTACTATGTAATAGTTTCTTTAAGTTTGAAAATTAGGCAGTTTAATTGGCTCCTCTGGCTCCAAGTCTCGCAAAAGGATGCGGGCATCTCATGGCTCCACTAGGAAGGATCTGCTTCCCAGCTCACTCATGAGCCTATTGATAGAATTCAAATCCCAGATCTAATATTCTTTCTCCTTTTAATTTGATCAATTCTTAATTAAGAAGCTATTGAGGAAAATCCTACAATTCAAACAACTGCAGATTGCCTCTAGGAACTATCAGGAGCCTCTGTTATTCAAAGGTGGCCTCCTATCAACCATCAGCAAAAAAGCTGAGATCCTTAGTCATACCAAGAAATGAATTCTGCCAACAGCCTGAATGAGCTGGGAAGCAAATTCTTCCAGTAGAACTTCTAGATGAGAGCTCAGCCCAGCAGATGACTTCTAACTCTGATCACAGGATTCAACTAAGCTGAGCTTGGACTCCTGACCCGTGGGAACTGTGAAATAGTAAGTGTATGTATTTTTTATGCTGCTAAATTTGTGATAACTTATTATGCAACAGTGAAAATGATTATTGCCCCTATGGATTCTTTTTCTTGAAAATGTGTCACATTTTCCTTGTTCTTTGTATGTCAAATAATTGTGGATTATACCCTAAACACTGAGTGTTATATTGCAGAGACTCTGGATTCCTTTACATTCCTTTGAAGAGTATTGGTTTATTATTTTTTTTTTATTTTTTTGGTCTCGGTAATTATCTTGATTTGATTTTCAGATTGAAAACTCTGCCTCAACTATAGTATCTCAACTCTCAGTTCAATTTTTCAGTTCTTAAGCATAATTCAGACACTTGGGCAGAGTTTATACACAGAAACTGGGCTTCCTCTTCCCTAGCTCTTTAATGATCAGGGTTACTTGTCATTTTCGTATCACAATGGCCATCTTGAGCTGTCTGATTCCTTAGACCACCAAAAAGGTCATGGTTTTTCTACTGGAACTTCAACTTTTTGCCTTTAGTCCAAAGCTTGCATAAACCAGGAAATCAAACCACCCCATTTCCTTCATTCTTTTAAGTTTTAATTTCCTTCCAAAGTATCTCAGCCTTTGTCCATTATTTTTACCCATGGTGTTCATGTAGGGGTTTTTGTTTTGTTTTGTTTTTTGTATTATTTTCTCCAAAATTATTATTGTAATATGTGAGAGGACCAGTCTAGTAGAAGCTTATTCCCCCTTATGGGAAGCAGACTCACCAAACCTATACTTTGATCAATAGATCATAGATGGAAATTTCTAAGAGGTTCATTTTATTCAGATGTAAGCTAAATTATCAAATCTATATCATTCTCTATGTTTGTAGATCAGCTAATGTTCTACAACAAAATACCATTCATCACATTACTGTGTAGTATCAAAGGGCTCATAAAGGTTTGCTAAATTTGTGGTATATATTTAGTATGTATTCAGACTTATATGTAATATGTCTCTTTGCTTCATCAGCACCTCAGTGAATGAGTATTAATGAAATCATGTATTCTGCGTTTTGGACCCTTACTATACATTGAACCCATAACATGTGTCTACTATTTTTCATATATATTCAGAGTATATCTTATAACAGTTCCTTTGGAACCATTATGCAGGTATGCTATGAATGCATATTATCAGTAGAATACATTTGCATAATAGGAGTTCATATTGAATGAGTAGCAAAATCTTTTTTTAAATATAGTTATAATATTCAAAGGCTATTTAATTAAATACATTACTTACTATTCTACATTCATGAAATGCTACTTCTAAATTTTGTAGTAGAGATTAATAGAAAACCCAGGTTTTCAGGAGGTTACATGATCAAATAAAAAAAATATTTTTTTATTCCTACCGATACCCTCAACAGAATACAGTCAATATAGGTATAAGAATTAGCAACTTTACTTGTAGTGAACATATTTTCATTGTGCTCATTGCACAGCTGTCATTTTTTTAACATTTATTTTAGAGAGAAAGAGAGAGAGAGAGAGAGAGGAGGAGGAGGAGGAGGGGCAGAGAGAGAAAGAGGGACTCTCAAGCAGACTCCATGCTGAGTGCAGAGCCTAACATGGGGCTTTATCTCCCCTCCCACGAGATCATGACCTGAGCCAAAATCAAGAGTCGGATGTTTAACCAACTGCACCACCCAGACATCCTGGCTGTTACTTTTAAAGGTTCTATAATAGATGCTATTTTTAAAGATTCTTTAAAAGGTTCTAATAATAGAAGTTTATCCAAACATCTGAAGTCCCCCAAATCTGCAAAATGTAAATTAAATTACATCTATGGCCATTTAACAAATCCTACGGTATCAGAGCTGGCTAGTTTTTCATCAACTACAAGAATCCAGAACTGACCTAAACTCATACTGTGAACGCTACATGTCCTTTCCTTCCTGATGATTCTTTGAAGGTGAGCTGGTCACCAAGTAAATAAAAGCAGTAAGATCTGTGAGTTGTGTGATTTTAAATACCTTGGATAGTGTTACAACACCATAAACTGAATGACTTTATGTAGCTGAGAAATGCCAAGAGTTCTCTAGAAAAGTATTTTATGTCCCATTAGCACAATGAAATCATATTTTACAATAGTATGAAACAAAAGAGACCATCCTCTACATTCAGGAAGCATGTTAACATGAGCATGAAATCGAAGACATCTAGCCAGGAGACTCTAATTGTGTACAGTGTACCAAAGTTACTTCATAATCTAGATAATGTTGCTTTATCCAGTAGTCATTGTGTTCAGTAATAGGTACTCATGTGATTAATACAAAACGCCCAGTAGCATATGTTTCATTTTGTAAGTAAATTTAATGCCGTATTAACTGTAAAATAAAACTATCACATCATTTGAAAGAAAGCACTCTCTTAAATGCAAAAATTTCCATTCTGAGGGAAGTAGCTTTTTCTTAAACATGACCAGATTATTATTAAAATTATTAAAAGTATCAAAAGAACCTGTGGAAATGAGTATTGAAAAGAGGGACAGGACGGGTACCTGGGTGACTCAGTCATTAAGGGTCTGCCTTTGGCTTGGGTCATGATCCCAGGGTCCTGGGATCAAGCCCTGCACTGGGCTCTCTTCTCAGCAGGAGGCCTGCTTCTCCTTCTCCCACTCCCCCTGCTTGTGGTCCCTCTCTCTCTCTCTCTGTCAAATAAATAAATAAATAAATAAAGATCTTTAGGAAAAAAAGAGGGACAGGAACAAACAAGGATGCCTACTCTCTCCACTTTTATTCAACATAGTATTAGAAGTCCTAGCCACAGCAATTAGATGAGAAAAAGAATAAAGGGCATCCAAATTGGAAAGGAAGAAATAAAACTGTCACTATTTGCAGATAACAATTTCACATATAGAAAACTCTAAAGACTCCAGCAAATAAAAACAAAACAAAACGGTTAGAACTCATCAATGAATTCAGTGAAGTTGCAGGATACAAAAATCCATATATAAAAAATCAGTTGTGTTTCTATACACTAATAGTGAAGTAGCAGAAAGAAAAAATTAACAATTCCATTTACAATTGCATCCAAAAAAAAATTTACCTAGGAATAGATTTCACCAAGGAAGTGAAAGACCTATACAGTGATAACTATAAGACATTAATGAAAGAAAATAAAGACGATCCAAATAAATAGATGTCACACTCTTAAACTGGAAGAAAAAATATTGTTAAAATGTCCCTATTACCTAAAGCAGTCTACACATTCAATAAAATCCCTATCAAAATGCCAACAGCCTCTTTCATAGAAAAAGAACAATCAATACTAAAATTTGTATGAAACCACCAAAGACTTGAAGTAGCCAGAGCAAATTTGAAGAACAAAGCTGGAGGTGTCATGCTCTGTGATTTCAAATTACATTACAAAGTTATAGTAATCCAAACAGGATAATACTGGCATGAAAACAGATACATTGATCAATAGAAAAGAATAGAGAACTCAGAAATAAGCCCAGGCACATTTGATCAATTAACTTATGGCAAAGGAGCCAAGAATATACAACAGGGAAAAGATAGACTCTAATAAACGGTGTTGGAAAAACCAGACAACCACAGGCAAAAGAATAAAACTGGACTATTATTTTATACCGTACACAAAATTAACACAAGATGGATTAAAGACTTCAAGGTAAGGTCTGAAACCATAGAACTCATAGAAAAAACATACAGGGTAAGCTCCTTGATTATCAGTCTTGGTGATAGTTTTTTGGGTTTGACACCGGAAGCAAAGGCAACAAGAGAAAAGATAGGTGAGATTATATCAGCCTAAAAAGCTTCTGCACAGCAAAGGAAATCAACAAAATTAAAGTCCAACATACCAAATGGGAGAAAATATTTGCAAATCATTTATCTGGTAAGGGATTAATATTCAAAATATGTAAAGAACAACTCAATAGAAAAACCACAACCAACCAACCAAACAAAAAACCCAACAAACAACAACAAAATGGGCAAAGGATATGAAGAGGTTTTTTTTGTTTTTGTTTTCATTTTTTAAGATTTATTGGACAGAGAGAGAAAGCACAAGTAGGGAGAATGGCAGGCAGAGAAAAGAGGAAGAAGTAGGCTCCCTGCTGAGCATGGAGCTCAATCCCAGGAGCCTGGGATCAAGACCGGAGTTGGAGGAAGATGCTTAACTGACTGAGCCTCCCAGGCGCCCCTGAATAGGTATTTTTCTAAAGAAGACATTCAGGGGCTCATAGGTGACTCAGTTAAGCTTCTGCCTTGGGCTGAGGTCATGATCCCAGGGTCCTGGGATTGGCTACTTGCTCAGTGGGGAGCCTGCTTCTCCTAGCGCTCTGCCACTCCCCCTGCTTGTGCACTCTCAACTCTGTCAAATAAATCTTTAAAAATATATATTAAAGAATAAGACATACAAATGGCCAACAGACTCATGAAAAGATGACATCGCTACTCATCAGGGAAACGCATAATCAAAATCACAGTATCACCTCACACCTGTTAGAATAGCTATTATCAAAAAGACAAATAAGTGTTGGTGAGCTTGTGGGGTAAGGGAAACCCTGTGTACTATTGACAGGAATGTAAACTGGTTCAGCCACTATACAAAAGTTTTGAAATTCCTCAAAAAATTTAAAACAGAACTACCATATGATCCAGCCAGCCTTTCCACTTTTGGGTATTTATCCAAAGCGGGGGGGGGGGACCCACTAACTTAAAAACAAATCTGTACTCTTCTATTCATTGCAGCATTTAAATAGTAACAGCCAAGATGTAGACAGAAGGCAAGCGTCCATTAATGGATAAGTGTATCCATTTTATTATACATAAAGAAAATGTGATATATATGTACAAGTGGAATATTTTTCAACCATAAAGGGAAGAAATCCTGCCATTTGTGACAATATGGGTGGAACTTCAGAGCATGTTAAATGAAAGACGTTAGACAGGAAAAGATAAATACCATATGATCTCACACATGGAATCTGTAAATCAAAACCAAACAAAAATCAAACTCACAGATACAGAAAGCAGATTGCTGGTTGCCAGAGGTGGCAGGTGGGGAGTGGGCAAAATGGGCCAAGGGGGTCAAAAGGTATGAACTTCCAATTATAAAATAAAAAGGGGGATGAAATATACAGCATGTTGATTGTAGCTAATATTGTACTGCATATTTGAAAGTTGCTAAGGGAGAGGTTATAAAACTCTCATCACAAGAAAAAATGTTATAACTATATAACAGATGTTAACTAGACTTACAATATATACAAATATCGAATCATGTTGTACATCTGAGGCTAGTATGTTCTTTGTCAATTATACTTCAATAAAAAAAGGGACACGGAGAGGTGTTGATAATACATTTGTATTTTAAAGAAAATAGTATCTCTTATGAATACATAGGTACATTCTTTTATCCTAGTTTATTCTGTTTGCTTTAAGTTCCTTGATCACTTCTGGACTAGATTTAAAATTCCTTGTTCAAGTAAATTCTTCCCCAACATGATGGGTAAAGTATCAATGAATAGCTTGTTTTAAAATATTTTATTGGTTCATGTAAACTTCTTCCATTTTTGGTGTAATCTTTCATGTGTAGTTTTTTTTTTTAAGATTTCATTTATTTCTTTGTCAGAATGTGCACGCAAGAGAAGTCACACAGGCACGTGCACAGGGAGAGAGGCAGAGGAAGAAGCAGACTCCCCACTGAGCAAGGAGCCTGACGTGGGGCTTGATCCTAGGACCCTGGGATCATAACCTGAGCTGAAGGCAGATGCTTAACCAACTGAGCCACCCAGCCATCCCTTTGTTAGAGGGTTTAAAGCAGCAGTCTGAGAATGAGTACAAGAGCTCTTAGAGGTCAGCTCCTATAGCTCAGGGTATTTCCTAGATCCTGCAAGGTGCCTGGTCAGTGTCCACATGCTGAATATTCATAAATGAATGAAATGGATACCTTCAAGTGTCCTTTCCTTTGGTAACCTCCTAATTGTTAGAATTGTTGGGCTCATAAATATATATGTGGCACATGAAATCGAATAAAATAGTTTATGTTATTTTTCAGAAACCGTGTAAAGCAAAGATCCTCAGATTAAATGAAAATCATGGACTGGGGGTCGTTCGAAGTTTCACCTTTACCTAGCCAGTTTTTCATCAGGACCAAGATCAGTGGAACCTCATCTGTAAAACGACCTAACCAGAATCAGTTAGCTGTTACTTTCTTCTCAGCGGTAAAATTCACAGACTAGTATAATCTCAAATGTTATGGAGTATTTCTTAATTGATGACAAAGTCGATACCCTACATTATTCTTTCAAGCCATTATACAATTTTGAGGTATTGAGGCAATGTAGACCCATAAAACAAATATTCTTAGACATTCCCACCTTTGCTAGGTACTATGGGCTGTCACATACTCCATTGCTTCTTCTGAATTTCCATCATTTTACTTGTCATCTTAATATTTAAGGTATCATTCGATTTCATCTTTCTTTTAAATAGAAAGATAAAGAAGTAAAGGATAAAAGTACAAATGAAGGATGGGGCAAATATTTTAGTTCTTACAAAAATAGGTTTCCACTCTTTATAGAAAATGATAAAATTCTGAAAAACTAGATATAGACAAATGATCTTTGAAAATAGAAACTCATTAGGCGAATAAAAATTGAGAAAGAGTTGACATTATATAACAAGAGTTAGTTCCCTGAGAGTAGGAACCATGTTTTCTTTCTTTCATTTATAAAAAAGAATCCTCTAGAAGTTATTTGAGTATTGGACAAGCGTGCTCGTTAGTTCATGTTGATCAAAAATAATGAAAGTTTAAAAAAGACAAAATTTTGGATAGGACATAAATTGAACGTGTGTATATCATGTAACATTTCATTCACAAAGCATGGAGGCATGGGAGGTGGCCCGAGTCAAAGTAGACCCCGTGTTCTCCCACGTTAGAGAAGGAATCTTGAACACAGAATGTACGCCTTAGTAGCTCAACAGCTGAAAACAAATGAAATTACATATTTATGTAAGTCCACAATTCTCTTTCCCTTAGCACCCTGCCCCCCACCTTCACTGAATAGCCAGAGAGGAATAGTGAGAGCTAGAAAAATTCAGAATAAAGTAATTCCATGGTCCCCTAAGAGTAAGGCAGCTGGTAAAAAGTATGCTGGACAAGGATGGTGACATTACAAGAAATGACTAAAGTCACAATTCTTACTAGACTAAAACCACATATCAAAGTAAGAAGTCAAAAGGGACATAATAACACAGAGCCCATTAATGGTGGATCTTTCCCCCCCACCAAAAGTAGTAATTCAAAGTAGCACATAGATTGGACTAGCCTAAGTGGATGTGATTTAGTCTGTTTTCCAATTATCTTGAATTTTAAATTGTGACTCCTCAAGCATGTTACTATCTTCCTCCAACAGCTGTGTGAGTCAACACACCTTCCTTTTCATCCTCCCCACTTCCACCACCTTGCTAGCACTCATACTCTGTACTTAGCTTGCTGCAACAGCTGTCTGCTACTTTTCCTGCTCCTGTTTGTCTCTGTGCCAATCAACCATGATCACCAAACATGGATGCAATCTTCCTGAAACCATGAATTATTAGTCTCTTTTCTAAAATTTTCTGTTTAACCACTTCCGATAAAGTTCAACATCCTCAGTATCGTTCAAGTCTCCAACTTTTCCTTGTTTACCGGTATCTTGCTTTTCTCCACCCCAGAAGGGTCCTCACCATTCCTTGGGCATTCTATTCTCTCTACTGAGTGGTACCCAGGCTTGTGCTCTACCTCTTGCATAACAGATGCTTTTCCTTCCCTCTACTTTCCAAACTCGGACTACCCTACTATCACCCATTACAGTATCTCACCTAGAACTTTCAATTTTCTGAATCAGAGTCCTGAGAAAGATGCTGTGTGTGAACACTGAGAAAACCATCAATGGCCATCGTGTTCAAGAAATGCTTTCCTAAAATCTTGAGACTGGAAGTAAATATAAAATGGGCAGAATTTGACTAAGAAGGTATGGGTGTAACTCCTCTTATAGAGGCAGCTTGGGGAGGTGGTAAAACCAGAGGGTCCTAATTCAGAATGTCTTTCAATTTCTGCCTCTGTTACTCTCTACATCATGGGCCAGTCACTTGATAGGAATCTGGATCAATTTTCTCCTCACAGGGTGGTGACAAGGATTCATTAGTCAACACTTAGTAAATGTAAGCTATACACAATACTAATAGTAATACATCAAAACTATTATCAGTGATACGATACTTCAGTAGCAGCCTGAATAAAATGATTCTGGATATAAAGTAAAAAAATGAGTCACAAAGAAGAAACATCCTGGGAAGTGAAAAGAGGGTCAGTACAGAGTAAGGCAGTCATCAGGAGACTCTAGTATCATGGTTCTTTCCATTAGACTCTTTCCTGATGGCTTCATTAAGGTCATCAGCATGCCACAGAATCAAGCACGTTGCAATGGCAATTAACACACTGATAACAATGACTTATGAATTAATAAAAACTGGGCAGAAAATTGACCGGTATAAGTTCTTAATATATACATATACAACACACACACACACACACACACACACACACACACACACACACAGAAACTAGTGGCTATATTTATTTTCCTTATTTTGAAGGTAGGAAAACCGTAATGCTCAGAAATTAGGTTATTTGCTCACACAATAAAGCCTAAACACTTATAGAATTCAGTTAATTGGATGGCTCCCATATTTCAACCTCTAGCAGAAATCTGTCCTTAACCATAGATTCTAATTTTCATTTTCTGGACGGATGTTTTTCAAACTTAAAATTGAACTTACCTTTCTCTCTTATCTGTCTACTCTGCCCTCTGATAAGGGCAGGTTTATCTGTCTGCTCTGCCCTCCTCTTTATTCCCATAACTTTTCCTTGTTTTTGGCACCGCCACATTATGCCTCTAGCTGTCCCGTTAATGGGTGACACAGACCAGGCACCTGGGTGGCTCAGTGGTTAAAGCCTCTGCCTTTGGTTCAGGTCATGATCTCAGGGTCCTGGGATCGAGCCCCATGTCGGGCTCCCTGCTCAGCAGGGAGCCTGCTTCCTCCTCTCTCTCTGCCTGCCTCTCTGCCTACTTGTGATCTCTCTCTCCCTCTGTCAAATAAATAAAATCTTTAAAAAAAAAATGGGTGACACAGACCAATGTAGAGTTGACTGCCTTGAGTAAAGTGAATGCAGTCTTCCTCGCTGCATGGTGGGCCATCATCGAGCAGACATTGGGGTGAGCGATATTTGTAGCAGAACGCAGTTAGGCTGGCTTCTCAGGGTTATGTTTTGCTGTGATAAGTTACAAGGGATTTTCTGTCTGCTTCTGTTGTATGAAGGAACTGAAGAAGGGACCAATGTGGACAGTGCAAAGGACTCAAGTCACTGGATTCAGTAGAGTGCTGGAATGATCCTGTTCTTACAATTTCCTCATAACACATATGTCGCAATTCTTTTATTTCAAAAGATTTGAAGGTTTTCCCAGTTGTTTCCGGGTTAGGTATATACATTTGATGTTTCTGATAGAACTATTTTTTCACCTATTTATTATATTTCTTAGCTAACTTTATTAGTAAGAATGCCAATTTCATATTTAAGTCTCAGGGGTGGTAAAGAGTAAAAGGTGATTTGTAATAATTTTCTGTTAAGATTTAAGAAATTGGTAAAAATTAGCCATATCATGCATGTTGCATGTTTGTATTTCTTCTATAGCGGCTAAACTTTTTGAAGATGGGTAAACCTATAACTCACACCTATGCTCTTATATGACAAATTGGAAGTGATAGTACTGGTGTATAAAGACAACTCACGGGACACCTGGGTAGCTCAGTCGGTTAAGTGCTTGCCTTCAGCTCAGGTCATGATCCTGGGGTCCTGGGATCGAGCCCCATATAGGGAATCCCTGCTCAGCAGGGAGTCTGCCTCTCCCTCTTTCTCTGCCCTTCCTCCCACTTCTGTTCACACTCGCTCTAATAAAACAATTTTTTAAAAAAAAAGAAATGGTATAGGGGCTCCTGGGTGGCTCAATGGGTTAAAGCCTCTGCCTTCAGCTCAGGTCATGATCTCAGGGTCCCGGAATCGAGGCCCGCATTGGGCTCTCTGCTCAGCAGCGAGTCTGTTTCCTCCCCTCCCTCTGCCTGCCTCTCTGCCTACTTGTGATCTCTCTGTTAAATAAATAAATACAATCTTAAAACAAACAAACAAAAAACCAAGGAGTTATTTGTGAGACAGTCTATAGCATTCTAAAAGAATGTTAGACAATGTCTACATGAGAGACAGGGGATATGAATACACAGTAGTTGGCAAAACTAGTAGGGGGCAAAAAAAAAAAAAAATCAGCAATAACAAAGGGCCACTAGGAACAATGAAATGTTTCCTTAGACCCTCCCTTTCTTCTCTCAGTTCTTTGGGACTATCAGCCCCCTCCCCAACTCCACATGGTTCTCCTGGGACTTCCATCACTACACACTGGCTGTAGTCACGAAGATGGATATGAGCCATGGCCTGGGCAATCACGGTATGCCAAAGCTAATCCCAAAGAGAATCCTTCCCAGGGATTTTCAGTTGCTGGAAAGGAGAAATTCTCATTCCCTATGATTCAAAAATTCAAGTATATGACTCTAGCTGTGAATACCTATATTCTTTGCCAAATACAGAACATCCCTTTCTATTAAGAGAAAAAAATTGATATACAGAAAGAAGCTGACAGGAGAGATGGGGAGACAACAAGATTTCTATTAGTTTATGATTTTAGCATACACTAAGAATAGACACATTCCTGTTCTTCCTAGTTCCACAAGCCAGTATATTCTTTTTCCTAAATCAAGTTTGAGTTGGGTTTTTTGTCACCCATGACAAACATCACAGTTAATATAATAAACAATCACATGAGGTATTACATATCTTACTGTAAAGTCATGGTAATCAAAAAAAAAAAAAAGAAGTCAAGAGATTGAAAACAGAAAAACAATCTTTTGACTTTTTGGCTTTACCAGTAATCTATGCAAGTGTAATTTCATTTTACTACAGAGGATAAAACCTGGTTTTCTGGTGATTTACTACACCTAGAACTAGATTAATTTTTAGATTCTTTTTATCTTTACCATCCCCCTTTCCCCAGTATATACACTCAACAGAATTTCTGTATCTTTTGTTCACAAAAAACCCTAAGTTCCCGGTATTATAACCCATCTGAAGTTAACAAAAGTATGAGCTATGTAAGAAATTTAGTCTAAGTATTCAATTCAGTGACGAGGAAAGCAGTTCTGACTTACAAACATCTGTTTTTCCTTTAGAAGTAAGGTACTTAATGTGAAACTTATATATGGCACACATACATTCTTGGAACCCACATCACTAAAAATTACTTTAATAGACCAAATATAGTGAATTAACTAGAGAATCAAATAGCTTCAGTGGATATTTGTTAGGATTAAAAGTACCCTAAATAGGGCGCCTGGGTGGCTCAGTGGGTTAAAGCCTCTGCCTTCGGTTCAGGTCATGATCTCAGGATCCTGGGATCTAGGCCCGCATCCAGCTCCCTGCTCAGCGGGGAGCCTGCTGCCTCCTCTCTCTGCCTGCCTTTCTGCCTACTTGTGATCTCTCTCCTTCTGTATCAAATAAATGGATAAAATCTTAAAAAAAAAAAAAGTATCCTAAATATAACAGATAACTCATCTAGCATGTAAGCTTCGACAACATGGAGATTAGAAATCTTACATGAGAAACAAAAACATATGAAAGAACACTTAGAGAAACTATTTTTCTCAGTTGGGATTGTCACTGTGAAAGCAGATCTTAGGCTCTGAGCTCTTCTGCTCCAGGTGGTGGAATTAATCACTGCCTTGCTCTCTGGGGCAAAGCAGGAATCCCTCTCTCACTCTTAGGACATTTTTTTGCTAAAGAAACATGACTCAAAAGTAGGCTAATGTGCAAATTTAATAAATTCTTCACATACAACACTTTCTAGCCTGGATCTAAATCTAGATCAGTGGGCATGTTATGCTTGCATTTTGTCAATGAGCGTTAGTTGTGCCCTTCCCTTTTATTTCTGTGACTGGTGACCTTCTTGAGCCATCCCCTTGGAACATTACAGTTTGGTGTATTTTCATTCTCTGGCCATTAGCATTCAGATTATGTATTTCTAGCATATAAAATTCCATCTAAGAGTTCGAGTACGCTTATTCTTTGTTACATTTATTATATTCTTTAAGAAATTACAAGTTGATGGAGTTTTCTGGACACGTTGTAGCAATGTACTTGTTAAACAAAAAGGTTCCTGGGTACTAAGAGCATATATTTAAAGACATACACTTATTTTAAATGCTTAATTTTCTATTAAAACAACGCCTAGTTAGATTGGATGCAGCTCATCCAAATAAAGTGAGAGGAAAGAATGGGAGTCAACAACCAGAAATGTTCTCTTTCTAACAATTATCCTTGGTGATCTTTCTTGTTTTCATTAAGAGGGCAGTGATCATCTAAGGACTACTTTCTTTTTTAACCTTGCCCAGAAAAATTCAATTTTCAAATAGCATAAGACACAGAGTGGTGGAGTTGTACCAGAAGACGTGAACCATGTCACAAAAAGGCTGACTCTGTCACAGAATTAGAAAAACAGGATCCATTATTCATTTTGAAACTTAAAAAATTGACAATTTGAAAATGTCACTTGCTGTTTTATTGGAGACATATACTACAGATAAAGCAAACTTCACAGCAACCGGTATCTCAAGAGCTAAATATCCTCAAAATGAGGTCATTCCGGTACCTTGCCAATGAGGTGAAGTATGGTAAAACAACAAAAAATAAGTTAGATTAGGAAATAAAACATGGCACATATAGTCCTATCTACAAAATGTGGAACAAGGTTAAATCAAATGGTTAGTGCCAAATAATTTAACCTTATCAGAATTGGATTACTTTTTGCTAACTTTGAAAAGTCTCCAAGGCAAACTGCTGAAGGAGAGCAAGATGTAGAAAACCACACATACGTGGAAATACAAGTGCAAAGAAAATATAATGGGTGAAATACCCCCAAATTATTACCCATGTTTCTGTGGTTATCTCAGGGGAAATTATTAGAAATAGAAGTTGGGGATAGAAAGCTTACCATGAAGTTTTTTGGGTTTTTTGTTTTTTGGTTTTTTCTTTTTTTTTTTTTGGCATTGTATTAAATCATTCACATCGAAATTTTATTCTCTTAGGATTTGGGTAATTATGGCAATTTTTAACCAGTATCAAACTTTAACAATTATCTCCTTATATATTTATCTATAAATACATAGCTATAAGGAAATTTTTATAAAGGATTCTAACATTTTATAAAGTTTAGTTTCTCCAAGGAATATGCAGATGAGTAAATGGTTTTAAAAGATTTCCTCATAGGCTATGTTTTCTACATATGTTGCTTTTCCCCAAGTGCTGAGTATAATGTTCTGTATAACAGAGAAGACTGTTGATTGACTAGCAAAAATTAAAAGTAAAAAGTAAACTAACTATGGTACGTGTCTTGGTACAACTTAATTTTCTGGAAATAAATAGGCTGCTGTGTTCTGAAAATAAAAATATTAGGAGGCTTTTTAAAAAGAACAATGAAAAAAAACCTTATGAATCTTAGAATTTAATTTTTAAGATTAAGAAGCTCCTGACGGGTTAATAAGGTGTGCACTTATAGTGATGAGCACTGAGTGTTGTATCTGTTGAATCACTAAATTGTACACCTGAAATTAATATTATACTCCGTCAATTAACTGGAATTTAAATAAACACTTAGAAATAAAAAATAAAAACACAGTCACAGTAAGATATTCAACTACCAAAGAGAGAGAGAAGCTCCTGAATTTATTCATTCAACAGATAATGATTGAACACTTATCTGGGCTGAGCATGGTTGAAGGCACTAGAGATTCAATGATGAATAAAACGAAGTTTCTGCTTTCATGGAGTATGCACACTGAGATTAAACACAAAAATAGTACTGAAGATCCCAGAAGCCAAGAACAAGGGCAACATAATGACATGATGGGTTACCTCCTTGGGGTAGGTTTGTGCAGACCCATTCTAGGCCTGGCTATGAAGTAAGGCAGAGTTCCAAAGTCCTGGACTGTGGCATAAGGAGAACTCCAGGGAGACCCCGAATGCCAATGGCCTCCTGAGGCCAGATATAAAAGGCAGACATCCCTGGCCCTGTGCTCCTGACCCCTCCCTCTGCATAAGTGACCGCTGACATGCAGGTCTTTGTGAGAGCAAGGTAGGCAGCAAGGAAATGTATATTCACTCCCATGGCTTCCTGAGCTCCTAGAATACCTGCCCTGCTGGGTCAGTGATAGAAATTAAGGAGAAAGAAACCTTAACCAAGTCCCTGTTACTCTTGTCTATCTCTGAATTTGCATCAGAGTTTTTGTTCTCTCTCAGCCTCACAATTCATCAAGATAGGCAGATTTTTTTCATCATCTCTGATTTTCATTTGAATCTCTTTTCATGAGACTTTGAAAAAAAGGTATTAGCTAGGGTCATTCAAAGTCAAGAGACATCCAACAGTCAAGAGACAGGACACAACAGTTTTGTTTTGGTTTGGTTTTTTTCCCCAGTCCCTAATATATTTTAAAAATGTAAGGGAAAAGCAGGATTACAAAAATTGTGATATATATCAAATATTTATATCTAACAAATTAACTCTTAGCATATACATAAATTGCATGTATATGTTAAAAAAAAGTATCAAAAGTCTAAGTTTGATGACCTTCATTCGTGTTGACCTTTACCCTTGAAGTTAGGCCCAAAAAAACATCTGGAGCACATGAATCTCACTCTACTTATCAAGCCTATGCATATCCATTGATACTCTTCTCAGTTTTGTGAAATACTCAAATGATCCACATGTTGCCTTCTTATAGCCATTCTCAATGAAAGTAAAGAAAATGTTACGTTTTGGCTCTACTAAAGAAATTCTGCAAATCAGAGTATTCTAAAGAAATGAATAGGTACTTCCTGGGGAGCTCAGTTGGTTAAGGATCTGCCTTTGGCTCAGGTCATGATTTAAGGCTCCTGGCACAGAGCCACACATCAGGCTCCCTGCTCAGTGGGGAGCCTGCTTCACCCTCTCTCTCTCCACCAGCTCACGCATTCTCACTCTCTCTCAAAAAAAAAAAAAAAAAAAAAGAGAAATGAATACTGTACTCTTTAGATTAATAGATCACAAACACAAAACCATGAATAAGAAGACTCTTGAAATCTTTCTAAAAATACAGTTTACCAGGCACTACCAAGAGGAATTTTAATAGATAGAAGATGAAAATCAGGCAACTGTTTTAAAAACTCTTCAGGGGCGCCTGGGTGGCTCAGTCGGTTAAGTGTCCAACTCTTGATTTTAGGTCAGGTCATGATCTTGGGGTCATGGGATCAAGCCCTGCATTGGACTCTGCATTCAGCACAGAATCTGCTTCAGATTTTCTCCCTCTGTTCCTCCCCCTGCTCACACACGTGTTCTCCCTCCCTCTCTCAAATAAGTAAAATCTTTTAAAAAGATAAAAAGTCAAAACTCTTCAGTAATTCTCATTAAAGAACAGGTTTGGTAACCATTATGTTTGACTAAAAGCTCTTCTATATACGTTATTTAGCTGGGCTTTTTTGTTGTATTAACATTTTAGTCTATCCTTCTGGTCTCGTTTTCTTAAGCATAGGTCTTTTGTACATAGTCACAACACTATGATTAATTTTTTTTTAAGTTTAAATGCAATTTTTAAAACTCAGACATCTGATTTCCCAAAATGGTAAGGTATACAAATAACTTACTGAAATATTATAATTCAAAATTAGAACAGTGATACCAACTTCCAATAAACAATGTAACTAAGACATATAGGTTGGAATTTTTTAATTAATAAAAACTTTGAAAATTAGGCTTTTGAGAATTCCATCATGATGTTAGCTAAATCTACAAATTCGAAGAAGTTTAACAAACAAAATAGAAGGGACAGAATTCCAACTGTTTTTCTGTATTATAGGTGAAAGAAGTTCTAGACTGACTGTAAGAACTTTTAGAATGTACTTTATGTACTTGAGAAAGTGGCCGTCTTTTACAGAAGTTCTGAAGTGGGATGTTTAAGGAATTCTACGTTGAGAATCATTTGAAATACTGAGAAGGCCATGAAGGAAGTGACTGAGTCTGATTGTCTTTCTCTATATAGTTATCTATTTCATGTTTCTACATGGAAATAACTATTTTTCCATTTTATTACCATCTGTTTAAATACAGTTTGTTGAATTTTATTGAATTTTATTCCTTAATAACTAGGAAAAAATGTTGGTTTTTTTCCATTGCATATATTATAGTTACCAGGATAAGTAGTATCTAAAAATGAATCTGTCAACAGATGAAAAGGCAATTCATTGAATAGGAGAAAATACCTGCAAATCATGTATCTGTTAAGGGATTCACATCTAAAATACATAAAGAGTTCTTACAACTCAAGAGCAAACAATCAGATTAAAAAGTGGGCAGATGATCTAAACATATTTCTCCAAAGAGCATATACAGAAGGCTAACACATTCATGAAATCATCACATTCATTCATCATCAATTAGGGAAATGCAAATCAAAACCACAACAGGGTAACACTTCACTCCTATTATAATGGTTATTATCAAAAAGACAAGAAATAACAAGTGTTGCCAAAGTTGTGGAGAAAAGGGTGCCCTCCTCAATGGTTGGTGGAAATCTAAATTAGTACAGCCATTATGGAAAACAGTATGGAGGTTCCTCAAAGAATTAAAAATAGAACTACCACATGATCCAGCAATTCCACTTCTGGGTATTTATTCTAAGAAAACATGCACATTAACTTGAAAATATATGTGCACCCCCATGTTCACTGAAGCATTATTTACAATAACCAAGATATGGAAGCAATCTAAGGGTCCACTGATGGATGAATGGGGGAAAAAAGTGTGACATATGTATTTGTAGAATATCCTACAACCACAAAAAACAATGAGATCTTGCCCATTGTGACAATTTGGATGGACCTTGAGGGCATTATGCTAAGTAAAATAAGCCAAACAGAGAAAGGGCAAATACCACACAATCTGACATATATGTGGAATCTATACAACCAACCAACCAAACTTAGAGAGACAGAACAGACTGGTGGTTGTCAGAAGTGGGGGTGGGGACCAGGTAATGGGATCAAAAGGTACAAACTTAAGTTATAAAAGAAGTCATGGGGATATAATGTGCAACATGTTGACTACAGTTAACAAGTCTGAAAGTTACTAAGACAATATGTCTGAAAAGTTCTTATCAAAGACAATAACTATGTGTGGTAATAGATGTTAACTAGACTTGTTGTGATGAGCATTTCACAATATATATAAATATTGAATCATTCCGTTGTATACATGAAGTAGGTCAATTACATCTCAATAAAAAATACTAATGTGCAAATCCCACTCTCAAAGATGCTGTCTGAAGTGGAAATTCTAATTTTAAAAGCTTCCTAGGTGGTTCTAAGTGCACTCAAGGTTGAGAACCACTGATCTAGAGGGAGCCAGATATACAAAGAAGATTCAAGTTAAGTTCAGAGTTCAGTGACCCAGGTTCAGTATGGGACTTCAGGATGTCAGGGACCCTAGCTCCTTTCACCCTATTGCTCACCCATGACCTACACTGTCCAGAGCATCTCAAGGTCCAAAGTGACTGTGCCAGCTCTGGTCAGCATGGCCATACTCCAGTCAGAGGATGGAAGAGAAAGAAAAGCAGGCCCTCTCTATAAGAAAACACCTCATAAACTGCACCTACCACTTTCCCTTTTATTCCCTTTGTCAGAACAGAACCTAAATGCACTAGATTACTCCTAGATTACACAAGCTGGGAAAATGTAGTTTTTAATCTCTGGATAGCATCTGCCCAGTTCACACTCACACACACACACACACACACACACACACACACACACACACACACACACATTTTATCACTTTAGGAAAAGGGGAGAAGACTATCAAGAAATAACAGTTTCCTCCCCAGGAGGTTAAAATTCTACTGCAGTAGGTTAGGCTGTAAATTGTGGGAGAAACGGACTGATGAGACTCCCAGTCAAGTCCCTGGATATTCATGGAGAAAGTTAATCTTTCTTGATGATTTTCTCACCATACTATTTCAGGATGATAATTCTATATATTCCCGGGTGAACCATATATGGAATCTGTTAGCCCCCAAAATACCAACTTTGCTTTCAAGGAATAGGAAATGGAAAGCCAAGTATCAGAGTCCAGGTGACTATAGTTCCTTCCCAAATTCAAACTTACTCACTTTGTTTCTTACTAACCTGCCAAAATGACAAATACGTGAAGTACTTTTCCTGCACAGTCGCTTCAGTGCCAAGTTGAATGTTAACTCCAACAGACTCTGTAAAGAAACATCGCCTTGACTCTCTGGAGGTGCGTGGGGGAGACCCTGGCCTGGAGAACTACTTTCAGCAAGGCTTCAGCGTGGTTAACACAAGCCAAAGACCAACCTGAGGGTATTTAAGCTGATTCATCTTTCAAGATAATGGCAGCCAAGAATGGGAGCAATTGGCTGCCACCAGAATCCAATTTTTAGCCAATAAACCATCATAGGTAAGAAAGAGGTAGGTGTAGAACATACAAGTGCATGGATACTATTATCAGTCATTGTAAACCCGTGTATGCGTATGGTTCTGAACCCCAAAAGAATTCTATTTCTCACAGGACAAATGGTATCTTCTTTTTTCAACATCAATCTATGCCTGTGAACATCATTTTAAAAAATATATATTTTAAGTACAAAAAGGAGTAGTGGAAGGATCTGCTGGAGTGCCTGAGCCAAGCAAATGAAGTCAGCATTAGCTGCAACGGCACCAACCATGGTCAGGTGCCTCCTGTTTGTCAAAGGACACACAGTCGCTGCTGTTACTATTGGCCAGAAAAACAAGTAAATCACGACCTAAATCTAATCATGAAAAACATCAGTTTTATTCAAATGTCAAGCCACGTGGAGCACCCATATTCTGTAATTCTACTGCATTTTAGTCTTCGTTCAGCATTCTAGAGAGCCCGTCTCTTCTAATTACTCTTCTTTTTCAGACATTTCTGAGTCATTCTAAGCCATTAATGCCATTCTATTTAGATACACATTTTCTTAAGCCTGGCTTTACAGAGAGCTGATGGTGCATCCAGATGGGACCGAACACTACATATTCTCCTTTTTACTGATGTCCCAGGACCCACCTCATCTCATACAAGAATCTGGGACAGCATCACCTTCCCAAATTGCTCTCTCACAAAGGGAACATCTTGGATAGTTTCAAGTCATCATTAATAGTGGGGTTTGCTCAAGGCATATTGGAAGTCTGAATGGAGAGAAAGTCCGGGGATACAGGGAAGAAATGTCCTAAAGAGCTAACCTTGGCTGTCATAGAAGGGGAAAAAATATAGTTGAAATCAAACTGGTTAAGAACACCAGAGATACAGAACAAAAAATTCCATGTTTTAAAACCACAGCCTTTCAGGAGAAAAAAAAAGGACACAGCCCCTGACGCAGGACATGACATTTACCTGAGAACTTACCAGATCTTCCTCTATCTTCACTGGGTTTCTTCCGCAGGTGAGACAATGTGGAGAAGTCACACACACATCTTGAAAAACACCTTTAAAGGCTTCGGCATGGACCCTTCACCTACTACCACCATTCCCGCAGACAGAAGAGACATGAATTACAGAAAAGTCCACCCATTCCTGTCCTTTGTCTCAGGAGAGATTTAGAAGAAAAGAGCTCCCACACAGAGACCAAACTTGAAGCTTCTCCTTCCTAGTTTTCAAGGCGCTCTCCTCCTACAGATGCCACAAAATTCAGCCTCAGAAAGGACACGGTATGCTACACCAACCTGCCCTACCAAACCCACGCAGAACAACCCTGTTACCTAAGCCCTAGGACAAAGCCTAGACTCAACTCTCATAAATATACTCGGGATCCCTCATACTTAACCCTGGCTTCACCTTAGAATCACCTGGAGCACTTAATTAAAACAACATTGATAGCCTCACCCAGACCAACCGACAGAACCTGTGGGGGAGGGCACAGGTGATGACAGTTGTTAAAACTCTGCATGTGATTCTAGTTGGAAGGCTGGGCTTCTCTAGTTTCTAAAGCTCTAACATGCATAAAAATCAATTGGATAAATGTTAACTTACTATGGTGATCTTTTTGCACTATATCAAATCATTATGTTATATACTTAAAACTAATAAACTGACTTATGTCAATTATATCTCAATAAAAAAACCACTGCAAGGTGAAAAATAAAACTAAAACTACAAAGAGGGGAATTAGTCAGGATCAAGTCCTCCCTGGAGCTCTTAACCCTAGTCCACAATGTGACTTGGATTATTTGAAAAATTTGACTCTTCTAAGAAGGAAAAACAATGAAAATAACACTTAGAAGAGATTCTAGGTCATACGTTTTTTTTTTTCCCTATTTTGAGATCTAGGTTACACTTCAAGAAGAAGAGCTAGTCCTTAAAAAATTTTTAAAAAATGAATGCAGTTAATATGAGGAGAAAAGACCTCTTAAACTACTATAGAATGTTCTAGGCAGTAGTAGCGGCCCTGTTTACAGGATTTTCTGGAACACAAACAAGGGGACACAAACAAGGGCATGGGGCATTCAGTTATGCTCTGTGGAGTTTTGCAGCAGATAAGAAACCTATTTAAGATCACTAATGATTCCCGTAAGTACAGGGTTTGAATGAAGATCCAATAAGATGTACAAACTGTTTTCCCACAGAATCCAATCGTTTAAATATGACTAAATGTTTGAATACCTACTACACCCAAAATTTCATTTGAAAGACTTCAGAGTTTTGTCCCCTTTCATTCAGATTCTTCCAAGTGCCCCAATTTGCAGTGCACCAGTGAAACACACCACCAAGACTTTGAAACATGCATTTTTCATCCAGATGTTTTAATTGCATGCAGGCCCCATCACTATTAACACTGATGACTGAAGAAATGCATTACTTTTCAGGGTGAAGGTCAAATTTAGATTTTTTTTTTTGGTCTCCTTTCATTTTGGTCTTATTTCATTTTATTCTGTACTACCTTTTGACAGGAAAATGAAACAAAAGGAAAAGGAAGTTTATACATATTTTATTTTAAGTTACAGTTTATATGAGCATCAAACATGAGTGTTTTATTTAATTCTTCGGGTTGATACCTTTCTGGTTTCCTGAAATATAATATCCATTAATCCCTGTTTGCAGACACCTTGAAATATTTATTGAATAATACAATACAGATTCTAAAACATAATCTTCTTTTATGAATACTGGCACAATTTCACCCAGCTCTGTGGAAGATTTAAGAAAAATGGCAGGGCAAGATCAGACATTGTTTACATCTCACCTCCAGCAAGATATAACTTTACTCTTGGCTGACCTTTAAGCAAAAGCAATGGTTATGTAACCAAGTAAGCTAAAAACTAAACAGGAAAAGTCACAGAGCCGGGAATGAACTACAAACTTACACTATTTGTTAAACTGAGATTTTTATCATGTTGCTCAAAGAAACACTAAAGTTTCCCAAATGGAAAATTGTGACCAAGATTTTATCTTTGCTATCTGAATGTATACATAAATATTTCAGTATTTAAAAGAAGTTATTTAGGAGTCTACTCTAAAATGCATTGCAATATTTTGTAATGGGAAGCAGTATTACGTGCTGACAAAGTGAAAGTTTTGAATGAACGGCCTTCTGTCTTTATGTAAGTCCTAGTTATAAGTAATGCTCATGCTATATTGTTCCTAAAACATACAAGCTAAGGTGGTTCTTAAACTGGGTTATCTTTGTAAAGTTTTAAGTATGGCCTTATCAAGGAGCAGAAGAATAACTTCTTAAAATCATTTTTTAGCCTTATTATTTGCAACGTATAATCAAGTTAATAGTGGCTACATTTTATGTTCAATAGGGTAAAAAACCCAACATTCTTGCCAAGCAAAAAAAGTAAATAATAAATAAATAGCACAACCTAGAAGTATTCTAAGGTTTTGAAAGATCTTATTTTCAGTAATACATAAATATCTTTAGGAAAATATAGCACCTTTTTGATATCTCCATAATCACAGAATCTTTAAATTTTTTATAGAACCAAATAGTCACCTAACAAATTTTATATGCGATAGAATCTTTAATATATCCATTAGTACTCTTTAAATTATTTAAACAATGAAACTATAGCATGAATTGCTTCTGAAGGAATATGAGAAGAAAGCTGGAGAGTGAGAAAACAGCACTGAAAATTAATGAACTGAATAACATGTTAGGTGCTATGTATTTGCCCATCAGCAGGACAAAGATTGCTTACAGTCTAATGGGTGAGATGCAGATAAGAGATAAACAATTAAAATATAGTGAGATAAGTAGTTTAACAGGGGAGATCATATCCAAGTACCTTGTAGGGGCATCTAAGCGAGTCTTGGCAGAGGAGTGGTCCTTGGAGAAGAATTCTTATCTAAGGAGCAACAATGAGCTAAAGGGAATATAATTCATTATCAATATAAAGGTGACCTGATGTGACTAGAGTATCACTCATCAGAAGGTGAAGGGTGAGGTTGATGAGGGGAGCAGATCTGGAAGAGCCTTGTAGCTATGTAAGGAGCTTAAAACATCTTATAAAAGAATAAGAAGAAATAAGCTAATAACCATACCAAAGAGTTTTGAACAGGGTTCTGGTATGACTGTGTTATCTCTTGGAGATGTTATTTCTGGTTGCATTTGAAGAATGAATGGAAGGAGTTCAAGATCAAAATCAATGAGAAGAGTCAGGATTGGGAGCTGTATTAGTCTGGTTCTCCTGAGAAACAGGACTAAAAGGATATATAGATATATGTAAGAGGAGATTTATTAAAATAATTAATTCACAGGCTTATAGAGGCCAGAAAGTCCCACATTCGGCAGCTGGAGAACCAGGAAAGTTGGTGGTATAATTCAGTCCTCATCCACAGACCTGAGAACTGGGGTAGGGAGGTAGAGGCCTGAGAGGAGCAGAGGTTGTAGGTGGGGTCACTGGAGGAAGTCCCAGAGACTGAAGGCCTAAGAACCATGAACTTCAATATCAGAGGAGAAGAAGATGGATGTCCCAGCTCAAGAACTGAGAGAGACAGAGAAAGAGAGAGAAAAGGGGGAATCCACCCTTCTGTCTCCTTTCATGTTCCATTCAGGCCTCAGTGGATTGGATGATGGTTATTCACATTGGTGAAGGTGGATCTCTTCACTCAGTCTCCTGAATCTAGTGCTAATCTCTTTCAGAAACATGTTTCCAGACACACCCAGAAATAATGGTTTACCAGCTATCTGAGATCCCTAAGCCTCGTCCAGTTCAGATATAAAATTAACGATCACAAGAGCCTATGGCATTAATCCAGGTAGGCAGTACTGCACTGGGTAGGGAGGGGAAAAGATGGATTGCTGAGCTATTTAGGAGATATTGGATTGACTGTGCTCAGTAGGGGAAAGCAAAATGGCCAGAGCACTCACTGAAGTAGGAACATGGAAGAAAAGCAAGTATGGGGAAGGAAGATGATAAGTGCAATTTTAGATACACTGCCCTTCCTTTGAAAAGCCTGGCTGTGGATGTCAAATAAGCAATTGGATACATGGGAAAGTCTGGATAAACATTATGGAGCTCAGATATATAAACAAGATTAAAAAAGTTGTCATCTTTTCCAAATATACATACGCAATTCAAAGAATATCAACATCTAAATGCATTACATATAATATTTCTACTAAGGCAATAATTTTAATCAGAAAGGTAAATGATGATGTGACCAGAATATCCTTCTGGGAGAGGAACTGGAAGGGTATCAACGATATTAAAAAAAAAAAAAAAGGAATACAATAGGATTAGATTGAGGATAAAAGTGTAATGGATCTAGGTCCAGAATTTGTCCTTTATTAAAGACACAAGACTTAGCAACACTTTTGATGTTGCTCTTGCATTTTACTTTTCTGTTTGTTTGTTTGTGGAACCAGTGGGTCTTGGGAAGATCACTCTGCTTTTATGGATTGTAGGGCGATTTGTATTAAAAACCAGCTGTAACTATCTATTTCCTGTGGAGGAAAGATCCATAAATTACAGCTCAGGTTATTTGTCAGTTATGTAGTTTAAAAATTCCTTGGCAGATAGGATTAAAGTGTGAGAATTGATCCTGAACTCCAGCTGAGGGACTTGTGAAATTATAAAGATAATATGTTCGCTACAACATCTCCTGCTGCCCGATTTAAAGGTGCTGGGTAGGAGGTCAGTGGAAAGGGAAGGCAGTTGGATGGCACTATTTGAAATGCTTTAAATAAATGTTTTGTAAGAGACTAACATATTATGTAAAGGAATGAATTTTTTTTTTCTAAGCCTTCATCCAACAGTTTGATTTATGAATGAGAGATTTCACTTAGAGTCTGGGGTCTGTCTTTCAGTCAGTCCAGCTTTCAGCAAAGCATTCTTCTTCATGGTATAATTTTTAATGCTTTGTGTAGTCTTTTTTTCTTTTTTCAAGTGACTAATAAGAAACGCTTTATATTTTCTTCCTACTTTTTCCTCAACAAAATATTCTGGGGTCTAATAACTCACACATAGAGAAACTTACTTAGAATCTTTTGCAGGAATAATCATTTTCGGGGCATATTTGCTGCTCAGAAGCAGTGCAGAACCTCTTAGAGATCCCAAGCTTGCTAAGCTGTAAGTTGGCTAGATGGAGCAAAACAAAATAAAAAATGCAACATCTCTTGAGTTTTCCTTTGGAACAGCCAAGCCCTGGAATTAGACTGTTAAATACACACAAAAGCTGAAGTTGCTTGATTGATTTGTTCCAGAAGGGTTTGGGGTTCTTACCAAGACACGTACAGTGAAGCAAAATGAAAATAATGTCCAACTTGCAGGAAGAATGAGAGAAAAAGAACATGAAGGAGGAAAAGAAGGAATCAGGAATGAGGGCAGGACACAAGATGCATTCACTTTGCAAAAGATGAACTTGAAATGGGCTCTACGCTTGTAACATCATGGGAAAGACTGTATTTAATTATGAGGTTGACAGTATCTATGAGGAAAAAATGAAGCAGAAGTGCAGAAGTCTGCCAAGTTTTGATTTGCAATCTGAGAAGAAGAGAGGAGATCCTTCGTAAAGGAATGAACATTAAGTTCCCATCATTACAGGAAACATTGCAAGGAGTTTCCCTCGTGATGTCTAATGATGTCCCTCACAGAGACAGGTTTCAATGTCTATGTTTGTCGTAAGGGGCACCTCAGAAGTGGGACAGAATCGTCAAGTTACCAATATGACCCTTAGTCAGGAAACTCTGAGAACCCCAAGTATCTCACTATCGTTATTTTTTTTAAGATTTTATTTATTTATTTGACAGAGAGAGAGAGAGAGATCACAAGTAGGCAGAGCAGCAGGCAGAGAGAGGAGGAAGCAGGCTCCCCGCCAAGCAGGCAGCCCAATGCGGGGCTCGATCCCAGGACCCTGAGATCATGACCTGAGCCAAAGGCAGAGGCTTTAACCCACTGAGCCACCCAGGCGCTCCTATTGTTTATTATTTATTGAAAAATAGATGCTAATAAAATAAACAGTATGGTGTGCAATATTTTTATGTTGTAGTTTGTTTTACAGCTTAACAAGCAGGAATGGCCAAAGTGAGAAATCCTTTGAAATCCAAGGATGGTGGAGTGGAAATGGGAGGGAAAGCCTGAGTGCGAGCTCCAGCACCGCCCCCTCTAACAGTACAATTTGGCTGCGCCAGGTCACGGGTAACCCTACTGAGACCCAGATTTCATGTCAGCAGGAAGGGGTTAATAATACCAGTTCAGAAGGTTTTTCTCAAGACCAAGCAAAATATCACACATAAACAACTTTTCATTATATTATCTGAAATATTCTTTTCTTTGTATTATCTGAAAGGTATTTTATCTATATTTTGAAGATATATCTCAAGTATATTGCAAATTGTTTTATAACATAAATAGCCACATGATAATTTATGTGAGTTAGATGAATAGAGACCTACTGAAAGATATTTTAATTGTTAATATTAATAATACCCACAGGGCGTGCCTGGATGGCTCAGGCCATTGAGGTCACTCTTTGTTTCCATGGTAAGATGGAGACCCCCCCCACCACATCAAGCTCTGTGCTCAGGGGGGACTCTGCTTGAAGATTCTTTCCCTCTGACCCTCCCCAACTCACATGCATGGGTTCTCTCTCTAAAATAAATAGATCTTTTAAAAAATAATAATAATGCTCACAATTATATGAGCTCCTAGAATGTGAAAATCAATTAGTTAAATGCTTGATGGGTTTCATCTTTCGTACCTCAAAACAACATTTATAAGATTTTATTTATTTATTTGAGAGAGAGAGAGAATGTGAGAGAGTATGAGAGGGGAGAAGGTCAGAGGGAGAAGCAGACTCCCCATGGAGCTGGGAGCCCGATGTGGGATTTGAACTTGGGACTCCAGGATCGTGACCTGAACCAAAAGCAGTCTCTTAACCAACTGAGCCACCCAGGCATCCCTCAAAACAACATTTATGGGCACGTGGGTGGCTCAGTGGGTTGAAGCCTCTGCCTTCGGCTTGGGTCGTGGTCTCAGGGTCCTGGGATTGAGGCCCGCATCGGGCTACCTGCTTGGCAGGGAGCCTGCTTCCTCCTCTCTCTGCCTGCCTCAGCCTACTTGTGATCTCTCTCTCTCTCTCTCTCTCTCTCTCTCTCTCTGTCAAATAAATTAAAAAAACAACAACAACAACATTTATGAAGTGTTATGACTCTACCCATTTTACAAATTGTGAAGTCAAAAACATACAATTACTGAGCTAGGGTTGGAAATGTGAAGTAGATCAAAAGAGAATAGGGCAGGGGCACCTGGGTGGCTCAGTGGGTTAAAGCCGCTGCCTTCGGCTCAGGTCATGATCTCAGGGTCCTGGGATCGAGCCCCACATCGGGCTCCCTGCTTGGCAGGGAGCCTGCTTCCTCCTCTCTCTCTGCCTGCCTCTCTGCCTACTTGTGATCTCTCTCTCTCTCTCTCTCTCTCTCTGTCAAATAAATAAATAAAATCTTAAAAAAAGAGAGAGAGAGAGAGAATAGGGCAAAACCAAAAGAAACTCTGAGACTGAGGGGAAAAAAAAGAAATAAATATGGAAAATGTCTGTTACACAATAAAACTAGACCCTTTTAAGTGATTGGTACGTACTGGTAGCAGGTGCGGAATTCCTCTACAAGGCCATTTTTAGAAGGTCAATTTTAAAAACCTATGTTTGATATCTGGTAAGAGTTTTCAGGTAATTTGTCAAGCATCCAATCTCTAATGTTCAAAACCCAGGGAACCCATGGCATGCTTCTGTCTAACGTCCACCACTGAAGGGGCCAGGCACCACCTGAGTTTGACACCAAGGTCCCCCAATGGCTAATCTGAGCTTTAGGGGGACAGTATAAATCTTCAGGGTCAATTCCAGTCATATTGCTGGTGTTGGTGTTTTAAGAAGAATTCTTTTTTCTTCCAAATGAGAAAGTTAGCTTTTAACCTTTTAATTTTAAATGATTCCCAAATAAAAATTCATCTTTATATAAATTCACAACTGCTTATTAGAATGAACACCATTCACTTCATTCATTTTTGATCATATTGCATTCCAGGAAACGACAGAAGCAGAAATAAAGATCTACCTTGCTTTCTGTTAGGGGTTTATGAAAATCCAAAGCGACAACCAAAGAGAATGTTCAATAATAAAAAGCATTAAAGACACTAAAAGGCACAAAGACATTATGATGTTACCTAGAACGGCAAGTATGCCCATAAGATTACAACGGGCTGAATTAACTGTATCAGTTTGGTGGGAGTACCACAGCAGAGTACCACAGGCTTAAAGAACAAAGTTACACTTCCCACACCTCTGGAGGCCAGAAGTCCAAGATCGAGAGGTTATCAGGGTTGGGTTTCTCCTCAGGCCTCTGTTTTGGTGTGCAGATTGGCTGTCCTCACATGGTCCTCACTCTGTGCCTGTCAGCATCCTATCTCCTCCGCATAGAAGGACACGAGTCACACTGAATTAGGGCCCACCCTAATAAACTCATTTTGATTTAACTGCTTTTTTAAAGAATTTATTCTCAAATACCATCACATTCTGAGATCCTAGGGGATTAGGACTTCAAAAATGAACTTGGGGAGGGGGAACACAATATATACAGTAACATTCATAAAGTGTAAATATAGAGAAAGAATGATACTATATGTTGTAGCCTAACTATTTACAAATAAACATTAAAAATAGCATAATAATTATAACATAATAAACATATACCAACAATTTAGTAATTTTATTGAGTCATGATCTTTAAATGCTGAAGGATATCAATTCAATGTTATAGTTGAAAAAGCTACACAGAAGGTTGGTTCTGTATCTCCCCCCACTTCCCGCCCCTGCTCCCACCCCCGCCACCAGCTCAGCACCCAACCATCTTTATGTATTTATTGCTAGGAGCCGAGAAGCAAAAGGGAAAGAATGTACAGACCCTAGGGATTTAATATCTAATTGCAGCAACAGTGTGGATGTTTAAAAGAGAAAGAAGAATAAATAACAATACAGTTTGCATGTCCTAAATTCCAAATGGAAGATTATCTCTCTTCCTAATTCTGAGGCCATACTTGCCAGCTCTGTGTTGATTTCTAAAGGATTCCAAGAGAAAACTAACATTATTTAGATATGCAGGTAATTAGTGGAAAAGAATTTCAGAAGAAGGAACAATAGTGATACACCTTTTGAAGGCCCCTGATTTTAAATTGCTTCCACTTCCTTTGCTTTAGAATGAAGGAAAAACAGAAAGTTAAAAAATTTCCCCAATTATTTAAAAATTCCATTATTTGGGGCCCATTCAATTGAGGTTTGTTATATTAAGGAAATAATAATTAGATTAAGTGATTTTTTTAATGCTTCATTGATGGGAATTTAGTAAATACATTTTCACAACCAAAGAAAAAGCAGGGCTGAATTATTTTGACTAACAGACTCAGCTTTAAAGTTTTTTTATTTTCTTAAAGATTTGGCCTAAATCAATTCCCTATTACACTATCAAAAGTGGGAGGGGGTGGTGGGACCTTGATTATGTTCTATGTGTACAATATTAACAGAAGTCTTTGATGGAGCAGATTAAAAAATACAAAAATATAATGGTCAAAATATCAAAGTATTTGATTTTGTGGGTAGAGGAACTTAGCATTAAGTTAGATTTCCTGTTAATATTTTAGTCCAGTAAATGTCAAAATAACATATTAGTTTTAAGCATATAGAGAGTGTGCTGAAAGAAGAGTTTAGGGAAGCAGGGCGGCACAAGGGCTCAATGCTCGAGCTCTAGAGTCAAAGTGCCTAGACACGAACCCCCTAATCTACTACTTGCGTGTCTTGGGCAAATAACTTTTCCCCCCTAACGCCTTAGTTTTATCATCTGTACATGGGGGTAATAATGGTACCTGCCTCATAAAACAGCCACGAGGATTTAGTTAGAGAACACACGAGGAAAAAGCTTGGCACGCAATTAACAATAAATGTTAGTCATTATTGGTAGTCAATAATTCAGAATATAGTTTACATTTTACTTACAGTTTTAAGCAATGATTTCAACCTCATCAGCACATGAGAATTATCTGAGGATTTTTTCCTTAAATTCTACTATCTGGCTTTACCCTCCAGAGATTTTGATTAAATTGCTCTCTGGTGAGACCCAGAGATCTGTAAGTTTTAAATGTTCCCCAAGTAATTCTAACACGTAGTAAGCTTTGAAGAGATTTGGTCCAAGTAAGTCATGGAGATACGTAGCTTCAGAGAGCTCCAGAGAAGCCTTCTCCAGATGGTATTCTGCTTATTAATTGTCCACCAAAATGTTCCTTAAAACAAAAACACTTAAAAGTAACTGAAAAGCGATAGATGCATAGTCCCCTAAGCTTGATGATGTATACATCTCCAAGATTCGTTTTTCACCCAAGCATATTAAAAGATCTGAGAAGTCCTTCTTTTTTTTTTATTTTTTTTTATTTTTTTTTTTTAAAGATTTTATTTATTCATTTGACACAGAGAGAGAGATTACAAGTTGGCAGAGAGGCAGGCAGAGAGAGGAGAGAGAAGGAAGCAGGCTCCCTGCTGAGCAGAGAGCCGGACGTGGGCCTCGATCCCAGGACCCTGGGATCATGACCTGAGCCGAAGGCAGCGGCTTTAACCCACTGAGCCACCCAGGCGCCCGAGAAGTCCTTCTTTAAGTAAATTTGTTTATTGCTGATGAAACCCGATTTCCCTGTCATATTTTGTAATAAGGAAACATGTTCTTGAGGAATACTTAACTTATGGCTCTGCCACATTGTGTAGCCAAATACCACTAGTTTGCTACAGTATCAATTAATTAAGAAGTATGTGATTAACAGACTATTTATTAACATCTGCTAGTTCCAGTCTCTATTCACGGTATTTAGAATTAAAACTAAAAGTCATGGGGTTTTTTGGCTATTAGAACCACCCGTGGAGTCTATTTTTAAATTCCAGGTACCTCACCTTCACACCAGACCTGCTAGTCAAGGAGAGTGGATCTGCCAAGGTGCATTCTTTAGCCTGTCACTGGGATTTGATAACGAGCTGGGTTTGGAAGTCACTGATCCATAACCAAACCTTTCATATTAAACCAATCTAGTTCCAATCCATTTTGCAAGTATCAATGAAGAAAACAAAATTAGAAACTATGGACCAACTCGGGAAAAAGGCAGGAGACAAGAAAGAAGAAGTAGGACAGTAGCATAGAAATTATGTGTGTGCCTGTGTGTGCATGAGTGTGCGTATGAGATGGCTGACGGCGGCAGGAGAGGGAGCAGAAGAGGTACACTTTGGATCCGTCATGGGCTGAGAGGGAACGGAATTCTATCCTTCATCAGAGTGACAAATTCTGTCTTTCACCAGAGATGGATTTCCTGTCCCTTAGCTAAGGATACTGCGAGGAAGGAAAGAGAATGGAAGCAGTGCAGAAGGAATACAGTGATTACAAACTGGGGAAATGGATGATTTAGAACAATAGACTTCAGACTTGTCCTAATGGCAGAGGCGTTAGGGATCATCTTGCTTTTGAAGAACAGTATGAAATAGTGACATAATAGGATAAACACATGTATTTCCATTTCTACACATATATACCATTTCCTAGTAGAAGTAGGTGATGGGGTGCAAGATAAATACAAAGAAGAGAGTTTTCAAGAATGTTATTGTGTTTCTTTGAATACAGCTCTATTAAAGGTAGGGTCTTGAATATGTATTATTCTTACATGTAGAATCTTAAAAAAAAAAAAAAGCCCATCTTATAGAAACAGAGACTGGAATGTTATTGTCAGGTGCTGGGGAGTGGGGGAACTGGGGGGATGTTGGTCAATGGCTACAAACTTCCAATCATCAGAAGACTAAATCCTGGGGATTTAATGTACAGCATGTTGATTATAGTTAACAATACTGTATCATATATTTGAAAGTTGCTAAGAGAGTAGATCTTAAATGTTCTCACTACCAAAAAAAATTATAATTGAGATATGCACATGTTAACTAACCTTTTGTGGTCATCATTCTGCAATTATATATATATTATATATATACACATTATATATATAATATATATACCTTAAATATATATATATATACACACACATCTTAAATTTACACTATGTTACATGTCAACAATATCTCAATAAAGTTGGCAGGCAAAAGGTGGGATCTGGTTGGGTTCCAGCTTTTATATTTTGGGGGTTCCTTAGAGGTTTTGACTTTCAGGTGATATGTTTAATTTCATATTTCAGATTAAAACATTATTTTCTAGACTTGAGTCAGAGAAATCCTCTACCCCATAGTTGGAATTTTGTGGGGGAAAGGTGTCTGATGTATGAACATTAGGTGTATGCTTCTAAGAACTTCAACATTGGATAGACATAATAGATACAATACAGATGTTGGAATTTCTATTCTGGGGGAAGAATGCCTATTTAAGATTGGATCTCTTAGGAAGAAAACCAGATTTGTGTGATGTTATTTGTAACTTTCAAAATTCACTTATGAAGTTGTGAAATGAAAATTAATTTTAACCATAATCTCTATGAACATATAGTTTGGGTAGAGAGAAGATTTCAGTATCAGAGCTACTCAAATTGGTTTAGGGATGCTGCCCCACATGGCTGCAGAAATGGAAGGTCCAGGACATGGCTGCCATCTTGTGGTTTACAATCAAGCAGGCTTTGGGACTGCTCATAGTTGGCTACTTGGTACCAGAAAACAATTTCAGGCCACATTATGCCTGGGTTGGGAGCAGAGACTTAAAGTCGTGGATAGCTATAGAATCCAAATGCTGCAAAATATTGGGTCCTGAACAATGAGAAATGGCAGAGATTAGGAGAGGGTTTACTGAGAGGATTCTCTGACCTAAAGAGATATGATTTGATTTCTTCGGAAGACTCTGTAGAATGAGTGTACAGCAAAGTAGATTGGGGCTGGGATTTATAGCTCCAAATGAGTAAGAGTATGAAAGTGTTCCACCTCTGTGTTCACTATAAGCTCTTCTTCAGCAAGCAGAACACAACTTGAAAGACAAGTCTTGTTCCACATCAAAGCTGAAGAAAAAATAATTATAGCTAAGATTTATTAAGCAACCTTGGATTTCTCTGTAATCCAAAGGGATCTCTCCAGTTTTTTCTGTGACTACCTTGGTCACACACCAAAACCAAGTTTGAATGATGAATCTCAGGGTCAAGATGCCAGAAAGAATTTGACAGGTCGGAAGGGTGTTCCAGTCTCTAATAGCTCAGGATATGTTCATTCTCCAATCTTCAAACAGAATTCCCTACAACACTAGAGCTAGTCCAGTTTTGGATTGAAGTCTGAATGTCTTGATTTACTTTTATTATGCAAGAGTGTATCATAATATAAGCAACTGGCTACTTGCCCCAGCATTTAGCAGACACAAATCACAAATGAAATAAATCCAGTAATGACATGAACTGCATGTGGAAAAACATTTTTTAAATTTTTTTTAAGATTTTATTTATTTGAGAGACAGCAAGAGCAAGAGAACACAAGGAGGAGGAGAGGGAGAAGGAGAAGCAGGCTCCCCAGCGAGCAGGGAGTTATAAGGGGCTCAATCCCAGGGTCCCAAGATCACGACCTGAACCAAAGGCAGATGTTCAACCAACTGAGCCAGCCAGGCGCCCCCATTTTTAAGTTGTTATTTGAGGGATGAAGAGAGACAAGTGAGAGGCAACAGATAAGCTGCGGGGACATGACAAGTACAGAGGAAACAAGAGGGGGTTTAGGAGACATTGCAGTGAGCTCTGAAGAAGGGTGCCTTTCATGTTCTTGAAGAGATACAAATGAAGATCGAATCTCTGTTCTTTGGCTGGGGCCAAATGTAAGAGACACAATTCTGGAGCTTGTATCTGGGCTACAGAAGACTCACTGAGTCCCAATGACTTTGGACAAGCACTGGGTTAGGTAGACACTTCACATGTATTATTCATTTTCCTCTGCAGGACAACCTTATGAAACAGAGCGATGACTCCCTCTGCACCTCTTCTCCACACAGTGCATAATTAACACTTGAAATGAGGCTGGACTGACTCTATAGCATATGTTATTTCCACTATGCCAGGAAGTCATGAGTCATTCTCTGCTGATGTATGTTTTTACCATGTCTAACTAGGAGCTGACTTTAGTTATTAATTATTGTCAGAAGTAGCAGCTTAGTAAAAATTATTACCATACATATTTGGTAAACATTATTATTTAGGTAAGCGGTCCTAAAAATCTCATTCAACAGGTCAATTCATTCAGCTACTTTGGCTGCATTTTGCAGCCCACTAATCTTGGCTGGCCACCATGATAAAGTACTTTTCCAAAGAACTGAACATTTCACAGAGCACATACAAACTTATTTCTGGTCAACTCATTTCCATTATTAATATGTGTCATTAAACCTTTTCAGGGCTAAATGCCTTTTCCATATTTTATAATGAAGCAATGAAATATTTTATATCAAGCACTTTTTTTTTTTTGGCAAGAACTGGAGCAGTTACAAGGCTTATAGGAAAAATATAACCCTTCCAAAAGGATCTCCTTGGCCCACTTCCATGTGTGAGTGGGCTGGCCCTGTGATAGGAAATACATTTTGAGTTTTTCAGCTTTTACAACAGACTATTAATTCTGCATCACCCATATCTGGTTGGCCTATGGATCTTCCCACAGTTAATAATGTACAGAAATAACTCAGGAATTGACTTCCACTCTATAATTGCCTAAAACTCATTTGGGACCATCTGTCCTTCTCTCTAGATTCTCTAAACCTCACCTTGTAACAAAGCCACAATACAGAAATCAACATGCATGGACTCCATTCTCGGTGCTCTTTGAATCAGTGCTCACACACACCTGGATTCATGTTCTAGAATGTTCTACTTGTTACATTTGTGACCTTGAGAAAATTACTCTCCTTGAGCCCAGAGAATTTTAGAAATTCAGTTTAGTTTCGCAAACACTTTTACAGTATCTATTAGGTACGGGGTTTGTGTCAGAGTTAGGTATAAAAGATTTCATTCATTTACTGACCTAATATTTATTTTGAGCACTTACTGTATGTTAGGTATTATCTTGAGGGATGGAGATAAATTTTTGAACAAGGCTGACAACTTCCTGGTCCTTGTAGTTTGTATTTTAGTAAAATATTCAGAAAGTAAACGAGAAAACCAAGAAATAAGTCAATAAAATTCAGGCAAGTGATAGGAGCTCTGAAAAAAATAAAGCAGAATGAGCAGTTGACTTTGGGGGAATATGGCTGTTTCAGAAACGGTAATCAGGAAAGATCCCATCCAGGAGGTGGACATTTGACAGACATGAATGACAAGAAAAGACAATCAAGAAATCTCTGCATTCAAGTTTATAGTCTAACAGGAGACAGAGGAACAAAAGTGTGATTTTCCCAAGTGCTAGGGTAGAGGTATGCATGGAGAGATTCTTGGGTAGGATGCATTTAAGCAATATAAAAGTGCCTCACATGAAGTGATGCACAGATAGGTACTCACTGAATGTTATTCATCCTTTCTCTCTTTAAGATTTAACATGGTATCCTTCTCCTTTAATCAATATAAGAAAAAAACACTTGAACCTTCATGATGACTTCTAAACCAGAAAAACCTGTTTGGTCTAACTAGACATCTAAGGAGCATACACTTTCTTTTTTGAGACAAAAATTATCTAATGCCACACACTTCCCTTTTCTCTTGGCTTCTAGTACTAGCTATGGTGCTTGATTTCTGTCATGAACCTCTGTTTCTCCTTGTGTCTTTATTTCTGATGGTCTTTATTGTTATTAAAATGTTATAACAATATGGATTTATTTTTTTTCTAGAAAGGCAATAAATGCTTTTTAAAATTAAAAACAACAACAACATGTTCACCACTCCAGTTATTTTTGTTTCTGGTATTTGAAAGAAGTGCTTGGTGTTTCAAGTGGAAAGATAGTCCTAGTATCGTCCTTTTCCACATGGGTCTCATGTTTAGTATCCTGGATTGACAGCAGCAGGATATTTTATTAGATAAAATCACTTTCACCCATGCTGTCATTTTACCATTAGACATCTGTTTTTTTTAAGCATATAATCTACGGTAAAACTCTATTGATGCAATGTTATTGAAGTAGAAGGCAATATAAACCATCAGTAAATCTGAAATACAGACTATCTTTAAACACATCTGTAACTTGTGAGTGGTTAAGAACATGCACTTCGGACTTACACACTAAGGGTCAAATATTGTTTCCTGCACTTACTGGTTTAACCTTGGTGTGTGTTTCAATATCTCTGGGTCTCATCTGCACAGTGTGAGAAATAACACCTACCTCATTGGATTCTGAGGCTGAAGAAATTATATGTATATATATTAAACAATGTTTATAAAATACCTAGTACATAGCAAGTGTCCAAAATAGAAATTACTATTTAAATTTCATATGAATTTTATTACATAGTCTATGGAAAATTTATGTGGTGTATGCTCTCAGAGAGAGATAAGGTCTTCCAAGATTAATAATTTTTGTCAAGGATTATAGGATACCAACAACCAGATTTCTTAGAACCTTTCTACCCCATCAGAATTCAACCACAGCAGCAATCACAGGTGTCACAACAGAGTCTAACCACAGAAATCCAATCATATCCATACTACCAGATAGAAGTGAGGGGACTAATCATGGGAGAAAGGCCAAGGGTTGGGGTTTTTGCTGTGAGGAAATGGGAATGTTAGACTGAAGACTAGCCTAGAACTGCAAGCAGCAGGTGAGACAGGAGTACTGTCAGCTAAGGAGATGAATCGAACTCTAGGAACCAGATCATCTAAAATCTGCACAGGCACATGAGCACTCCAGGGCAAGCGGCAGCATTTGCTAGGGAGTTGGGGTAGGGGGGTAGACTGGGATTGGCTTGATCTGGCAATGGGCTTAGGGGAGCCCCCACAGAGAGAACCAGGTTCAGGGAAAGCGATTTTAGTCACCGCAGAGATTCAGGCATGAAGGCAGGAATCGAGGTGGCAAGTTAGAGGACCTAAGCCCGCCCTGATTCAGAGCCCATCTGGTAACTGCTTGTCTTTTCCCTCCATAGAGAAAAGACACATTTCAGATTCTGGCATGAGGTTAAATGGTCTCAGCACTAACATTTCTCAATGAAGGATTAGAAGCCCAGTTGCTTAACAAGTCACACAAAATACAGAGACAAATTTAAAAGCACTTAAGAGTGGTTGTTGTATAAGTAAATGCGATACAATGACTTTTGTTCATTCAGGATTTCACACACACGGTTCACACAGCAAGGTGAGGCTGGTTAATTTTCTGATGCCTGTTACTTTTTTTCTTGGTAGTTTACTACTCATAAGTTCAACTTATAATTCTCTCATTTTTAAAATATGACATATAAAATTTTGTGGAGCCAGATTAGTATCAGAAAGTTAAAGGTACGGGGTGCCAGGGTGGCTCAGTCACTTGAGCATCTGCTTTCGGCTCAGGTCATGATCCCGGAGTCTTGGGATTGAGTCCCGTATCGGGAGCCTGCTTCTCCCTCTCCCTCTGCCTACTGCTCCCCCTGCTTCTGCTCTCTCTCTCACTGTGTCAAATAAATAAATAAAATCTGGAAAAAAGAAAAAGAAAGAAAGAAGGAAGGAAGGAAGGAAGGAAGGAAGGAAGGAAGGAAAGAAAGAAAGAAAGAAAGAAAGAAAGAAAGAAAGAAAGAAAGAAAGAAAGAAAGAAAGAAAGCAAGCTAAAGGTAACTCCTTGGTTGGCTGGAATGGCAAGAAGTCTCAATCCTTTATTTATACACGTGCAGATCAAAACTCTAAACCACCTGAAAGACTATCTTCTGCCTGAGGAATTTTGTGTTTATAATCTGACGTTGATAAAATCTCCACAAGAAATATGTTTATTATATCTAGTGACTGGAATAGAAAGGAAGAGAAACCGTGGTGTTCGGGCGAAGACACAGCTAGAGGGATGATGGATGTCTGGAGCCGAGAAGCATCTATGAAACTAGTCATAGTTGACACCCTGTTCCGGCACACAGTGCTTGACACTTACTCACAGGTTACCAGAATGATTACGTGCTCAAGAGTGAATCCATGCCGACAAATCAACCTTTCACTGATGAAAAGGGCACCTGTTATTTTAAAGAGTGATTCAAACTTAGATTTAGCTTTAAAGTTCATATATTTTATATTAAGGAAAACAAGAGAGCAGAGAGTCAATAAATAAGCTGATAGCCAACTTTTTGATTGTTGTTCTTTTTATGCTGACAGCAATGAAATCAAATTAGATTTAATAAAAGCTTACAGGACAATGTGATACAGACTATCTAATTGAACTGTGACTCACTCATTCAAGAATATATTGTCATCCTATTTCAGTTAAGATAAAGAGGAATGCCAGCAAGCCTTGTCATGTCAATCAAAGCCACAAGAAATATAAGGACTGTCGTATTTCCTAAAAAAAAAAAAAAGCAATTAATTCTTAAGTGTTCTTTCGTAGGGGTATAAATAGACTGCAACTTTGCTTGTAAGGGGGGCATCTTTTAACCATTAGCAGAAACAACTGAAAATAGTGGCTACAACCTTGGCCCTCCGCCAGGACAGAGGGAGGTCAGGTTTTCATGGGCAGAGGTGGGAGTGGCAGCATTAGAGCCTCCTGGGTTTTTCTGCACAAGGATGGATTCTGAGTTTTGAGCCAGGATCCCAACAGGATGGCAAGGTGTTCTGACAACAGTCCAAGCACAGGAGGAGGATGGGGCAGACCTGTGTGTCACTTGCACTGTCGCACAGGGCTACCCTGCCACACCGGCCTCCTGGACTCTTGAAACAGGTGCTTGATTCCAACAACAGAATCAAAAATGTATAATAAGTCTCATTTAAAAAGCTTTAATAAAGTAAACATATATTCTTATTTAGCTAAAGAGTTGTACATTCAAACATTTCAGGACTCTCTTAATACTGCCATTATTTAAAGAGATGTGCTCGAAGTATGAGCAAATGAAGGAGAGCTGAGGACAGACCAGCATCCTCTAAGAATGTCCTAAACTCCTGTTTCTTTAGCTCACACTTTGCCGTTTTAAAGATTTTATGTATTTATTTGACAGACACAGACACAGTGAGAGAGGGAACACAAGCAGGGGGAGTGGGAGAGAGAAGCAGGCTCTCCGCTAAGCAGGGAGCCTGATGCGGGGCTAGATCCCAGGATCCTGGGATCATGACCTGAGCTGAAGGCAGATGCTTAATGACTGAGCCACCCAGGCACCCCACCCCCACTCACACTTTCTCAACTGACTCAAATCAACACACATTTGTTGTGTTTCCAATAAATATTAGGGTGCAAAATATATTTTATGGTGTGGAAGAAGTTTTGGCTAGTAGAAGAGGGAGAAATATAAATGTGGAACAACACAGTGGCACAATACGCTATGCATTTTGTTGAAGGTCTACGTGTAGGACCAAGACCCGGTCGTTGGGTGAGCTGTATGGCTATTCTGTGGCTGTGCCACCAGTGAGAAACCTTCGGGCAACGGCAAAGTGGTAAACTGTTCCCACATCTCTTTTAGCACCCCTCTACCCTTTCTAGTGCTTCTCAACCTTGAAAACCCTCATTGCCACCAACCAAACTCCCCTTTAAAAGTCTCCCATAGTTTCCATCACACTTAGAACAAAGCCTAAACTCTTTTTTTTTTCTGGTTGATAAAGCCTATAAGATCTAGCCTTGATTTTCCAAACTCATTCACTGATTCATTAGATTTCAGCCACATTGATCCTCTAACTCGGTGCCTCTCAAACTTCAATGTGCATACAAATCACTTGGGGGTCTTGCTAAAAATGGAGAGTTTATTTCTGTAGGTACGGGGAGGGAGACAAAATTCTTGCACTTGCAATAGTCTCCAAGGTGATACTGACGGTGCTGGTCCTGGGAGCCCACTTTGAGTAGCCAAGTGCCAGAGGACTGGTGCTCATTCCAGACACTGGCAGGCCATACTCAGCACCGTGAGGAGCAATGCAACTCACCAAGTTTGTTCTCCCCTTAGAAATCTGGTGCTTGTTCCTTCCACTAGGAACTCCTCCCCACCCCTCACCCCTGCCCCCCTCCCAGATCTTTTTATATCTAGCACCTTTTGTCATGTACATCTCAGCTCAAATGTCAGCTCCCCAGAAAAAGTCTTTCTTAATGACCTTATATAAAATGCCCATCCGATCACTGATCTGCAACAATTGACATTTTTGTATTTTACTTTCTTAATTATACCTGTCACCCTCTGAATTGTCTTTATTTATCTGTCCATTTCCTTGTAAGCTCAGTGAAGCAACAGCTTGGCCTGTAGTGTTTAGCACAGTATCTCAGCATGTAAAACATGCCAGATCAACAGGGCTGGCTTCATGGATGCACAACCTGTGTAACTGTACTTGGCCTTCTGCCTGGTTTAACACTCCACTATCACATCTAGAGATTCATAATTTCATCTTTGAGCTTGTGTTTTGTAAGTGGACTATGGCGTGTACACATGAGCAGAGGAAATGCACTCAATATTTATGTCCTCTTTTCTTTGTTGCCCCCTTCTCATGTTGTGCTTGTGATGCCCCATGAGTTCAGAATTCGGATGGTCCCACATGTGTGGGCGTTCAATAAGACTTAAAGTTATTACAAGCTATGTGTGTTACATCCATGACTAAGTGGGGAGCAGAGAGCCCTAAGAGGCCATGCTTCCTATTCAAGCCAGAACTTGCTTCAAAACCACAAAGAACAATGGCACTCTGTGAGGTATGAATGACCAACGAAGCCTATTATGTTCTTTCTTACTCCTGTTACTTTCCTAGCCCATCACTTATATAGAAAATGTCATGAACGAGGAAAGAGGGAAAAAAGGCTATCATAGTTCTTTTTCCATTCAGTCCTCCCTTACTCAGGACAAAAGTGGAGAATGTTGGTAGAAAGTGCATGTACTAAGAAATGAAATAAAAACATCATGTTAATTTTGTGCAATGTCTACTGTTCTATAAGAACAGAATGCATATATGCATGTGTGAGCTGTGAAATATGAATGGTGTAATTTTAGTGAATCCAGATGCTAGTTAAATGTGCTTATATTTGCATTTAAAACTGGCATGGTACAATATAAAAATTAATGCTAATCATTTAAAATTCGAATTTTTTCTTGCTTAGAACAATAAATTGCAAAAGCAAAAGGAAAAACCCATGATGCATCAAAAAAGAGATCACTAAAAAAAAGGCTTTATACTTATTGGCACTTTTTCCCACTTCTTGAACATGAAGCCCACAATTTTATGCTCCTCTGGGGCCTGCTGATTATGTAGCCTACCCTACTGATCCAGAGCTCAACACTCGTTGAAGGAATAAAAGTGTCCTGCATTCACTCTGTGCCTGACACTGTGTGAAAGCCCTTTACAGAGGTGATCTCACTTTTTCCTTACAATTCCTTGCAAAATGGATGCTACTGTTCCTCTTTAATAGACTAAAAAACAAAAAAAAAACAAAAAAAAACAAAAAAAACACCCAAGTTGTAACAAGATTAAATAATTTAGCCAATATCTTAAAGTCTATTAGTAAAGAAACTAGGGTTCAAACTAGGCTTCAGATTTGGATAATCACAAAGCTCTGTTTCTCAATAACTATAATTCCTCCTGAAAGCCAGGCTTGTTTCAGCCCTCCCTTGGACTGGTGGGATTATTCCAGAATGGGCTCAAGGTTCTATTCCAAACCAAAGGAACCAAGAATGCTGAGCCATTTCTACCTTAATCGAAATCCCTCTCAAAAGGCTTTAGTGCTGTATCTTCACCTAGATTATTACAAGGATCCATGTAAATAATTCATGACTGAGTAGATAGATGCCAGACACCAATTAAATCCAGAATTTCCCAGAGTATATCAGTATTTGTGTCATGGAAAATGGGGAAATTTTCAACCTTACCTTGATATCTTATTTAGCTCTCTAAGATGAAGACCATTTGATTAGGGCCTTTTAAGCATTTCTGGCTATATTCTGGAGCACCAAGAAACAATGTCTTTCAGCAGTTTTAATCTTCTTTGCCCAAATCTCCCTGGCAAATATGAATGTATCTTTTATTCATGGTGTTGAATAAAAGCCTTTGCCTGGATATGCATGGTGTTTAAAATATTTTAAATAATGTTCACTATGGTAACAATATATTTGAAGTTTCTGTCATTTGGACATTAAAATGTTCAATTAGAGAGTGAAATATAGTACAATACTCTTGAGCATTTAGTATTAATGAAAGGGGAAAAAATCAGCATATGATCATATATCAAACATCTCTTGCTTTTATTTTAGTATTTGTTAAAGGATAGAATATATTTATTTAACATATTTGCAATTAAATATATTTTACTATTATAGTCTTTAAATCAAATATTTACTTTCAGTATGCATTTTTTATAAAAGTATTTATTACTATAAACCCATTTTGCGATCAGATGTGTCATAATAGGTTTCATATGTATAACGGGGCCTAATCACAGGCACTTACCTTCACTCTATTTCAAGGTGCAGAGCTCCAGATAATTACATGGTAACACATTCATACATCATGGGTTGTAAAATTTTCAAATACTTCTAATTTTGTTGATATTAACATCCTCAAATATCTATATTCACTTTTTCCTTATTCAGTATAAAATCTATCATAGGTACACAATTTAGTGACAAATCTATTTGGATATCCTTTAATTTGGACTCAGAATAGAATAAATCACTTTAAACTTCTCCAACTTTTAGGTCACTTTTGTCTGTAGAAGCCAGTTGCCTTTGCTCTTAATAGAAGCAAAGAGACGACAAGAGAAAGGCTGGTAATTCTCATAGGCTCGATTTCCCTGTCTGTAAGGTGCAGGCACATGGACTTGATGACTTCCACGTGATTTTCCTTCTCTCTAATTCTAGAAAGCTAATTTTCCTCTTTCAATATGAACCAGACATTATCTCTCACCCTTCATTTTTCTTTGGCTCTGAGTATTACTTCTGGTCATTTCATTTGCTTAAAAACATATCAAATTACCAAATAAAAGTACCCATGTTCATTATAACCTAGTATCATTATTTAGGCAAATAAGTATTGTGTTGTTTTCTTTTGATATTTACTTCAATTCCTTACTTCACCCTCGACAGGAATACCACTATTGTGTATGGCACTGGTTTTTAAAAATGTTAATCTCCATCTACTTTTGTCATGTGGTAGGAAACTTTTGCCCATCTCCTGATTAATTACATGATGCTCTACAAAATTTTGGTTATCCCAAGAGAAGTTTAAGGCACTTTCATGGATAATATATTCCCAGGGAGGAAAAAAGAGAGGGTACAGTTATGACACCATAAGTGTTTATGTATGCCGGTGTGTGTGTGTGTGTGTGTGTGTGTGTGTGTGTGTGTGTGTGTGTGTGTGTGTGTGTGTGTGTGTGTGTGTGCGCGCGCTCGTGTGCATGTATTAGAGAGATGGGGAAAAAGAAAACAAAACACTAGAAAAGGGAGAGAAAGAGAAAAAAATATGCAAAAAAGCACTCTCTCAAAACTTTCCCAACTAGGATTGAAGATATTGCACTAGATTATATCAGTGAATGCCCTCACTCCATTTCATAAACTAAAACATGACATATACTTTGAAAAATAATCATGGTAATTTCCATACTTATCCTAAATATTTGGAGCTGTTGTTCTCAACCCCAGCTGCACATTAGAATCATCCAGAAAGCTTTTAAAAATTTTCTGAGCCTCATCTCAGATCAATTAAAATCAGATACTGGGCGTGACTGGACATTCCCAACTGTTTTAAAAGCTCCCTTAGGGATTTTAATGTGCAGCCAGGGTTGAGAGCATTGATTTAGAGTAAACCCTATTATACAGTGCACTAAGAAATATGTATTTAAATTTTAAGTGAGAGGGCCATTTTTTTAAAGAGTTTGAAGTCACCTTACAAAACTGATGATATATTCCGTCCATTCTTCAATTATGACCCAAACCAGAAATCAAAAGTACCTGAGACCATGCTGAGCTTGTGGGATTACGAGTCAGTGATCATACAGCAGCCTTGAAAAGAGTGCACGCCTTGATGTGCACTGGCCCTCTTTCCACTGTGACCATCTCTCCACGGAAGCTCCGAAGAACCAAACCACCCTGCCTGGCACCGGCTCTTCTTTGAGCTCTCCCCCCCCCTTTTTTTTTTCCTGTTTGAAATGGCTAAATTGAGGTAAAAATGTAATATTCATGTGGCACATTGAAGTTCCCCAGACTGGAAATTTTTATTTCTTTGCCAAAGGAAGCTAGAACAGTTTGCAGGCAAAAATATTAGAATAAAAATTGCCTCCATTTCTAAATCCCTCTTTTATTTGGTTGCTTTCCAGACCAAAGTGAAATGTGACCTGCAGCTTAGAGGTTGCTCCCAGAATTAATCATCTCCAGGTATATTCAAAATCATTAATTGCCTCTGAAGGGAGCGAAAGGAGGCTTCCACGGAAACCTGCTATTTAAAGGAGAGATCCTGAGCTCAGTGTTTGCTGCTTCAGTGAGTTCCAATGGCCAAAGTATTCATGTTGTGCTTAAACTATGAAGCTTGAAAGGAATAACTTGGGCAGAGAACTTTGTTGTACTAGCATGAATGCACTGAAGGCCTTGTAAAGAAGGTTGTTTGAATTACATGTATGTTAAACAGTTTCAGAAGAACTGCTTCCACTTTAGGTTTTTGCACAATAAACCTCAAATTGCACTTTTGACTACTGAGCTGAGTCTTTTAACTTGCTTTTTTCCAAAATAATAAATCCCCCTAATGATGACCGTGTGGCACTGTCACACACTGACACAGTCTATTTCTTCAACCACCATGTCATTAAAAGATGCAACTTATTTATGATGATTAATAATAATGAAATATGTATGAAGAAATAAATTATACAAATGCCTCACTGTACATCACAGGGAGGGACACAGATTGCCAGACCCTGATTCCCTGCACCCTACAAACAACGGACAGCGGGACATCGCTCTCCAGCTGATCCTCCTCCGGGATCGTAACTTGGGGAGCAGGATACGAGAAAGTTTGAAAGGTGCTTTGACAGGTTCAAATTCTTTTTTAATTGTGGATTGGTAAAACTCGACTTCTCCCCCCACCTAGCTTTTACTGTTGCCTTCATGTCCCATTATCGGACGCAGCCTAGCACACCCGAGTCAATGCCATCTGACGGGATGTGTCAAATCTTTTGTCTTAGCTGCCGCAGAAATACCATATACTCTCCCAGTGCTTTCCCTCAATATCCATAACTTAACACATAGGATGCGTGTGCTGAGCTGAGCAAGGGAAGGAGTGCGTTCCACGGTATAAACGGTGCGGATGGATGTGAAGTGGGGTCAGGATGGTCACCACGTGATTGGTTCAGAGACGGAGTGTCCCCGTGGCGTGCTCTTGCATACTTCCTCATCGGGGTGTTCCTGCCCCCTCCGGTTAGTCTGTTTATTATTAGGGAAAGAAATGAGGACAGAAACAAGCCCGAGTCTCCCAATTTTCCACATGTGATCGACAAATGGATGCAAATTTTTAAAAATACAAATCGTTGCTTCCACAACATGTAAATGAGTTCACACCTCTGCTACAGTTGAAATTCCTCAGGTTGGTTGCTTGAGTTCATAGAAGGCTATAGGCTTCCTCTTAACTGTGTTTTTCAGTCATGCAGACACAGTGACCCCCTTCACCCACGAGAGGATCCTGTCACGTTATTTTCAGAAGACCTGCTTTAAATTGACTGGCGAAATTTCCCATTTGGAAAAGCTAACAGAATCTTGGAAATACCCAGAACAGAAAATAAGACTCCTGCTCCAGTCTCCAACAGGATAACATGCTCAACCCAGAAGACCCTTGAGGAATGTGTATGGTCATTTCTAACCACATCACTGTAGGGCTGATCATGCCCTACAGGCTCATTGCTGTTTTTAGCCATTTCCGAAGCCTTTTTGTCAAATTAATCTTTTCATAGACGTTACACACACACACACACAACAGATGTTCTTACAGATAAATTATGTGACGGAGAGAGAAACATGACACTTTTAGGAGATAAATATTAAACCAAGTCAAAACAAAATATGGAGCTGACAATCTCTGTAGTAATTTCTGTGGTAATGGAAAGCCCTGATTATTTTGGATTCAATTCTGTCAGATGGAGTTGATAAAAAATTTAGACAATTCACCATAGATGAAGTCAATTTATAACTATGTGTTTATTTGTGATTTTATTGATTATTGTCTCTCCCTGCATTACAATGTAAACTCTTTGGGAACTGTTATGAGTCTGGCTTCATTCACGGGGACACAGTCATTTCTCAGAAAATTGAATTTAGCAGAAACATAGGGAAAAAACCTCACCAAAAAGGAAAAGGGCATATGAATCTTCTTTTTTACAGCATCAGTGGTTTATTTCAGAATTAGATCTACCACTAACACTTACCCCTTCATCTGTCATCTCAAAATGTAAGGTGAATATGTTGTGAAATATCCCATAAGAGAATGAATAAGTATCTTGCATTCATCAGAAGGCTGTAGTATATAAATAACAAATAATAAATAAATAATCTCTGTATTTTTATTACCGTCTTATCTGTAGCATCTGAAAGCTCTGGGAATAAAGCTGAATGCCCACTATTTTATCATGCATCTCACTTTAAACTTCTGAATTTTTCTCTTCATCTACATTCATCATTTTATTACTTGACTAAACCTTTTTACCCAGCCCACATAAAATCTAACTGATAGAAAATAAATTTGAAAAATAGATGCCTTAAAATAAGAAAAGCCACGGTATGATAGTGGTTGTTGTACTATATTTGCATAAGTTTCATTCTGGATGATTGTCAAAAAAATAGATTCTTAGGCTGCACCCCAGAGCCATTAGGTCTGGACTGGGGACTAAGAACCGTATTTTTTACCTAGTACTGTACCTTGATGCCTAGGTATGAGAAAATGTCACTTATATATTAATGTGGACACAAACAGAAATCAAGTAAACAAATGCACAAATGTAAGGGTTTCAAATGGTGGTTAATGCTCTGAAGAAAATTAAACTGAGTGGTGTGACCATCTGCTTGGAGAAGGAGATGCGCTTTACATAGGGCGGTGACAGAAGAGTTTCACAGAGAAGAAAAGAAAAATCCTTTTAAAGTCCTCAGGCCAGTTCCCGCTGCGGCGTGCTCTCTTGCTGCCTCTCTCTTGTCTAATCCAAACATTGGGATCATTTGGAGCCTACTTTTATTGTGTGCCTTTTCTCTTGGATTTTTTTTTTAAGATTTTATTTATTTATTTGACAGAGAAAGACATAGCGAGAGAGGGAACACAGGCAGGGGGAGTGGGAGAGGGAGAAGCAGGCTTCCTGCAGAGCAGGAAGCCCCATGTGGGGCTCAATCCCAGGACCCTGGGATCATGACCCGAGCCGAAGGCAGACGCTTAACGACTGAGCCACCCAGGTGCCCCTCTTTTGGATTTTTTAATATGCATGGTAATTTTTTAAGTTGAATACCATTTTCATTAAAAAAGGCAGAGGCCCTGGATGGTTTTGTCTTTCTCAGTTAGGAAGACAAAATGGATGCTTTCTCTATCCCCTCCATCCATTTAGGAGATGGACTGAGTTCAGTCCCTGTGGAAGTTTTAGAAATGCCTCCTCTACCTAGGGTTTGCTTCGACTCCTAAGGCACACACGGTCTTCCAGGAATCCCACCTGAGAGCCTCGTGGTCTGCCAGAACCCCTTCCCTTCCAAGTACTGACCCCTCATCTTTGTCTCCCACACATCACAGGCTGCCCCAAACTCCACTCTGCTCTACTGAAAGTTGCTGTGCCACCACTTAGCCTGCTGACCCACACAACTTCAGATTCTGACAAATGCCTTGAGGGAGAATTGGCTATGTGTCAGGTTCAGTTCTTCTTCATCCCTGCTCACTACAATCTATGACTCTCAAGTCTTTCTAGCACTGCAGCACCACAACACCAAACCCAGTTTCCTTATCTTCTCTGTTGCAAGAAGACCAGGTTCTCAGACCTTTGCTCTGTGCCCAGAATCTGCTAATTCTTCTAGGGAAAGATGGGCTGAACGGTATAAACTCACTTGTCTCTTCTCTCTAGAATCCTGGCATTTTCATCTTTTGCCTGAGTGGCTCTCCAGTGACTGTAGGCAGATGTCTTCTGTATTATGTTAGCCTGTTCTTGGCTGAAACACGGATCTGCTGGAAAGTACTGCTACACACCCAGAAGTGGAAGTCTCCTGAGATATCATTTTTACGAGTTATTTACTGTCATGTAACAAATTACATAAAAATTTACCAACTGAAGGAAAAAAACCCAAAGCACTCATTACATCACAGTTTCTGTGCATCAGGAGTTCTGTGGGTTAGGAGAAGTATATCTAGGTGGTTCTGGCTCAGGGTCTCTGATGAGATTGACGTCAAGATGTTAGCCTGGGCCAGAGGAAGAGCTTCCAAGATGACTCTTCTCCATGACTGGCAAGCAGGCACTGACTACTGTCACGGGGCCGCTGTCCATTTTTCACGTAGGGTTGCCTGAGCATCCTCGTGACATGGCAGCTGACCTCCCCTCATGAGTGAACCAAGAATGAGCAAAACATGAGTGGCAATCTCTTCTACGAAGAGATTCTTCTTTTCTTTCTGCAATATCCTATAGGTGACGCAGCTCAATCCTATTAAATTGTGGAAGGGGGGGTACCCATGCAATAAACACCAAGAGACAAGACTCATTATCAGTAGGGGCTATCCCAGAGACTGGCTCCCACAACATTTAAAAGAAAATTTTGCATATATTTAAGAATTTGTTTGGCTGCAGTAATAAATCATTCTAAAATAGCTACAAAGTTTGGCCTGTGTGGGTGGCTTGCAGCTCTGCCCTGGTCTTGTGCACCATCTTCATTCAAGGACCCAGGAGGAGAGAGCAACCACCAGCTGTTGTATGCTGTTCTTTGGACAGAGAAAAAGGAGAGCGAGAACTTTAACACATGGTGGCTCTTCTATCTTTGCTTGAATGTGGCACATAGCACTACCACTCACTTCATTGCCCAAAGCAAATCATATGGCCAAGTCAAATAACAATGAGGCCAAAACTTGGGGAAAAAAAAATAACAATGAGGTAGGGAAGAATATTCTTCTGATAGAAAGGTACTACCTCATGCCAGTGGTGGGGATATGTAATATTTCAGGAAACTGGAGAGTGAATAACTAAAAACAATAATAAAATCTACCACAAACACACAGTGAATATATAACAATTCATATAATAATCAATTCCACTGAGAAATAGCAGTCCAGTTGGGATATGCATATAACCCACTTATAATATTGACCATAGTCCTGAAAAGAAGCAAATGGTCAAATAATTTCTACTGTTTTAAGCTTCCTCATTCTTCTCATTTTTATCATGTTTCAGTGGAATACTTTGGATTATCAAATCCTCAATTCCATTTTTTATTCTACCCTATAAATGATCAAACTGTAATTAAGTAATCAAATGGCATTCTAAAAAGACTAGGTAGAGAAACAAACTGGAAACAATCTATAGAACATCTTAAACAATTTCTGGAAAAATTAAGTAACAACTGTGGGGAAAAAACTGGAGTTAAATCTCATAATTTTTTAACTTCCTATTTTCCTAATAATTCAACATTGCTAGCAAGTAAAATAGATCTTACAGTAATTACTTTTAGGCTTAGCATGTGTAGGATATCCATTCTCTGAGAGAATATAACAAAATGATAATGGATAATAGTCTATCTAGAAACATTATTTTTAGCATCCACACTAGATATTCAGAGTTTTGATTATGGCTGGAAACAAGCTGACAATCATATTTTAAGACTGTGTATTGTGATTTGGGGTTGCAAAACTATAGTGACCATACACATAGGTGCCTCAAAAGAGAACAGATTCTTATTAAGCCTTACACAAAACACAAAGTAATACTGGTTTCTAATATCCCTTTTTCAGACATACAGGTTTACTTTTTCTGTTTAGGTGTGCCAATTAAAATTTCTTCAAGAGCTGAGATGGTCTTGTGAGCATAAGAGGAATTCTATGCTACCTTGGAATGAAGCTCAAGAAAAATGAGAAATTTCACAACCACTTGGAATAGAATGAATTATCACTTGATAAAGCAAAACTTAACTGTGCTAGCCCACAGCTATGTAGTTTAGTTCAGCTATCATTAATAATGGCAACTGTGATCATGTTGTTGGGTTCTAATGGGATCTCTCAGCCAGGTGAGAAATTGTTTTCACCATGCAACTTGTCAGGATGGCCACTTATTAATCATTTCACCAAAACTTTGGCATCAGTTTTTTTTTAGCATGCAAAAAATAAAGCCATCATCTAATTATGTAAAAACCCCCACACATTTGGATACTGAAGTTCATGTAATTTCTAACACTAATACTAATTGTGCCTGGAGGTACAACTTCAGACACATCACTTTCCCTCCAAGAGCTCTAAGTTCTTCAGCACATCCTAACACTCTGTCTCTCTTTAAAATTTGATTTTAAACGAATGTGGAATAAACTTTATCTTACTCTATACATGTAATATACAAATTAAGTTCTGGTAAATCAAAATTGCCCACTGTCTTACATTATAGCTTCACACATGATTGAACTTGAATCAGCAGTTACATCTTACACATAAGGCTTGGATTTCTTTGTTGAGAAGACTGGTCTGCAACTAATGCTGACATGTAATAGAAGAGCTACTATTTAAAGAAACCCCTTTGGAGGAAAAAAAAAAACCACCAAAATCCAACAACACTTGAAATACAAGTTGTCACCCCGTGGTACACCATTTTTACAAGTATGAACTTTCCTATATTAGACTTTCTTATAAAAAGGGACACCTCTAGTTATAGATACAAAACAAATGCTTAACTTTCTTTAACAGCTGCTCTTATTAAACCAAAATAATTTTCTACTATGCAAATGTGTAGTGTTAGTTAAAAGTAATGAAGGGCTGTTCTACAAGAAAAGCATTATAATTAATCTTTCCTCTAACAAAAGTTAAATTAATAACCATAATTAATATACAGCACATTTTGTCTGCATTCGTATAAAAAATGGACATCCATGTCCTCTTATTGTTTTTGATAAGATGAGCTAAGGAGTTTCTCCAGAGGATGAGTTTGCCCCATGTGCTTTTACATGATAAAAAAAAAAAAAAGAAAAAGAAAAAAAACTTCACAGTAGAAAGCACTTTTAAAATATGTACTAGCAGTATTCTCAAAATATTCTGAAAGTCACTATGGGAGCATTTCCTTCAAGTTTCTGTGCATAAATCACTTTGCATGCTCTCCAAATATCAGAGGAAGAGATGTCAGCAAATAGCTTCCCAAATACAAGATATTTTTGTAGTTAAATATTTCATTTCTGCATGAATGGCCATGAACATCTATGGATTTACTGGGCATGTGTAGTCTATGTGGCACAATAATAGGTATGTAAAATTGGAAATTATCTTATTCAGATCAAAGATAAGAGAGTAATATGAGAATTATCAACAAATTTAAAATACTTTGTTTATTTTTATTATATTCAGAAGTACTATACAGTAAATGTCTCTAATATAAATTTTCTTTCTTCTTGTAAACTCAAAGAAGGCAGGACTATGTTCCATTATAAGCATCAATAAAGGTTGATATATTAATGTCTTTTTATTTAAAAAATCTTTTACAACTATACTTCCTCAGGAATCTGGTTCATATTCAAACTTTCCCTCTCTTTCCCCATGGTTCATTGTTGCTTTTTTAATTACTGTTATTTAACAAACATTTATATTATACTCACTGTGTCCAAAGGACTTCATATTGCTAATTCATTTGATCCTCATGACAGTTGTCTAAGGTACTTGCTCTCATTCTCAACTTCTGGGGGGTGAAACTGGGAAACAAAGTGGTTGGATGACTGGCCCCAGGTCACACCGCGAACAAATGGCGTATCTGGAATGTGAATATCAGAAGTCATATTTATACTGTGCTGTCCCTCCAATGATGACCTCAACAAAGACACATACCTCTGAACTGATCATTCAATTTCCTATTTGTTGTTGATCTTTGCCAATAACTGCATCACACTATCTACTAAGTACTCAAGACATGACAGAACATGTTGTCCATGAAATTATGCTAAGCGATTCTCAATTTCAAGAACAAGTGTTCCCACTGTTGGTGCACTGTTGTCAGAGAGCCTGCGTAGCAAGCATACAGCTTCCTGTAAAGAAACTAGAAAGCATTGAGCTTGCCTAGTCCATAGGAACCATAAAGTAGTGCCGCACAAACTAAAAGCAAAGCTCTATTTCCTTTTCTCCACATGAGGAACGCTAGTTTCCCCTAGAAGGGAACCACAGCTAAAAACCATACTCCTGTCCAAAGCTTTTTCATCTTGATTGTCCTATAAATAGGAGCAGGTAGTAGTATTTTCATTTTATGGAAGGAAAAATTGAGACAAGGTGAGATCTTATTACAGAAAGGTTACTCAGTTAATTGGTAGGAGAGGTTGTCAGTGACCTATATAGCACTTAAAATGAGAAGTAAAATTGCCCTTAGTTCCTATAGTATTCTGGAAGCATTTAAAGGCAGACTTTCTCCTGTTTATATTTGTGAATATTTGTATCTACTTAGGAGACTATTTTATTTCACCAGTCTTATCCCTAGGAATTAAAAACAGAGGTTACATGGTATGGTTTCTGGAGACCAGGGATATTGTTCTAGCCCCTGAAAGCTCTTCCCTAAGTTTTCTGATATTTATAATTTAAGATTCCATCACCAAAAATTCTGGCTTATGGCTGGCAGGTTAGAGCAGTGTGTGAAGAAAGATGTAATATGCTAAGAGTTAACATCACCGATAACTGACACTTGTATACATTCTTCTGAAAGTTGATTTTTGAAGGGAGAAAACTGAGTGAGCAGGGAGTCACTAGGACCCCAAAAAGAAGTTTGCTCTGAAAAGAAATGGAAGTAAAACTGAGAAAGAGCCCAGAAGGCAGTATCTAAGGACCCAAAGAGAAACTGCCTCACTTTTGTTCTATGTAAAAGAGAATTACAGTGTAACCAAGCCAAATCTAATTAATCTGTATTAATTGAGAAAGAATGGTCACAGTAATTTTAATTACACAAAATATTAGAATATTAAATGCAAAAATGCAAGATCAGTCATTCAAGACTATAAATAAGCTTAAGTAGTTGAATTCAAGTACAAATCAAACCCCAGGCCAGTTGCTTCTAAAATAGACTGAACAGACTATCCTGAGCCCTGTGAACGTCCAAAGCAAGGCAAGTACTGCTGAAACAGAAAGTAGGCTCCAAAGTGCTTCCATTGCTAAAACATAAAGTACTACCTAGAGCAAGCCTGGAGTCCTGCTAAGGCTTTGCTTGGGAAGACAGTCTAGATGTGGGATAAGATTGTATGCAAGGATTTTTCTTTTGCCTAATTCTTTAAGGCAAAGAATGAAATGGTAGAATAGTTGTGGTGTGGACTTAATAGAAGGAACCTTGGATTTGCAATTCATTCTGCAAGGGTAGAGAGTGATTTTTCTGGTGCAGCAGACTCTTGGAAATGCTAGCCATCCTGGAAAAATCAGGGGGAAAAAATCATTCCAAAGCTGTTGTGTAATAGTCCTAGCCGAGGATAAAAGGTTTAGTTACCTACTGCAAGAAATTTTATAGGTGGGATATCTGTCTGTGTGTCACATAATCATATTTGACTGCCAAGAACCAGGAAGAGTCTGAAATTTACTGACACTTAAACGAGTTAGCCTGCCATAGGTTCATAGATGCTAGTAGAAGACAGGAGGCACCTGGGTCAGAGATAAAGAACCATTTACAGCAGTAGCCAGAGTATCAGCATTGGTGCCAGTTCCCCCAGCCCCCATTCTACAGAGCAATACAAAGCAGGCCAGGTGATGCATTAACACACAGTGAGCTGTTGCAGGAGAGGAACCCCAAGCTTAGGGAACCCAAAACTTTTATTTTATTATTTTTTTTAAAGATTTATTTATTTATTTATTTGACAGAGAGAGAGAGAGAGAGATATTACAAGTAGGCAGACAGGCAGGCAGAGAGAGAGGAGGAAGCAGGCTCCGCGCTGAGCTGAGAGCCCGATGGGGGCCTCAATCCCAGGACCCTGAGATCATGACCTGAGCTGAAGGCAGAGGCTTTAACCCACTGAGCAACCCAGGCACCGGGAACCCAAAACTTTTATAATGGACAGAAAGCTTGCCTGACTTTTGCCACAAAAGGAGACACTACCTTTTATGCTTAAATGCTGTCTGCCATATAAACCTCTTTGAAAAGGTAGTGTGGAACAAAGGTAGTCAGTGCTTCTGTTTGTAAGTCACATGTAGAAGAAACACAGAGGTCCAGGGATGCCTGGGTGGCTCAGTTAAGCATCTGCCCTTGGCTCAGGTCACGATCCCAGAGTCCGGGGATCAAGTCCTGCATCGGGCTCTCTCCTGAGCAGAAAGCCTGCTTCTCCCTCTGCTTCTCACCCCACTCATGCTCACTCTGTCCCTCTCTCTCTCAAATAAATGAAATCTAAAAAAAAGAAAAAAAAAAACCACAGAGATCCAAAGAGAACCGTCTCTAGTAATGAGGTCACTTGTTATCTTTTCTACTTAGATTTCCTAATCTTTCAGTGATATTTATTCATATTTTCCTTTGCTTCAAAAATAATGAGGCAACAGAAGAGAAAGATTGTAATCAACTTCCAATACTAAAAATGCAGATGTACTGGATCTTATGGTTCTACCCCAGTCTACTCCACCTTCATTGTGGAGTAGGATGTTTTTGGAGTGGGATGTTTTGGATAAAAGGGATGCTAGTTCCACTTCCTGAACTAGTCTAAAACTGAGACAAACCAATTAGTGAAATCCATTTCCCTTGCATTGTGATTGGTTTTGATAACCTACATTTAAGTTGATCAGTACATGGCATTCTCACAGAAATAGAGATTGAGCTCAGGAGAGCAAAGGTAGGACGACTCACTAAATCTCCTTTATGGTTGGAGCAAGTTTGATTTAAGATGCAACTAGAAGCATCCCATCAATTCAACATGATTCAATAAACCAAGGTGGAAAGAAAAAATGATTGTTAATTTCATTGCTTATTTTTTAATTTTCCTTTTTCTTCTTTCAGAAATGATTAAAGCAAATAATAATGTGGTACACACTCCAAACAAGTGGTTTTGGAAACTCTCACAAAAGAAAAAAAAAATGTTTGCACATCAAGTTAATTTATAGTTATCCTCCTGAGAAAAATTTGAGAGATTATGCAGTAAGAGAAAATAAATCTCCATTCCTTCAAATTTAACTCAAAACCCTTGTTTCCTTCCATTAGATGCACACTACACCCATTCTGGTCATTCTGTCTGATGTATGAAGGATTTGACAAAAATGCTCTCTGGCCATTTTACCCTATCTCTAGATAATCCTCCAAATACAAGACAAAGGATACGCCACGTTGGGATTTAATATATGAATATTCTTTGTTTTTATATTCTAAAGCAATATCTTTACATCATTTCTTCTTTTTACATGTTGGAATTTTCAAGTTAAATTTTGGTATTGAAAAGATTTTTAGACAGCTCAGAAGCAGTCTCCATGTTATTAGAAGGATTAGGCAGATCACAGATACAAGAACAATGTGTTCAGTTTAAATTCAAGGGACACATGTGTCCTGACAATTGGTTGTGGGAAAGGAGATGCAGTCTATGACCACAGAGTCAAAGATCTTGTAAAATGAGCATAAATAACATTCAATCCAGGGTGGGTCCTGCCACATTCCTCTACAGGCCATGAAATTACTGAATTATAAGCATGTTAATTATTTACTTACAGATGCTTAACCAGTTGGGATAGTTACATAAAAGGTTTTTTGTTTTTTGTTTTTTGTTTTTTTTTCTGCTTCATCTCTGGAATAACAATGTTTTCAAGAATTGAAAAGATGAGCATGAACAACTGAAGACTAGTACCAGGATTTCTTTGTTTTGAACTTCAGTTTTTAAAGAAATTTGTTAATAAGAATGATAGAGCTAGGAATTTAAAAAACTGACCTTTTGTCCGTTTAGTTCCAATAATCAGGTTCTAGTATCAGGAACCATCAGAAAAACACAAAGCTCATTATTTTAAAGCCTCCCAGATCCAGTATCTTAGGATAATAATCATTTGTTTCATTTCCCATTTTGAAATAATACCTATAGTGTTCAAAAAAGTAGCAGTCAATAATTTTAGCTATCATTATTATTACTGGAACAGTACTACATTGGAATACATATGTGATCTTTAAGTTAATCACACTTTTCCAATAAATTTCTAACTGAACTCAGATGACACTATTTTTAGCTCCCTATTCATCTTAAACTTTCATTACTTTATATATTATTTGTAGGTGCTTCCCTTAAATGTCTATACAATTGTAAAAGCTGTTTTAAAATGGCAGTCAATGGGGTGCCTGGGTGGCTCAGTGGGTTAAAGCCTCTGCCTTCAGCTCATGTCATGATCTCAGGGTCCTGGGATGAGCCCCGCATGGGCTCTCTGCTCAGCGGGGAGCCTGCTTTCTCCTCTCTCTCTCTGCCTGCCTCTCTGCCTACTTGTGATCTGATCTCTCTCTCTCTGTGTGTGTCAAATAAATAAATAAAATCTTTAAAAAATAATAAAATAAAATGGCAGTCAAGTTTACAAATACAGGTGCTAACTAAATGTTCAAAATGTTAGTTTATCTATGAGTTATACGGCAAGATGAGCTTTCTTTTATTCTGTCCATTTTCTTCCTTTGACTTTCCCACTGTTGATAAATCAGTAGACGGCATTATGGGCAAACCCAGACACGCTCTCAGAGGTGGTCACTACTAGCAAGAAAGCTCCCTAAATGCTTTACAGTTACTTCTCTTGTATAACTGAAAAGATTTAAATATTCCTCTGCAAGGAATAAAAGAATCTACTTCGGCACTTCCAGCTGTGACTAAGGCCTACGAGCTTCAACTAGGTGAGGTTAGGACTTAGGGGTAAGGGCAGAGGACCAGAGAGGACCAAGTGCAATGCTGGGGAGAGCAAGGAGAAGGAAGTAGACCAGAAAGCAAATGGGCTGCAAGATGCTTATCCAAGGTTGACACAATACGAACCGCAAAGTGACTTGATAGGGCAAATGATAAAACATTTTGTGATACTCACTGGACTGTGTATTCACAGCCAGATTATTTTCTTTTCACTGCACTGTACCTACACATTCTTCTAGATATTATGCACATAACTGAGGCTGAACAACCATAAAAAGTCACTGTTTCAAAAGCTGAAATTAATTTTTTTGTCAGTAATTTCTCTGATCCTAGAAATGAGAAAGCAGTCATTTTCTCCCTATAAGAGTTGTGTGTTTCTGCTCATGACAGGGATACATTTCACAAGTAAGCATAATTTGTTAAATTATCAAGTAATTGTTTGCAAAATAACAATAATTGTTTCTTCTTGCAAATGAAGCTCACGGAGATATCAAGTTCTTCGAAGACTGAATGAATAACTTCTGCTTTCCACTGAATACAGCGACTAATAGATTATCCTTAGACGGCTGTTTCATGTAGTGTATTTATTCTACAAAAGCAAAACTGTGAAGGAAACAATTTACCAGAATCAAACACTGCTCTCTTCATCTTTACTTTCCTTGTTGGCTGTAGCATTCACAATGTAATGGTTATATTGTCAAGATTCCACTAGATTGCAATTCATTTTCCCCCTGTTACCCAAGAGCCTAAAAGCAAATTCCCAACAATACATTAAGAGGCATAAAACAATTCTTGAAAAAAGAATTAGATTAGATATGAAGCAATACAGGAAAGGTTGGAGATTGGGAATTACACTTATCAAGTTGCACGTAAAGAAATGTCATTTGTGAGATCTCCAAGGAACCTGTTGTGGCCGTTTGATACACTGTGCCTAGGATTTGTCAGGTTGCAGCACAGTTCTTGGATTCAAAGAAACGAGTGTTCACTTATCTTGTAAAACTGGTCCCAAGATGGACCAATTTGTCCGCCGGTGTTTATCCTTCTTTCAAGGTAACTTCTCTAAGTGGATTTTTCCCGAATAAAAGCTGATGCTGAGCTGAATTTTTTTTTTCCTTTTTTTGTGTGTTCAACTGAGTTCTTGGCTCATGAATATGCCTCACCTTTTTCCTAGTCTTTTCCACAAACTTATTGATGAATAATGAAGTAAGCCATAATTAAATTTGCACTGTCTGGATAAGGGGCACCCAGATCACTCAGATAATTGAAATCTACTCATACTCCGTAACCCCCATGCTGTCTTTCCTTGATCCTGAGCCTACCATGTGCTAAAAAGTAGTAAAGTCGGTTTCATCTCTTCATTGTTTTAAGCCTGTCTGCTTTGTAGTAAAGCCTCTAACAAGCAGTGAAATTATCTAAGGCAAAAAGCAGAAGAGAGGAGGAAGAAATGCCAGTAATGTCTTAAAAAATTAAAAGGTTTCTGTAATTTAAGTTTTTTCTTACCAGGCAAGGGGGGCTCGTTTTCTGTTGTTTATGTGTCTATTTCCTTTATAAAGTTCACGTAGGACTTTTTTGGGAAGGAGCCATGAAAGCATTGTTCTTCTATAAACACCAGGTCATTCTATGAGTATTAACACTTTTTGCTTACTAACCTGTCACCTAAAGGAATACCAATCTCAAAAGCAAAGACCTCCTTTTTAAAAATTTTCCTTTTGACTTTCCTTATTCTCTCTCTCTCTCTCTCTTTTTTTTGTCTTCATCATACTTTCATCTCTAAAGAAAAGGGGTGGGGCAATCAATTAGTAATCTCAAAATGATACACACTGCCATTTACTTGGAAACTAAAACATTTCCAAACACTTTCCACTCTAATAATGGAATGAGACAATTACAGTTTTAAGAGTTCTATAACTCTCATTGCTCTAGTGGTTTTCCAAATATTTTCATTATGTGATAGAAAATGGCTTTCTGCTCAGTATACCAGATAAATCTGACCATGAAGTTACTTACAGGGTAACTGAAAGGTGTTGGTCTGTGCTTTTATTCCTCTATTTATAGAATGATGGCTAAACCTAACATTACCTTATAATTCATGAATAGATTATACAATCGGTCTTCTAGTTCTTAAAACCTGAATTCTCGACTTTGTGAGAAATGAAACTATTCTACAGTTTCATGATTTGGTTTTATAATAATCTTACTTGAAAGAAAGAAAATATTTACACTCAGTGACCGCACCAACTATAGACAATTATCTCTCTTGTATAAAATCTGATCACAACCGTATAATTCAGTAAAGTCTGAGCTAGGGGTCCCCAGATCTGTACCTCTTGAAAATCAAAGGGCAACCCTGTCCATCTTTGTACTACTATCGTGGGAGTGACCTGTGGCCAGAGGTAGATGGTAGATACAAGATGTCGTCTCTATTAAAAAAATTTTTCTCCCATATAGTTAGTTTAGTAATTACAGACACATTTAAGTTGAGCTCTTTATTATCCTGTGAGTTAAAAAAAAAAATCAGCCAAGAATTATTTGAACTGAATGTCATTGCTTCTAATTGACACCAACCTAATAAGGAATTAAGGAACAGGGCACCTGGCTTGCTTAGTAGGTAGAGCATGTAACTCTTGATCTCAGGGTTGTGAGTTCAAGCCCCACATTGGGTACAGTGATTACTTAAAAATAAAATCTTTAAAAAAAAAGAATTAAAGAAAAAGGAGGCAAAAGAGTGAGTTCAAAATTTTGCTCAGCTATTTACAATTTCTGTAATCCAGACAAATTACCTTCTTTTTGTATACCGAGCATACCCTACTTTCCAAAGTTGTTCCCAAGATTGAAGAAGATCCCACATGCAAAATTCTTAGCAGACAGTAGTCACGTAGTAAGTGGATTTTTATTCTAAGGTCCACTAGTGGAGTTAGGGTGGAGTCATGGAGGGCACTCAATTATTAATACAGTAGTACAGCATAGTGGTCTTCAAATCCCCAGAAATACACAGAGTCTCCAAGGAGTAGAATGCATGAATCATTTTAAAAGATTAATGTCCAGATCCATTATTTCTATATGTACTTTTTTCTAAACTTGACCTGTTTTTTTTTAAGACAGTTTAGTTGAAATAATAAAGTATTGTAAAATATTTCGGTACATAACTATAAAAACAATATATCAATTATAATTCTTACACATCCACAGATAAGAATGAGAAAATATTTTTTTAAGTTGATACCAGTTAAATAGCCAGAAAGGACGACATCTAGGACGATATCTTACAAAAGATGTTTATATAAACTTGACCTGTTTAAGAATGTTCCTATGAATGGTGAGGGTAGCATGGTTCCTTTACCTACAACTCTTTTCGAATTAGCTCCACCAAGTTGACAAAAAAAAAA
>LNAC01000158.1:2342619-2461226 GCA_002007465.1 Ailurus styani | reverse complement strand
AGGAGAGGAGAGGAAAGGAAAGGAAAGGAAAGGAAAGGAAAGGAAAGGAAAGGAAAGGAAAAAATCCATTCCTTTCACCTATCACAAATTTGCTATGATGCATTATTTGATAGTTAAAGGCTCTGGGGTGTCAAAGGGATAAACTGAAAAATTGTTGTGCACAGACTCTCCTTTAGTCAAGATACCATAACAACCTCATCAATCCTACTAAAAAGGTGCATTTCCAATATAATTTACTTGTTATAGCTAATGAAAAGTTATCAAAATTTGTAATATAATTTTGTTGATTTCATCAGTTAACTACTACTAACAACTCAATCAAAAGGAATCTTTAATACTCAGAGGTTTATAGTTATAAGAAATTACTTAAAATTCAATTTTAATTTATATTCATATTTTTGATCCAGAAAGTATGAGAGGGTGATCAATAAAAGACTTTCAAGCATGAAAAATGTTATATTGTGATAACATTCTGGGGAAGTAATATAATAAAAGTACAACTGCAAGTGAAAAAGAAAGAACTGTTCATGAATTTTTAAAATCAATGATTCTGGATACCGTATCACCATGGCATTTAGAGTCCCTTGGAAACATTTAAAAGAGTGATCTAACAGTTACATTTTTAAATGATAATATTTACAATATGTGGGAAATAACATATTTTTCAGTAACTTATACTTATTACTAAAAATGTATAAGATGGGACGTAGCTAAAAAATAATTTCCAAGTATACATAAGCAATGCAAGCTAAGTGTGCAGACCCCTGACGCAGAGGTTAAGAGCATGGACTTTCACATCAGAGAGAAGTGTCTTTGAAATCAGACTTCACCTCTCAGTTTTTAATGAACCAAGTTCAACTAAACCTCTGAGCCTCAGTTTTCTTGGAGATTAAAAAAAGTAGAGATAAAACCTGATAGAATTTAAGAACGTAATATATTTAAGGTGCTTAGCATTGTACCTGGCATTAGGCAGCTACTATCATTATCACCATTATAACTGCATATGAAAAAGACAGGGAAAGAGAGGCCTCCACACAAAATGAAAGGAGGAGGATTCAAAAATTAAATGTAGGGTTTGAGTCAACATTTCTCCAAAGAAGATAAGATACACAAATGGCCAGTCAGCACATGCAAACATTAGCGCATGTGTCATTAGCCACTAGAGAAATGAAAATCAATACCAGAATGAGATACCACTTTGTATGCACTAGAATGGCTAGAATTTGAAAAAAAAAATTAAAGGAAAGAAAGGAAGAGTAAGTGTTAGTGAAGATACAGAGAAACTGGAATCCCACATACACTGCTGGCGCAAATGTAAAATGGAGAAGCCACTGTGGAAAACAATTTGGCAGTTCCTCAAAAAGTTAAAACATTGAATTACCACAGGATCTAGCAACTCCACTCTTAGATATACAGCCAAATGAATTAAAAACAGGTACTCAGACAAATTCTTGTACATAAACATTCAGAAAAGAACTACTCACAGCAGCCACAGGTAGAAACGACCCTCGTATTCATCAAGAGATAAATGGATAAATTGTGGTATACCCAAATCACGGAATATTATTCAGCCATAAGAAGGAAGGAAGTACTGATACAGGCTACAACATGGATGAAAGTGGGAAACGCTATCCTAAGTGAAAGAAAATCAGACACAGAAGGTCATAAATTATATGACTTCCTTAATATGAAATATCCAGAATAGTTAAATCCAGAGAGACAGAAAACAGATGATTGGTTCCCAGGAATTTGGGAGAGAATGTAGAATATGACTACTTAATGGGTACAGGGGCTCCCCCCTTGGGAGTGACAAAAATTTTTGGAATTAGATAGAAGAAGTGGTTGCGCAACACCGTGAGCATACTGAACACCAGGCTGGGCTGAAATACTGTCTTTCCTCTGTTGTGTGTTCTATGGCAACAACTTCAATCACGGTAACAAAGACGATCACTTGTGCCCAGTGTTTCTCTCTGGAGTTCAGGTTATATAGCAACAAAGCCAAATCTCTCCCACTCTGAAAAACGCCGGGTATTAGCAGCATCCTTGAGGCTTCAGCATCCAAAGCACAGCCTGTCTACAGCCTTGAAGAGATAACTGAAGAAAGGATGAAAGATGAGGGTCTTTCTGGGATCACAGCTTTAACCTCCCCCCCACCTCCCACCTCCATATTGCAAACAGCAGCCCACCTGCACCAAACCCATGTTGAGGATTTTAAAGGTGCCATTCTACCTTTTAAGAGGCAGATGGCATTTCTCCCTTCTTGGGTCACAAGAAGAGCTGAGGGAAAGGGAAGTGAAAAGGACCAAGGGGAGTGGGGTGGAGGAGCACAGGACCCTTTCCAGAAGACAGGCCTTAGATGTGTAAGAAAGGGAGACAGAGAACAAGGATGTGAGTAACTGGTTGCTTTAGGAACTGGATGCTGCCTGAACTGGGAGCTGGCACCTCAGTGGAGGTCCCTGCACACGGAGGCCCTGCTTCTCCACCCAGTCTCTAGGTAACTGGAGGCAGGTAATCTATGGAAGGTTTGGTTTCCTCACATGCATAAAATGGGATGATGAGAAAATCTGCTTCCAAAGCATTTTCCACGAGGGAAAAATGAGAAAATGCAGCTTTCCTACAAGTTTGCCTGATACTAGCAATCACCTACGCAGTTTTATAAATAACATGCTCCTGGGCCCAAAAACAGACACAAATCATAGGGACCAGGGGAGAGGCCTGTGAATTGTATTTTGAATGCTTTTCTCAGATGAACTCCCTCAGAATTTCTTAGAACTAGAATGGGAAATAGCACAGCTCCTAGTTTATGAGTATTCAAACTTTTAGCTATTATGAGTATTTTAGATGACTATTTTAGTGGTTAAGGCTAACTTTTATCCTAGCCTTCCAGGAAATCAAAATAATCAAAAATGACAAAGACCATCTAAACGTTCTGCTTTCCGTAGTATACCAATTGACTTGACTGTTTTCCCCTATTCAACAGACTAAAATTAAGAGCAAAAATTAGTAACAATTTAAGGTTCTGAAAAAGATGACTGTACTGTCAGCAATTAGAACAGTCATTTGAAGGCTGTTTCTATTTGGTAATAGAGGATGAGGTAGAAACGATAACATGAAAAAATCTCTACTAGCTTCCTAATTAGATTTTTCATGAGTCAATGATTATTTAAGTACCTTCAAAGAAGAGTAATCTGTCGGTCTGAGAGTGTGCTTATGGATTTACCTAACTGAAAGAGAGCCAAATGTTCTAGTTGGATCCAGTTAATCTTACTACATCTGCTTCTCAACTTTTGACTACGGTACATAGTAACAAATACGTTTTACATTGACTTTAAGACAAATATCTGAAATCATACTTACCCTTATGTGCCCTTATGCCATGTCAGTATTTGGATATTTATCCTATTCTATTTCCAACTTTTTTCCTTCTTTAATGCTGTCTGTAATTCACTAGTTGCTTTGACAATACTAGTTTGTCCCAAACCATTAATGGGTAGCAACCTAAAATTTGAGAAGTACTGACCTAATATACATAGCAGAAGTTAGTATTTTCACTGTGTCCCAAATTTCGAATAAAGAAACAACTGGCCTGGATCAGAAATAAAGCAGAGACTGATAATCCTGGTTTGCAAGTCACCAAAGGGAAGAAATGAATTGACAATCTGGAGTCTTGCAGAACTTTATGTGCTCATCTGGGTCTTTCTTACTTCAGCTGGTAGACATAACTTGGAACTCTATGGCGGAAGTAAGTTACGGATACTCGCAGGTTTAAATTTTGCTATTAATTACATATAAAACAACTGAAAAAGTTCACCCATGTATGTAGGTATTATTGAGTGTGAATTTAATTATTTATTATTTATTTATTTACTTAGAGAAGGAGAGAGGGGGGCAGGAGCCAAGGGAGAGGGAAAGAGAGACTCTCAAGCCGACTCCATACTGAGCATGGAGCCTGATGTGGAGCTCGATGCACAGCCCTGAGATCATGACCTGAGCCGAAGTTAAGACTTGGACGCTTAACCGACTGAGCCACCCGGGTGCCCCTCTTGAGTGTGAATTTAAATATCAGAAAGACCTTATGAAAATATGATCTGAGCAATGTGTTCTTTGAGAGGAAATGGCAAAGGTGTGGAAAAGGTTGTGATTTTATTATTGCATTGATAAAAAAGTTGGCTCCTTTGTTTTATTATTTTATCTCTTACTTTTTCCACTTATAAACTATTTGTCCTAGGATTTGGCACAAAAAATTTCCAACATGATGTAAGTGGCAATGCTATATTTTTCTACAGTCGAAGGTTTTATTGCAGCTAATGCAATAATACTGATGGAGAGAACTGGGTGTGGGGGGGTTAAGTGGGTGGACTTTCAAATAAAACACAGCAGGGTTTGCATCCTACCTCTCCTTACTGGTTATGTAAACACAAGTAATCTTTTAAACCTCCTTGATCTACAGTTTCCTCATCTGCAAAATAGGGATAATGCACAAGTCGAGGTGGGGGGGGAGGGTGTTACAAATTCCTTTACTTAGTGTATTACTACAGCACTCATCACAGTCATAGTCCCTAATGAATTATATGCCGCATGAAAATTAATGGGTAAAAAACTGTGACAAATCTGTTTTTTTCATATTCTGTACTTGATAATAAAAAGATTTGGAGGGAAGCAAATTAGCCACCATCTACCACCTGATCAAGTGGTTCTCACTGACTCAGGTACTTGTATTACTTCCCATTGGCTCACCTGGATTTTATAGCCAGAGTTTTTCTACCATTAATCTAAAAGCAGATGACTATGAGGTAGTTTGATCAATGTAGTTGCTATAGACAGAAGTACTCACTGTACATATGTATTCTGTAAAGAAGAGGAACACCAATGAACATGTCACTAATCAGTGGCAAATCATGTAGAAAGAATATTCACCAAAACAATTTTATTACTGGGTCAAGACTTTACTGGGTGTAAATAGTAACTTTCATAGACCAGAAAGGAGATCTCAGTTTTTAACTAAAATGTCTTTGATGCAGAGTATAAATACTAAGACACTCTCAGGCAATCATTCATTTATTCTTTCATGGTATGAAAATATTATGCAATGATTCATGCAATGATTCACCCTTTCATTCATTCAGAGTAAGCCAACTTCTGAATTCCAAATTCAAAATATATTAGAATACCTTATAACACTTGGGGCTAGGGTCAGAATTATTACCTACTCTGGCAGTTAACTATAATGTCACATTGAAACAGTTTACCATACCTACTTGTTTGGATCCTACATTGAGTTTAGATTCAAGGCAGATACCTACTTTGGAAGTGAAAGGTGAAGACTTGTCAGTATGGGCCAATCACTAAATCTGAAATAAAATTAGAAATAATCTCTTTCTTTCTTATGAAATATATGGAGAATAAGATAATAAACATTCTTTGACTACACCCACTTTAACAAAACCTAACATTTAGCCATATTTTCTTCAGACATTTTCAAAAATGTCTTTTCACCTGAATCTTTCTATGGGTCTCTCATCCACCCTGTATTCCTTTTTTCTCTTTCAAGCAGTAAAAGAGAGACAGAGGTCAATTTTGCATTCACAATTACATGAACATTTCCTTTAAGAATGTGTAAACTCTAAATGGACTAAAGGCCAAATGGGAGACTAGAAACCATAAAATTCCTAAAAGAAAATACAGGCAGTAATCTCTTGGACATCAGCTTTAGCAACATATTTATAAATATGTCTCCTCACACAAGGGAAACAAAAGCAAAAATAAACCACTGAGATTACACCAAAATAAAAGTTTTTGCACATGAACGAAATCATCAATGAAACAAAAAGGCAACCTACTATATGGGAGAAGATATTTGCAAATGACATATATGATATAGGGTTAATATCTGAAATATACAGAGAACTTAATACAACTCAATACCAAAAAACAAACAATCCAATTAAAAAATGGGCAGAAGACCTGAATAGACATTTGCTCCAAAGAAGACTTACAGATGGCCAACAGACACATGGAAAGATGCTCTGCATCACTAATCATTATCAGGAAAATACAAATCAAAACCACAATGAGATATTACCTCATCCCAGTCAGAATGGTTAGTATCAACATAAAACTTTTTTAAAGAGATAGGAAATAACCAAGTGCTGGTAAGGATGTAGAGAAAAGAACCCTCGTGCACTGCTGCTAGAAATGTAGATTGGTGTGACCACTGTGGAAAACAGTATGGAGTTTTCTCAAAACATTAAAAGTAGAAATACCATATAACCCTGTAATTCTACTACTGGGTATTTACCCAAAGAAAACAGAAACATTAATTCAAAAAGATATGTGTACCTCAATGTTTATTGCAGTATTACTTACAATAGCCAAGATATGGAGACAACGGAAGTGGCTATGGGTAGATGAATGGATAAAGAAGTGGTGTATATATACAATGGAGGATTTCCAGCCATAAAACAGAATGAGATCTTGTCATTCATGACAACATGGATAAGTCCGACAGAGAAAGGCAAATACCATATGATTTCACTTATATGTGGAATCTAAGAAACAAATGAACAAATAAACAAAAAGCTGAAACAGACCCATAAATACAGAGAACAAACTGGTGGTTGCCAAAGGATGAGGTAGGTGAGGGGGTGGGTGAAATAGATGAAGAGAGTTAAGAGGTACAAACTTCAGTTAAAAAATAAATAAATCTTGGAGATGAAAATTACAGCATAGAGAATATAGTCAGTAATACTGTAATAACATTGTATGGTGACAAATGGTGACTGTCCTTACCGTGGTGAGCACTGGGTAATGTATAAAGTTGTCAAATCAATATGTTGTATGCCTGAAATTAATATAATATAATATTGATTAATATATTAATATATAATATTTTATATAATATATAAATATACAACATATATAATAATATAGTATATTAATATTAATATATTAGTTAATATAATATTGTATGTCAATTATACTTCACTAATAAATTTTTTAAAATACAAAAAAAAAATGTATCCATAAGCAGTCCACAGTACTGCATTTTGTAAAACTTTACTAATTGTACTCTACCGCATGCACCATACTATAGTGTGTTTTTATATTTGCTGAACATTTTTTAATACTTTATCCATGTTCATATATATAGCTGTAATTTAATTATTCAACCTCCATATATTATTTCATATACAAATTACCACAATGTACAAATACTACTAAGGCATTTGGGTTATTTTCAAATTTTTACTATTAAAATGGACATTAGGATAAACAATCTAGTACAGAGATACAGAAACACAGAGTCTGAGAATGTGTAAATCTTCACAATGACTGGATATTGCCAAATTCCTCTCCAAAATGGTTTGGGAGTTATTTACCCACATCTTGCACAAGATTCAGTATTGTTAGATTTTACATTATTGCATTACCTGCTGGGTATGAAATTATATTTCACTGTTGTTTAAATTTGTATTTTCAAAAAACATATAGGTTCCTTTGAGAATTGCTAGGTTTTGTTTATTTTTTATTGGGTAATCTTTTGTTATATGTTATTTATATATGTGTAGATATTAAGGGTACTAGATATTAAGGATATTCTCGCTCTTTATATCTCTATCTATCTATCCATCCATCCATCCATCCATCCATTTACCTATCTCTCCAAAATCAATGGTTGCACCAACTACAACCAAAATTAGAGGGAGAAGCATCAAGACGACAACATGCAAGATGTTCTAGAGCATCCAGGCTCAGAACAACCTGTTTTATATTCAAGTTCATCCCTTCACGTTTGCTTCCTTTGCTTACTCCACAAACTCATTCCAGTGTTCCCCAAGGGAGACCTAATGATACCTGAGACATTTGCCTCCATACCTGCCTGCTATTTATTTAATTTGCCTGTGACCTTTACATATGATGTGACCATGTGAAGAAAGGAGTCATTTAACCAAGGCAACAATTAAACCAATAAGGCTCAAGTCAACCTGTCCCATGCTGTCAATCTTTAAAGGCATTTGAGTTCATCTCATGACTCTTACAGTGAAGAAATCGTGTGATTATCTTCTTTAACTTGCCTGCATCATCCCTGTGGCTTGGGAACCCATACGTACTGCTGTGAAATGGCTGGCTTCATGCTATCTAATCCCACTAACTAAGCTCGACACATGCTCCTCCTCGAATGTGGCACATTCCTCTTCTGATCAACACAACCCTCTAATTCTATGCAAATTCTTGCAGGAAAAAAAAAAAACCCTTGTGACAAATGTTGCCTATTATCTCTGTAAGCATATATTCCTAGGAAAACTTGTTTGAATTTTTTTTTATATAAGAAGTTTTTGACAAGCTAGTAGAAAATATAAATGTGAACGAGTGTGAATGGTACCTTTAGAACAAACGCATTTTGGGATGTATTTTAGTTTTGTCCCACCCAAGATGTCAACACGTTAACTTTCTTTTCTATTATCTCTTTCAGGAAGGTCTATGGTTTATCTTTTTTGAAAATAATTTATTTCTCTTTTTAAAAGAAAGTTTGGCTCTCTGTTAAAATCTATAAATGTCAGTTCAGGTTCCCGATTTTTCTGAACCGGTCACTGTCCCCACAGATGTTAACTTTGTCTACCAACTTACTGGATATATCAATAGTCTTCTTCATAAAATGGATATAAACATCACTGTGAAACTAAAGAAACCACATTATTTTTACAGTATAGAAGAATTGCTAAGCTTTTGCCTCTTTTTTTTGATTAATTTCATGCCTGACTCAGTCAGAGATTAGGCCTTGACACAGGTTATAATTAAATATTGAAATCATGAAGTGCAAGAATGTTTAATTTTTAAAATATGAGTTTTAATTTACCTCATACAGAGAATAGCTCTGGTCACCTGCAGAGACGCATTACACACTACATTGCCTAATGTAGGATGCCTGAATAAGGCTGAGCATACAGTTAAAGTAAACTAATGCAATTTACTGAACAGCAGTCAAATATTTATCCAGTTGATGAAGCAGACTTTATGTGAAACTCAGACAATAATTAAAGAGAAGCCTTGCTTAAAACATGCTTACTCTGGTTTTCACAAATACATTATATCCCCTCTGCATCTTCCGTTTTTCTAAATATTTCCCTATTTCTAAAATACTCCACAATAAGTGTTCTATATAGCATTCTATGGGAGGTATCTCCTGATATTTTACTGTATTTTAAAGCTTGGAAGGTAGGTTGCTTGCAGTAGCAGCCTCGATCCTTCTCCTTCTTGCAGAGAACTGTTGGCGATGTGACTCCGCACGGCCTTCTGTTGAAGGTGGAGTCTATTTCCCCCATCTTTAGAATCCACTGGGCTTAAGACTTGATTTGGCCAATAGACTGCAGCAGCCGTATTAGGCCAGTTTAGAACCTCTGCCCCATGAGACCACGTGCTTCTGCTTGTTCTCTGAGAACCTGCCACAGGCAATGAGGAAAAGCCCAGACTGCCTCCTGGAGGATGAGAAACTACACAAAGGTCGTCATACACTGGTCAGCTCCCAGCCACCCTGTGGTCTCACCACAGTGAGTACAGTTAAGATTGGCCAAACTCAAGCTAGGTTGGCAGAACCACCTAGATTACTTGCAAACTCCTGAGAAATAATGAATGGTTGCTGTTGTAAGCCCCTATTTTAAGATAGTTTGTTAGACCACAACAGCTAACCGAAGCAGGATTTAGAGATCTAAGTCAACCTCCCCATCTTACAGATGAGACAACTGAGGCCCAGAGAACTTAAATGCCTGACTTCCAGCTACACTTCACCAGTGGCAGAACCAGGTTTAGAGACTATATCCCCAGCTCCACAGCCAAAGCCCCTGGTATTATGCAATACTGCCATTCTTTTTATTTGCTGAGATTTGAACAGAGATCAATGAACACTTGCCAAAAGAACTGGAGTTTCATAATAGCATTTGTTAAAAATAATTTTAAGGGCCTTATATGTATCTATGACACTCATATTTTAGATATTATCTGACAGTATTTCTCAGATCCCTTTTTCTAAGTTATGTGAAGAGAATTACCAATGACAGAATGAAGAATGTTTTCAAGTGGAGAAATCCCATAATTTTCAGTCATCGTGATATTACCATTAATCCTTACTTTTGGAACATTTCAATGCTAAAGTTAACAGGCATCTTCTTGAAGCCTTGTTTAGCAGAACTCAAATTTTCACTGAATTTCATTGCATCTAAAACTACCATCTGGAAAATTACTAAGAGCACATCAGCGTCATCCTATATTAAATATCCCATAGGATGAACATTTAAGAATCTCCCTAATACTTATGTCATGTTGTATAAATCACTGGAAGGCTAAGTCCACCTTGTCAGGCATGGCATGGCATGTTATGAAAGCTTGTTCAGTCACATTTGCCCCAGTATAAAAATTTTTTACAAATTGCAATAAAAAGTTTCTACATGCATTCCCATTATATCTGTAACCTTTTTTTAAAAAAAAGATTTATTTATTTATTTGACAGAGAGAGAGAGAGATTACAAGTAGGCAAAGAGGCAGGCAGAGAGGGGGAAGCAGGCTCCCTGCTGAGCAGGCAGCCCAACGAGGGGCTCGATCCCAGGACCCTGAGATCATGACCTGAGCCAAAGGCAGAGGCTTTAACCCGCTGAGCCACCCAGGAGCCCCTATGTCTACAACTCTTATGTCCTCCAGCACTTGCTCTCACATTGAGCACAGCCAAGTCACCTGGACGGCTTGTTAAACCACAAATTGTGGGCTCCACCTCCCAGAGCTTCGGATTTGATAAATCTGGGCTGGACACTGAGGTTCTGTATCTCTAACAAGTTCCCAGGTGATGCTAAAGCTGTTGGTTGGGGGACTACACATTGAGAACCACCGCTCCACAGTTTTCAATGGTTGCAGAAATCATTTGTGCGTAGTCCATCTTCAAATATACCTGACTACAATATTTTAGTGAGAGCTCAAGGAAGTATGTAAACTACATTCACAATTTGCATCAGTAACTGAATCACACAGTACAAAATCCTGTCAATCAAATCAATGAGACAGTCACTTCACTTAAGAGTTTGAACAGCCTTGACTTTGGGTTGAGACATGTCCAGAGTCTATCCACAGACCAGGAAGGGAGCTTGTCAAAAAAACAAAACAAAACCGAACCCTGCATACTGTCACAAGACCCATAATATTTGGAATGTAGGCAAATTAGCTCAAATGATCATCCTCCAAAGGGAAATAATTTGCCAGAGTTTTTATAAGGTAAAGAAATGCCTACTTCCAATTCACATCTTTTTTTTTTTAATGAGAGTATTCACATAACACTTTCCATGACAGCTTCTGCTTTCCATCACTCAACTCTTTGTGAAAATAGTCCAGTTTTGGCTTAGTAACTGTAGGTTTGGGCTTAGTCCAAAAGTGAACTTCTTGAAAGGTTTATAAAAAAAAAAATTCAGTTGTTTTTAATTCCTGACTGTTTCAAATAAAGAAAACAAACTATGAAAAGGGTAGTGGGATTTTAATTGCATTTTTTTCTATTTAAATATCAGATAACTTCCTAATGGCCCTTTCCGTATCTGTGTCCTCTCCAGAAATCCCATACCTGCCTCAATTTGAAAACACAAGTGAGATTAGAAAAAGATTGGTGTCTGAAAATGTCCTCTGAGAAAACACACACAAAAGCACATGTGTATCCCAAACTCCTGAGTGTGCACATTTAAGAGGCGCCAGCCAACCCCATCTTTCTTCTTCTGGTAAACATGCCTCACTGGGTATTCAGAGAGCCCACTTTGTGAAGGGTCGTGCTGTATTGTTTATACTTTTTATCGGTGTGGTTTTCTCCCACCACCTACTTAAAAGCTCATTTTTCCCAGTTTCTGTACTTCTTTTGATATCCTTCCCTTATACGAAAAAAAAATGCAAACTGAGCTAACCTGAGGCATTGGGCGGAGGAGACTTTCTTAACCTTTCTATTTTTAACATTGAACATTGCCTTAGTATACACTTTCCTCATCTTTTAAACTGACGCTATGTAAAAGGTGAAAGTTCCCGGGCACCGAACAACACACAGGGGTTCTCCCGAAGTGACAGATCCCAGGCAAGGAAGGATTTCTCAGGGAGGGTTAGCCTGATTCTAAACATAGCTTTCCTGTTCCCAAGGTAAATGGGTTCTTTAACAGTTGATTCTATTCACATCTTTTTTGATGTTTAGGGACTTTTTAAAAAAAAAAGATTTTATTTACTTATTTTAGAGAGAGAGAACACAAGTTGGAGGAGAGCAGAGAGTGAGGGAGAAGCATACTATCCCTACTTGGGGCTTGACCCCAGGACCCTAAGATCATGACCTGAGCTAAAGTCAGACGTTTAATCGACTGAGCCACCCAGGCGCCCCTAGGACATCTTATTTATAGCTTATAGACAGCGCCTCTCTACTTGTGTCATTATTAGATATAATTAAATGCCTTCTACTTCTGAGGAGATATATTCATTTTTCATAAACATGGAATTTCTAGCTGCAAATGTTTTCAATACTTCCATGAATATTTCCCAATTAACTTCAACTTCCAGTAATCCTTTGAACTTATGTGACTTCTATTTTTGCTATTATTCCTTTCATATTTATTTTATATGATCTTGTGATGTTGCCAGCTAACTTTTTATGGACATGGGTTCTAGCTACCTAATTAAATTTTAAATGCCCTAAGGACAGAGACTTCACGAGGATTTGACATCGCCATGTCTTACACATGGAGGACATCCCATGAGAATGTGCTGATGAAGCTCGGGTCAGGGAAGGTTGAGTCAATCTTTCATGTGAGGGTGGGAATAGCTGGAATGGGTGAGAATGAAATCAAAACAGCTAAAGAAAGGTTTCCCACCCCAGTTCAGGATTTTTTGACCAAAAGCAACCCCAGGATGGGAGGCTGGTTCTTACTGGGAAAAGCAACTAAGCCAACACCTATACTAATTATATCTGGCTGAAGAAATGACATGTTGAAAGAAATGGCTGTTGGAAGATAACCAGGGAGAAAGAACTACCATGTAACAGGTAAAGTCACAGCCTAACCAACTGGTTCAGTGGCCTTTAATGAGTCATACTGGTTTGTAAGGTAGGGAAAAGGTAGATGCTAGAAGGAAGGCTTATTCTGAGACCACAAATGCACAAACACATGCTCAGTCTGTGTAAGAAGGAAGCCATAAACAGGCCAGGAACTTTATTTAGGCCAAGTCGTCATCCCCTCCAAGGGACCTGTCTGCACAAGGCACTTAATATACTTGACATCAGGAAGGACACCTGTCCTTGTGTGGTCAGATGTCCAAATGGCTCCTCAAATTTCTCTTTCTTGTTAGCTATGTATTGAGAGAATTTTCCCCTTTTATTTTTTAAAAATTTTAAAAAAGATTTTATTTATTAATTTGACAGAAAGTGAGAGAGTGCATGAGCAGGGGGAGCAGCAGAGAGAGAGGGAGAAGCAGGTTCTCCGCTGAGCAGGGAGCCTGATGCAGGGCTCCATCCCAGGACCCTGGGATCATGAACTGAGCTGAAGGCAGACACTTAACTGACTGAGCCACACAGGCCCCCCCGAATTTTCCCCTTTTAAAATCAAACAGTTATGGTTGTAGGCAGAAGCTGTAGGCAAATGTGCTAGTCATTTCTCCACAAAAGGTCAAACTCCCCTATGCTGAAACATTCTTCAATGAATAAATTAATGCATTACTACAATGTGTATTAATAATTATACTTAAGATAATCTTTCAAAAATTTATCCTGATTTTCAAGTTTACTCCTCCCCACTTTCCCAAGCCCCCTCCTGCCACACACACACCTATCTGCATATGACTGTGGGTTAGTGCTTATATTATTACGTATGTGTCTTGAGGGATACTACAGGTAACATATCTGGAATTAGATAATGCAGGTCCAAGATTCAGTTCCATCATTTACCACTCAGAAATCAATGTGGGTGGGTTTGTGTGCATATGTATGTTTACTCCCTATTTTGCATCTATGTCCCCCATGTATTAATTTGATTTTCTATGTGTACTTTCAGAAGTATACCTCACTGTAGTATGAAATACAGATGAGTTCATACATTCAACAATGGCATATACTGAAACAGAAATCTACATGGAAGCATGCCAACTGTTTAACTATGCATACAAATGCCACAAAACAATTTAGAATCCTAAATGAAGAATGTTCTATACAAGTGAAACAACTGCAGGAACAGAGGTCAACAGAAAATAATCACACTCAGGAGAATTTGGACAGGACATCAACAAGAGCACCGACCATGAAATCTCCAGTGACCCAAACAGTTACAAAATTGCAACCAAGAGCTCTAACTTTCCTCCAGGGAGAGATGTTTTTGTCAAGCTCGATAATTTTCTAATCCTCACATTCTGGCATGCCTTAACCCAGGTGCTGGAATGGGCAAAGCTGACTGACCTCCGTACTGGTTACATAAAAGGAAATGTGGAAGTATCAACTATTCCTACTGGATGTGTGAGAATTTAAAGATTTATGCAGGAAGTGGGGGGAAGAATGGCAGGCATGGGACCACGCATCTCAGGGCTACCGTTAGCCGAAACTCCCGGGAGCACCATTTCTACCACCTCGGACCTACAGCCTCCTCCCCTATCAAGTTGGCCACGAAGGACAACAAGCTCATACCAAAAGGCCTGACTTCAGATCTAGGTCGACAACTGCCATTTACCGGTGACGTGAACTGGTCAGGTCATCACACCTCCCCACACATCTTTACCAAAATTTCTTGGTTTATTCTATGTGCAGATCCCTTTGATAATCAGGTGAAAGTCAAAGATGCTTCCTCTGAATGCGGCTTTTACTTACATAAAATGATACAGAGGATTTAAAGAATTACTAATTTTTTTCTGATGTAGTAATAAATATGCTTCTTTATTATCATATTAAATATCAGTATCAAGAGATAGGTCTTGATAAATACCAAATAATTTTGAAAAGACAGTTCTTGTTAAATACCAAATAATTTTGGTAATGAAAGTACATGATATTTTGAGATATCTGCAACCACTGTAATGTAATCTGAAACTATCTGGCCTTCCCACTGATGACAAAATGACAGGTACTTAAGAATATTATTGCTGTCTATAGCTTACATTCACTAAAGAAGTAAATGCTGAATTTCAGTTAGGGGTTGGTGAAAATGAGATAAAACTTTTTCCCCCATTCAAGTTCAAGGATTCCCTGAATTTTACCCATTGATTCCTGGTTAAGAACCATTGCTTCTTACTCTTTTATGCAAAAAGGGGAAGTAACACTTGGCCTCCAGAACTCATTGGGCTTTGCCAGGATCAAATTACATAAAGTTAATTCAACAACAATTTAATGTGTAATTTCTATATGCCAGGCACTGTCTTAGGGTCTGTGGATATATCAGTGAACAAAAGAGATACTGTCTAGTGGAAGAAAAGCTTTATTTGTCGATGACAGATTTTAAATACACATCTAATAGAATACACATATTAAATATATGTAATGTCAGGGATGGTACAGGAAGATGACAAGGAAGATAAACCACAGTAAGGTATGCAGGGGACAGACGAGACGCCACTGTGTGAAAGTGCCACATAGCAGGGACCCGAAAGAAGTGAGCGACAGGGAAGCAGGAGGACACCAGGAAAGTATGTCTACAAATAATAAAGTTTTCAGTATAACTTTTAATATGGTCACAATCAATAAACAGGTACTAATTTGAAATACAAGCCAGCATTAGTAAGTAGGAAAATAATATGTAGACTTCCTGTTAGAATTATGAATTTATATCAGGATTAGCATATACCTGGTTTAATAGCCCTATTTGAAAACTTCAGGGGGTTTTTTTTTTTTAGTTTTACTATATATATAATTTTTAGTACATCTTATTTCACAACAGGCACTATATTTTAGCAAATTAACTAATTTATTATTAACAGGAACCCTACAGGATAGGACCTGCTACTCATGATCCTACTCAGAGATAAGAAAATGGAGGCTCAGAGAGATTCAATTAATTGCCTATATTTACCAAGTAAATACAAGCAGGTTGCAGGACCAGGATTTCCATGCACTAAAAAGCATATATAAACCTACCTGCCTACCTACCTACCAGGTCATTCTGTTCCTTGAAAATGTTACTGTCCTTTGACAGGAGAGCAATCCGTCTCAAATACTGTATTTTCAAAGTTGCTAAAGTATTTCAGAGGCCTGCATTATATAAGACAAGTTTGCATTTCACCCATTAGGGAAAATATTTAAAGAACAAGAAGCTGAGCCACAAAGGGGTCAGAAAAAGAAAAAGAAATTCCTGACTAGGGAGGAGTCACCTAAGAATAGAGTCTCCATAATCTTTCTCTTTTTAATAACTCCTATGACTCCCCAAAAATNAGGAGTCACCTAAGAATAGAGTCTCCATAATCTTTCTCTTTTTAATAACTCCTATGACTCCCCAAAAATAATAATAATAAATTTAAAAAATTCAGAAAGCTAATCAAAGGTCCAAAAAAGACACTCTAACATTTTTTCTACAATTCAAGGAAAGCAATCTGGACTCTTAGCTGCAGGACAAACTTTAAGTACAGTGTGTTGAATCCACGTTAATCTGTGAAAAGGCCACAGCTTTCATAAAGTAGGTAAGAGTAAGTGAATGAGAAGAGCACAATGGTATCTTTTCAATCAAAGCTGGCAAATTTTGGAGAGAGAGAGAGAAACTGAACAACAACAAAAAATTTAGAGTCAACTTGTATATTATTTTCCTTTCTGAATTTGTTTTCTTGCTTCTAGATTTCTCCTCTCCTCAGCAGTGCACTATAATAGTTCCAGGGAGAGATGACAGGCGGCTGAGGAAAACAGTAATAGTGGACATGGCTGGGGAGGAAAAGAAAGCGTTTACGGGATATCCAATAATGGGAGTGGGGCAGATGGGAGAAGGTCAAAGGCAAAGGGAAAAGTCCAGATTGGCTTTGGTTTCTACCATGAATGCCAACTGGATGGCATGTTATAAATAAGATAATAAGAGAGAACCAGAAGGAAGGCAGGGAGCACAAATGTAGATGTGGTGATTTTTTAAAAAAATATTTAATTTATTTATTTGGGAATGCTGCATAGATCCCAACTAAAACATGAACTCCAGAAACACCTCTCTATGGATGTACCTATCCCAGATAGTTCATATAAAGAGAATCATGGAATATGTGACCTTTTGTGTCTGATTTATTTCTCTTAGCATAATGCTGACTGTATTTCTTGTTGATCATGTGAATTTATGAAATTACGACCAATTCTTGATAAAGATCTGAACAAATCTAAATCCATTTTCCTTTGAATTACAGAGTAATTGTATTCCTAGAAAATTTGTATGTATTAAGGCCATTCAGAGACACTTGAATCTATGCAGCATTCCTAGCCAAGGGCTAGAGCTCAGCTGAGCTTACTAGCTGGATTCTGGAGACAGAGTCCATTCAACTCAGTGGAAATTTTCTAAAAATAAAATCAGATTAGAAATTGGCTTTGAAAGGGAAAAGAATAGGCTAAAGGATGGGTGTACAACATACAAAGGCAAGGCCCAGTATCATCTACCAGGTCCTCCGAAAGGAAAAAAAGAGTTACTGGCTGAAGGTTCTGTAAGAAGACACAGGTCGAAGTGCTTTCCATCATTTCAGAAATAAAATTATACTCAGCTGCTGCCACATGCTAGGCACAGAGCCATGCCGGCTGCAGCACGGAGGCCTGGGGACAGAAAGATGAATGGAATACTTCAAGTCCTCAGAGCAGTGCTTGGCCTTGTGAGAGAGAGCAAACAATTAAAAGCAGGAAGGGAATACCAATGCTAGACTTGAAATACTCCTACTCAGTGTGGTCTGAGGGCCAGCAGCACTGGCATTCCCGGGAGCTGTTAAAAACACAGCATCTCAGGCTACAGACTACAAACTAGAATCTGCTTTTTATTTTAACAGCATTTCCAAGTGATCCGTATGTACCTTAAGTTTGAGAAGTGCAACGGTGGGGGCAGGGGTCAGCTCTGGACTGGTCTGTAAGGAAAGGTCCAGATTGTGACTATTGTGTTTCTTGTCTGCTTTTCATAAGAGTACCTTGGTATATCCTTAAAGACTACCTACTACCTGTAGTCCCCTGATGACCATATCAAACACTGTTTTCTAGGAGGGTGTGGCCATTTACTAGCATTATGAAGTTTCCTGGTCAATGGGTGATGACTTTGACATCAGACGGACTAACTGATTAAAGGCTGCACCCTGTTTCCCAAATGTGACCTCAACACTGGAGAGACAAACATCCATTAGATGGTTCTTGCCTTCAAGAGTTAATTTTTTCACAAGGACTTGTTTTGAGTTACCATTTGGTGCAGACAAGAAAGTCTAGTCACTTCCATGATGAATAAATACTTGCAAATTCTTTACCACACTGGAGTGTATAGTTTGGATAAAAATACATCGCTCTGCCAGCGCAGTCCCGATTTATTCTTATGGCACCCAAGTAGTTACCCCTTTTCATTCTCGAAAGCATTCCATTTGAATGATAGATTTTATAGTCACCCTATCTGTAGCTAAGTAAAGGTCACTGAGGAACAACACACAGACTACTGCTTTGAAGCTGATCGAGAGAAGGAAAAGGTGTGTGGCTCTACTAGCAGAAAGGCTGTCACCAACAGAGCGGGGGTCAAGGAGTAGACCAAGGGAAGTAGCCATGTTGATTTAAAGTTAGGCTGAGAGGGACTCATGTATTTTACACACACACACACACACACACACACACACTCTATAAGATCTGCAATAGAGTTGGAAAGACTGGATAACCAAATTCACCAACATCTTAAACGTGTATTTATTGTAGGACCATTAGAACACTAGAGAGTGCCAAAAAAAAAAAAAAAGCTGTATTAAGTAAACTCTTGGTTGACATCATGAGTCTACACACAGTAGTACCATTCACCTTTCCAGGTCATCAATATATTTGAACTTGCCTTCTCTTTCTTCTAGTTTAGTGAATTTTAACTCTATCAGAACCAATACCCTCCCCTTCTAAAAATTCCTTATTCAAATTCAATTTAGTTAACAGACACTGTACTATTAGTCACCAGGGTAGAATTTAGTGATTCATCAGTAGCACATAACACCCAGTGCTCATTATATCAAGTGCCCTCTTTTGTGTCCATCACCCAATTATCCCTTCCCACCTCCCCTCCAGCAACCCTCAGTTTGCTTCCTAGGATTCAGCATCTCTTATGGTTTGCCTCCCCCTCTGTTTTTATCCTATTTTATTGTTCCTTCTCTTCCCCTATGTTCATCTGCTTTGTTTCTTAAATTCCACATATGAGTGAAGCCTATACCTCCTTTTATAATACAGCTTTTGCAGCACTTGCATTAATATACTGATTTAAAAACTCATAGACAATGTAACTCACCTATAAACATAATTTTAAAACTCAAAATAATGTCCTAATTCCAATATAAGAAATAAAGTAATATGTAAGGAAACATGTATTGCAATGTGTAAATTCTCAAGTGTGTTCTCATGAACACAAATACTTGTTGATCTTTGACAAAGCAGTGGAAGTGGAAGAGCTACAAAAACAGAAAGATGGGTGTGTGCTGTTGATGAGTTACCTTTCAGACCCTCCGCCCTCACCCTGCACTCCCAGGGACCAAATTTTGTCCCTTCTTCCCTCTATAGATCTTTATTTTTCTACTACCAATGCCTCTACCTTAATTCAGTCTCCATGATCTCGCTCCTGACTTAGAAATCATTCCTTAACTAGCTTCTTGAAAACTACTCCCTCCCACTTTTTCCTCTCATCACACAACTTTCAGAGTTACCCTCCTAATCATTGCACTCTACTTCCTATAAATTTTAATGATTTTTCAGGTCCTAAACACCACATCCGACCTCTTCTATTGTTACAATCATACCAGGAGACATTCCGGGACGCTCCTATGCTTTCCCTTCTCTGTGCCTTGCCCAACCTGCTCCTTCCTCCAGTTTCAATATCCCACTTACCCATTATTTGAAATCTTCCCCTGGGAAGAAGTAACCATTCCGTTCTTCCTGTCTACATAATGATTTATACACACCTCTATTTTGACACCCATCACTTTGGTCTTATAGGTCCTTTTTTTTCTTTCATCAATCTGGCTCCTTCCCACGCTCCCGGAGTCAAGCTCCTTGAAGGCATGAGTTAACTTCAATTACTTACCTGTATAATCTGAGGAATAAACCAGTGGTCTGGTACAGAGTTGAGGCGGATTAATTGTCAAATGAATGAGTAAACTAACAAATCGGTGAATGAATTAGAAAAGATGTCTCCAAAGTACTGAATTGTTAAATAAATGAAGTCCACCTGTGGGGGGAGTATAGTCAGCATCTTTACCAGTCTCTCATTTGGCTGGCTTCAAAATCCAGACATTCTAATAAACGAGGCCCGGAAAAAGTGAAGGAAGTTGCCCAAGGTAGCCCAGCTACTGCGCGATTTAAAAAATACAAATGTAAGTCATACCTTCTTGCTCTTTACAATGCAGGCTGTTTACCTCTGTAAAGTGGCAAGCAAGAATAAATATCTGAGAAATACATTTTTTATAGATGAAAAACTTTTCTATAAAATCCTTGCGAACTTCTTAATGCTAACCAGGCACATAAAAGATTCAGTGTGCACTGGGGAGATGAGGCAGGACACAGGAAGTTTAGAAGACCAGAGGAAAAAAACCTGACAAGAAGAAGTTTATTCTGTAAGCACTCCCCTTCACTGTTCGTCTGCAGAGCAAAAGAAAGGCTTTCGAGAGTCACCTTTAATAAGCAAGCATCACGCTAATAATCCAATCCACGGATCAATAAAGCCTGAGGAGATCTTTGCCCAGGGGCATTAATAATATCCTTTCAGTCCTGAAGGGGGCACAGTCTTCGTGGCTAGCTCTTAGCTGAGTTCAGGGTAAACAGAGACAATAAGCCCTGTGGCTAAAGAGGCGGTCAGCTACTAGCAGCTTTGCATAAGGATGATAAATAGGAGGTGAAAACGTTCAACGGAGTGGGAGTATTCTGGAGGGGAGGCACGGCAACTTCATATTTTCAAAGTCAGCTAATCACTAGTCTGATAACCTGTTCGGTATGGTCCATGCTTCCATGTTAACCAGGCATTCCCATATGGAAGTCCTTACTGCACATAATTAAAATCTATTTGACTGTTTAGAAACATTCACATTTACATATTCCCTCTGAGCTCCCTCCTTTCAGCTCACTGCACTATGTACTCACCAAGCCCCCACAGCCCTGGGTACTGACGTGTGTGTGTGCGTGTGTGTGTGTGTGTGTGTGTGTGTTGTATTTATGAATCACATATTAGGCAACAACCTTATAAGGCAGGTGTCATAGTTACTTCCGTATAAAAGAGGCTCAGACAGAAACCCTGTAGGTAGAGTGTCCTCTCGACACAACACAGATGAATAGGGGGGTGGACACGACCCCAGCTCCAAAGTGAAGCGGGGACCTGGTCTATAGATTTTCCCACCATCCCATCCTTAAGCACATAGTAGGGGCTCAACCAATATTGGTTGGGTGGATGGATGGGTTTCACAGTTTTCTGACCCATCCCTGCCTGCTGCTGCCCCGTCGGTGTGCAGAATGCCTCCGCACTCCAGGGCTAAGAGGGTCTTTACCGACTGGGGAGAGTGGTTTTGCTAAGGCCACTTGGAGAAAAGAAAGCACCTGATGAGGAGTTTAGTTTTCACTTCTAACTCCCTTAGAGGTACTGTGTCTTCTCACTGGGAAACTGGCCACTGCTCAGGGCACACTGTGCGTACTGGGTAAACGCAGGCCCAGAGAGTAGTTTCAGGGTGACGCAATCTCCCCATTTCTCACCTAAAACAGAAAATACACCCTTGATTCACTGCCACCTTTTAGAAACCTCTTCACGAACATCTGTGAAATTACAGCTAATATGTAAAGCCCTCTAGAAGGGCTGAGGCTAAGCGATGTTTTCCCTTGTTATATTCATAGGTATAATTTAGTGAGCGTGGAAGCCAAGCCGATCTGAATTAAAATTCCAGCTTCAAAGAAAACAAGCTGTGTGGCCTTGGGCAAGGTGCTTAACTTCTCTGAGCTTTAGTTCCTTTAAATGTAAAATCGCCTGATGTTGCTTGTCCCACACAATTATTATAAAGGTGATCACAGATATAATTGAGAGACTTGACAGAATTTGCAAGTGCCTGGATTCAGGCCAAGTGCCAGCTCTGTGACTTTGAACAAGCTTATTTACTTTTCTCATCTATAACAAAGGCAATAATAATATTGTTAAATAAGAAACAATATGTCCAAAATGTAGTCTCTTGTGCTAAGCCCACATCACCAAACTGAGACTTAATACCTGACTTAAATATACTTTCAACCTCTCCCAGGAGTGGAATCTTAAACCAGTCAACTTAGAATTACCTGGTCAGCACTAGTCAGGTAGTCTACCTGGTAGACCCCCGTTACCCCCGCAAGGAAGGTGACCATAAGTAGCCCCCTCCTTCCTACTAACTTCCTTGTCCTGCTCCCTTCTGTCTACAAAAGCCTTCCATTTCCTACCGCTCTTTGGAGCTCCTTTCTATGTGTTGGAAGAGTTGCTGCCCGATTCGTGAATCACCGAATAAAGCCAATAGCGATCTTTAAAATTTACTCAGTTTAGTTTTAAGCATGTCGACAAGTTGTTTTCATCTCTCCTGAGTTCTGACATCTTCACTGTGATGGCTTTCCACTTAGAGACCTAAGATCATTGAAGAAGTAACGGCAACACACTCGGACACGGCATCTCCCAGAGAGAAAGGAGAGCATCTCTGCCTTGTTTCTTTTTAGAAACAAGAAACCCCTCCTGCCACTCCCCAGGGACCTCCTAGGACACTGGCGACACTTCCTCCTGTCCCCCTTCCCCACCCAGATTCCAATCGCAGGTAAAGGGAATGGGACACCCGTGATGGTCCGAACAGTCCAAATTTAACTGGGACCACCCTTGCCTGAGTGAAGTCTGGTTTTGCCAGCAAAAAAGAGGTGGGGATCAACACAGGGGAGAAAGCCCCGTGATTTTTATGCCCGGTATTCCAGAGGACACTGGGGGAACCCAGACACGCAGGCCGAGGCTCTTGGTCATTTGCCATGTGACCTTCACCTGGGGGAAAAGTATGCTTGAAACTTAAAACAAAAGTTACATTGTGTCAGGGGATGTAGTTCTATAAAACTTGGGCCATTTCATCTCCAAAGGGAACAATAGCAAGGGGGCTTTCATAATTGCCAGCAAGAGACTTCAGGAGGCATACTGACCTTGGCGTTAAAGGTACCTTGGCCTGAATCTCAGTTCTAGCACTTACCAGTAGGTTCATTGGCCAAGGCAAGTGTTCTTTACAACATCAGTCCCCCATACCTGCAAAAAATGGACAATAATGCCTGCTCTATGGGGTTGTCATGAGGATTCAGATGATGTATATGAAAGTATTTTGTAAACTGTAAAGCTCAATACTGTGTAATTGAAAGGTATGATTATCTAATGAACCAGTCCGTTTTACCTCTGCATGTCACACTTCTCCAACCGTTTAAGTCTTGTTTTCCTGCTGGCTCACCAAAGTAGCTTCCTGCTGTCTCATTACCACCTCATGTTTAACATGGCAAAGATCAAGATTTTAATTTTTTACCGGAACACACTCTTCTCTTTTCAACTCTGCAGTCCCTGTGGGGAATATTACTCCAATGCCAATCACACAGGCCCGAGTCTGAGCCTGTTTTAGAACCTGCTCTTTCAATCTCTCCCTTTACAACCATGAGTTCATTAAATCTTGCCACTTCCTACACAGCTTCTCTAATCTCCAGCCTTGTGCCCCACTAAAAAACAAGTATCTAGTTCAGATTTTCTGTCATTTAACACACAAACCTTCTGCAACCTTTTCATTAGCATTGCTTCTTCAACTTTATGTGAAATCTCTCCAGACAAAATTTAAAAATGAGAATTCCTGCAACATGACATCTCTTCCAACGTGCTCTACAACCTAACCTGGCTGTTTCCCAATAGTGTAGAATGCTACTAAATGTGGAAGCCTGAGGTCCCCACTGGACACCTGGGAAGTGGGGCCATTCTGCGAATCTGGGTCAGGGAGCTCTTTGAGAACTTTCTTCTCCCCACCGTTTTGCATTAGGGAAGATGGGTAGGAGAGGACCTAACAAATCTCTGAGGAAATATAGAACTTCCAGGGCAAATGAGAACATTTTCCCCATTCTTTCTGTCCCAAGCCTCTCAATATTAATTATAAGCTCTAGGAAACCTATACTAATCTACAAACCCTAGTCCCAGGGTCCCTTTGGAAAGAGAGATTGAGAGAGAGAGAGAGAGAGAGAGAGAGAGAGAGAGAGAGAGAGAGAGAGAGAAACCAGGATAGTGTTTGCTTTGCAGAAAGGGAAGACAGGGATTACAATGATAGAGACACATTTGGCCTTCAGTTTGGATGAAGGGAAGAGCTTTGGAGATGGTAAGGAATTGATCCTAATTTATAACAAAATGCCTTGGTGAGTATAATGGCAACAACAGCTCATGAGGAGGGAAGCATTGTTTGGCCAAGGCACTGAGATATGTGACTGAGCAAGAGGCAGGGCACCTGGAAAGTTCTAAGACATAATGTGTCACATTATAGGTTGTTAAGCTATAGGAAAATGTTAGATGCAGAATGGACCACAGACACATGATGGTGGTTCAGAAAGTTACATGCAGAGTGAAGGGCTGTGATAAGATAAATTCAGATATCAGAAGCTGAAGGGAGAGATGGGGAAAGCAGTGGAATAAAAGTGTTGAACACAAACTGTGCATTAGGCACTCTACTATGTTCTTTAAGTACATCATCTAATTAAGCCTTTGTAGCAATTCTAGGAGTTAGGCATTATTTAAAAAGACAACAGGTCTGAAATGGAGTCACTTGTGCTAAACCCACAGCACCAAACTGAGACATAAGACCTAACTTAATTACACTTTCACCTGTCCCAAGAGTGAAATCTTAAACCAGTCAACCTGGAATTACCTGGTCAGCACTAGCGAGGTAATCTGCCTGGTAGACCCCCGCCATCCCCGAAAGGAAGGTGACCACAAGCAGTCCCTTCTTTCCTAGTGACTTCCTTGTCCTGCTCCCCTCTGTCCCTAAAAGTCTTCAATTTCCTATAGCTCTTTGGAGGTCCTTTCTATTTGTTGGGCAAGATGCTGCCCAATTCAAGAATCATCGAAAAAATCAATAAGATCTTTAAAATTTTCTCAGTTGAATTTTGTCTTTTAACAATTTGAGGATTATTCTGAAACTTCTGCCTTGAAAAATCTTGAAAGCTTCTCTACATCTTGACTTACCCTTAGGTGAAATAATACACTTCCATTGCTTAAGATCATTTGATCTATCAAGCAGATGATAGCTTCCTAAGTGATATCAGCTTGAGCCATTATTTTTGCAAATTAATTCCCAGACCATTGACACACTGAGAACCTAAATGCTGTGTTTTCCTCACAAATTTTCAACAGGACACATTATGTAAATTGCTCCTTCAATAAAATCAAATGTCTATATTTTTGTCGACAATGACCACACAAATGTAGGTAAACTTGTTTCCTCCCTCTTTTGTTAAGCAAAGTACAACTCTGAAGGCAGGTTTCCATCTTGTTATTTCTCATCTTCCTGAATATACCTTCATGAATATATATGCCAAGAATATATATATAGATATTTATGAATTTATGTATATAGTGATCCATTCTCATGGATTTATAGAAACTATAGAATTTTATAACCTTCTCCATATGAATGGCTGTGATAATTTTCCCTTCAGCTGTGATACAAAATTTTTGTCCCAGGAGAAACTGATTTTTTTCTTCATTCCTAACTCTTTGTCTCTCTCTGTTTTATTAACACCCTCTTAGCAAATGTTAATGAATCTAGAACTGTGAGCACAGATAAATGCTGTCATGGGGGAACCAATGAACTATGGATTGCTGAGAAACTGCCTAAAATAAAGGGTTGCACTTCTCCCAGGAGGCCTTAGGAAAAGAATTTCACCCCAAGAAAATGCTTATACATTAGAAGTGCCCTTACAGAGGCCAAAGTTTCCAAACACTCCATTTTATTTAATAAACATTAGCAGATTGTCCCTATTCACATTTGCGAAGATAATATTAAACTGCATAAAGGAAAAAAGAATAGAAAGAAAATCGTATTCTATGCATTGTCCAAGTGACTTCTGGTGAAGTTTAGTAACAGCTAGTGGCTATTTGTACTAATTCCATTGTTAAATCTAATAATGTGCCAATTTTATATTGTATAGATTCACTTGTATTAAATGTAAACAGTGCCTGTGAGTGATGTGAATGCATTAGCATGGTGTAAATGACATTCATTATATATGAACTGCCAGCTCGGCTCTAGGACCCTTATGATAATGAGATGTTGCCTTTCCTGAAGCTTTCCCAGTGAGTAACCATTTTTAATAAATAAAATAAAATATGATCCCTAGAAGACTTCATAGTTCTTTCATTGAAAGGAATATATATATATTTTTTTAAGAAAAGCATGTATCTCAAAAGTAGAGTCCTTCATATTGCTTAATCTAGAAGCTATTTTTGTCCTGTTCTTTGGAGATTTTTTTTTCATTACAGCTGCTCATCATGGTCATTTTACTAGACAAAGTTGGAAGCTGAATAGCTAGATTACATTGTTGCGATTTCTCAGCTGTTGGATTTCCCCTGTTGGTTTGAAAGAAAAAAAAAAGATTTTATTTCATTTTGAAATGTATAAATGATGCCAAATTCCTATTTGAAGTTGTCAGACTGTGATTACCAGTAGAACTATAACCTTACTTATGCAAATCACTAGAGTTCATGGTAAGTCTGACATTTATAGAATTAATGAACTAAATAATTAAGTGACCTAGTAAGTGAATTGGTAAACCAGAACTATTAATCTTTTAATGAATTCTTTACTATCACTTAAATAATAAATTTTTTGCATAATTTTAAAGGATTACAGTAAAGAAACATTAGAATAGGAAACCCATTATGTGAAGGAACGTTACTTTTATAAATCCGTCATTATGTCTCTTTTTATTGAATTCATTTCTATTCAGGTTTAGAAAAGTGGCAATTCCTATATTGGTGACTAACAGTCCCCGACTTCGAAGTTTTTTTTTTCCCCCTCACTGAGACAGAGGGCTTAGGATCATTTACTGCTTCAAAAAACCAGAGCCTAAAATGAGTAATTAGCATACAACTATAATTTCAGAAATCCCCTATTTGATGGTGTGCATCACATGTGTTTCAGAATTTTTAAGCTCTTGTAGGTTAACTAGCACATAAAATAAGGCCTTTGCACTGGTTGTCTTCCAAAAGCATTTCTCTCTTCTCCACAAATGACTATCTTTATCTTTCTCTTCAAATACCTTTTTTTAAAAAGTCAGATCGCAGCTACTAAAATAACTGAATGGGACTAAACACAACCAAAATTTAGAACATTGAAATGTCCAGGGTTATATCAGTCAATAATGAGAGAGAAGTAAAAAATTAGGTTGGGTCTTCACTATCCATACTAATTGCCTGAAAAGGGACTGGCCTCAGTAGGATCAGGAATTATTGAATCTTAAGTATTCAGTAACTTCCACTAGAAGGAAGAAAAATTCAAATGCTTAAATGAAAAGAAGAGATAGCAAAAGTGACAGCTACAAGGGTTTTTTTCCAACCCAGGTGAAAGAAAAGCCTGATGATCGTTTAAACCAAAGAATAAATATTTATTGAACAACTATCATATACTTGATACAGTCCTAGTCCCAATGGGACATACGGGAAAAAAAAAAAAAGAAGATGTAATCTACAAGCCTGAAGACTTAATAATCTAAGTGAAGAGAGTCAACTAATACACACAAACTCATATCAAGCTACATAGGATAATTAATAAAGCCTCCACTATTGCACACGAAATCATGTCATACAGATTCTCCATCCTGTAGCTTTCTAGACTGAGAGGTACATTTGAGTAGTTTTAGTCAAAAAATCTTCTAGGCTCTGTGAACCTCTATTCCTGGCAATATGGCAGGCTACATATCCTGAAAACCTTCCTGATGGAGAACATCTAGAAATGATGCATAAAATATAATAATATATATTTTAAGGCAGAGCTGAGCCTGCAAGAAATTAAAGGAAATTCCCAGGGTCTCGAGATGAAGAATTTCTAACCAGAGTCATAAATGAAAGCTGACTCAATGACTACTCTTGAGAACTTGCCAGTTTTGATCATCAATAGCCTCAAAAGGATACAACAGTGCCTTAGGCCTTCACATAGAGCACCAGTTGGAGTCAAGATCCACACATAAAGTTGGGACCTTCAAAGGGCTAGACAGTCAATGCAACTGTAGATTAAGAAAAAATCCTACCATTGGCAAATGGAGGTAGAGATGAGGCCCAAGGCTTGGGTAAAGTCTCTCCTGAGAATTTGTAAATTTAAGACTGCCTTATTCAGATTTGGGGATCAAATTTATACTTCTTTCCAAGTTTGGTAAACCCTAAGCCAAGAAATAACATAAATTATTCCCAGACTGATATCATTCCAGTACACTCAGCAGAAGCAACACAAATCCTCTTGTGAGAGACTTATTTACCTTTAATCCAGGTCCTGAAAGATGCCAGAAATAAGATTCTGCCGGATTTGGCCCACAATGAAAAATTACAAAATGTATAAAGAAATAAAGTTCTTTGGATGCAGTGAAACTTGAGCCAGAGAAGATTTATTTAGCAGAAAAGATGATGAGACCTCAAAGTGGGAAGATCATGTGATCCTAGTCCTAAAATGATGAGGAAAACAAGCATAGCAGAGAGTAAGTGATGGAGAAGCCTGCCCTTTTTTTAGTTTGTGGTAGACTTTGCATTTTAAAAGAAGCTACTCCATTTGCAGATGACATGATACTCGATGTAGAAAACCTGCAAGACTTCACCAAAAAACTGCTAGAACTATACATGAATTCAGCAAAGTCACAGGATATAAAATCAACATACAGAAATCCATTGCATTTCTATACACCGAAAATGAAGCAGCAAAAAAAGAAATCAAGGAATCAATTCCATTTAAAGTTGCACCAAAAACAATAAGACACCTACAAATAAACCTAACCAAAGAGGTAAAAGATCTGTACTCTGAAAACTATAGAATACTTATGAAAGAAATTAAAGAGGATACAAAGAAATGGAAAAACATTCCATTCTCATGGATTGGAAGAACATATATTGTTAAAATGTCTATACTATCCAAAGCAATCCACACATTTAATGCAATCCCCATCGAAATGCCACCAGCATTTTTCACACGGCTAGAACAAACAACCCTAAAGTTTGTATGGAACCACTAAGGACCCCAAATAGCTAAAGTAATCCTGAAAAAGAAAAGCAAAGCTGGAGGTATCATGATTCCAGACTTTAAGCTCTATTACAAAACTGTAGTCAACAAGACACTATGGTACTGGCACAAAAACAGACACACAGATCAATGAAACAGAATAGAGAACCCAGAAACAGACCCCCAACTATATGGTCAACTAATCTTTGACAAAACAGGAAAGAATATTCAATGCAATAGACAGTCTCTTCAACAAATGGTGTTAGAAAAACTGTATGGTCACATGCAGAAGAATGAAACTGGACCACTTTCTTATACCATATACAAAAATAAATTCAAAATGCATGAAAGACCTAAATATGAGACAGGAAACCATCAAAATCCTAGACAACACAGGCAGCAACCTCTTTTACCTCGACCGGCGCAACTACTTACTTGACACATCACCAGGGGCAAGGGAAACAAAAGCAAAAATGAACTACTGGGACTTCATCAAGATGAAAGGCTTCTGCACAGCACAGTGGAAGCAATCAATAAAGCTAAAAGGCAGTCTATGGAATGGGAGAAGATATTTGCAAATGACATATCTGATGATCAAGGGTTAGTAGCCAAAATCTACAAAGAACTTACCAAACTCGACACCTCCCCCCCACCAAAATAATAATAATTCAGTTAAGAAATGGGCAGAAGCCATGAATGGGCATTTTTCCAAAGAAGACATACAGATGGCTAATAGACACATGAAAAGATACTCAAAATCACTCATCATTAGGGAAATAGAAATCAAAACCACAATGAGATACCACCTCACACCAGTCAGAATGGCTAAAATTAACAAGTCAAGAAACAACAGATGTTGGCAAGGATGCTGAGAAAGGGGAACCCTCTTACACTTTTGGTGGGAATGGAAGCTGGTGCAGCCCCTTTGGAGAGTAGTGTGGAGGTTCCTCAAAAAGTTAAAAATAGAGCTACCCTATGACCCAGCAATCACACTACTAGGTATTAACCCAAAGGATACAAAAATGCAGATTCAAAGGGATACATGTACCTCCATGTTTATAGCAGTGTTATCAGCAATAGCCAAATTGAGGAGAGAACCCAAATATCCATTACCTGATGAATGGATAAAGAAGTTGTGGTACACATACACGCACGCACACACACAGTGGAATATTCCTCAGCCATCAAAAAGAATGAAATCTTGACATTTGCAAAGATGTGGAAGGAGCTAGAGAGTATTATGCTAAGTGAAACAAGTCAGTAAAAGACAAATACCATTATGATTTCACTCATATGTGGAATTTAAGAAACAAAACAGATGAAAATATGGGAAAGGGAAAAAGGGGGTGGGGGGGAAGCTAACCATAAGAGACTTTTAATGATAGAGAACAAACTGAGGGTTGATGGAGGGAAGTGGATAAGGGATGGGCTAAATGGGTAATGGGGATTAAGGAGGACACCTGTTATGATAAGCACTGTAAGTGATGAATCACTAAATTCTACTCCTGAAACTAATATTACACTCTATGTTAACTGGAATTTAAATAAAAAATTGAAAAGAAAAAAATTAAAAGAAGTTAATCCAACAAATCAGTGAAAAAAAGACTCAGACCAAGAGGCATGTCTAAAAATGGCCTTAGTTCACTTGACCAACTGAAATGTTCATATTAAATGACTGGTGATCTGCCAGGTGGATTAAAAAAAACATATTTTGATAAAATTATTTTCCTCTGGCTACTTTTAAGACAGCCCACTTGGTTTGAATGTTTTTGTTACCTTTTAAGTTTGCTCCTTACTGAGTCAGTAGTTGGGTGGTTGGACCAAAAGGCATACAAGTATCAGGATAACCCTTCGTAAGGAAAATTAAGAGCCAAGTAAGTGTATCTTCCCGAGGTCCCAGCTCTCAAGCTTAAGTACCTTCACAATTTTGCCCTTAAAACTACGCAACTTCCTCAAGCCAGGGGGTGGGATCATTAAATATACTCTTGTCCTTCAGATTCCTCTTACTGCTCCTGTGCAGGTGTGAGAGAAAAAGGAAAAAACACCTCCTCTTAGTGCTGTGCACAGAGAAAGCACTTAATACATATTATATTAACTAACTGTTGTCACAAACTATCTCTCAAGGACTAAACAAAAGCCAGGCCCTTTCATATATGGAAGAAGAAAGTACACAAAACAAGATCAAGCAAGGCCGCCGAGAGCCTGCCAGGAGCAAGGGCCCCAATGGGATCTTGTCCTGCTGTGACTAGCATGAACTGGACGGTCCATAAAGCTGTGTTAAATTCAAAGGGTCTTTTCTAGAATAAGGCCAACTAGTTGTTGCTCAGAATACAACCTACCAGGCGTCATACGAAAAAGTCACCACATGCTCTACTGTTACACTCAGGTTTGGTGAGAGAACCCAGGTGCCCCCCCAGCTTCAGGGCAGGCAGGGTTCAGAGTGGGGTTCAGGGCTCCCCAGGGCAACTTCACCTTCTCACATGTTCAGTGGAACTTCGACTTCGCAAAACATCCTGTGAGACCGTGTTTTCCCATGAAGTACTTTCTTCTTATAATATTTTACTCAAATTAGGAAACTTCTCAAAGAGACTCTGTTTCACTTAATTTAGTCATTTACTTGAAATTCATTGAGAAGTTAGCATTTTTAAGTCACCGATGTCATGTCACTGTAGCCACCGATGTCTTCGTACTTCGTAACTGTCTGTCCAGACTCAAACTGTACAGGGGGGGACAACCCAGTTGTTTTTAATGATTATTGTGTCAGTAGGCCTGAAGGTCACCTGACAGAGTATACATTGCCAGGCAAAGACTCAAGCAAGAACTATCAACAGGTGACGGGAGATATCCGATCACTTCTCCCAGATGAAAATAAATATTTTTCATTTCACTGGAATCAGTATAGAATAGGCATTGCAGGAAGAGCTGTGCAGAAATACTAACATCAGAAAGTCTACAGACTTGAGAAAAATGTCTTTAGGAACTTATCAATCCCACAGTTAAAATGCAAGCTTTGTCAAAAATAGGCGGAACTCAGAAGTAATCAAACAGACCGAGTATGTTTGCACAAATGTGTATGCATGCTTAATAGATGTTTATACCCTCAACTATTTTAACAGAAACAGAAGAAGGAAAAAAATCTGTCAAGTCATTTTGAAGATTTAATTTTTAAGCCATCATTTTGGATGGCTTTTTAAAAAGCTGAACTACCTACCCTGAAGTTCAAATTGGTCCTTATCTAAGTGTGATGTTATAAACGCAATGTTGTTTATGATGTTCTTCCCCCAACGCCCGGCTTATGACGTTCTAAGGCCTGGATGGTATTTGCAGCTGTACCAACAAAAGGAAGAACAAAAAGTTGAAACTTGAGACCCAGTCCTGTGAAAAGAATCCTTGGCATAAGATCACATCTTTTGTGGGCACTACATCTGACCACAGTCTAGGAACTGTCTTTATGATTAATTTCCAACTCTGCTGCTGAATCGATCATGCAGTGATCTGCATTGATTATTAAGGTGACTGAAATAACCGAATCAGACATGGCTTACCAGTGCAAATTAGTTAATTCATCAACACATAAAGATTTCAGGAGGAATGTTAGTGATTGTCACATACCACCAGGAAAGGACTCACCCTGTACTTATGAAATCTGCTAGGCCTGTTTTTACTGACATACAGTGTCATACAGTTAAAAATAAACGCATTTTACCTTGGAACTTGAACTTGGAACTTGACGTCCTTCACAATAGTAAATAAAGATCTGTATTTAATCCTAAATCACTTAGGTGTAAACCAAAGACCCGGCCTTTGGGCAGCTGAATTCTCTCTCAGAAAAATCACTGGCATGATCGACTCTTTTAATATGACTTGCTAGTTAGCTACCAAAAGGTTGCAACTTTTGGTCCCTCAAATTGTAGTGGACATCCATAATCAATTTCCTGGGACTAGGAGACTAATATAAGTCAAAATTAACTTAGAAAGATCCCCTTGTACTTTTACCCATTTCTAACAAAACTTTCTAGTGCTTACTATTACTCTTTGACTAGATACATTAAAAACGTTAATTTGGATGTTAAAATAAAATTTGGTCCCGACATGATAATCAAAACCTAAGTTCTGAGCCTTAAAAAAATTACTAAGGAAAAGAAGTGATTGTAACAATGAAGATTTAAATGTTTCGTCCCACTCTGTGCTACCTTAAGGTACACAATGTGTCTATAAATGTGTACTGACATGTAATTTAAAAAGAAGGGAAAAATGTTGGAAATTTATGATTTATTCTGATACGTAATTTAAAAAAAGGGGGGAAATACTGGAAAACGATGATAATTGAACAAATTCAAAATTAACTAGAAAGCCACAAGGACGCTCCAGTTGTTGAGTTAGCTGGGATATACAAAGATCTGGGTTTTGAGGATGTGAGCCCACCAGGAGTTAGCCCAGTCTGAGCTGAAGGATTCATGGGAATTCTTCTTCAAGGCCCTGGGCACCCTGGCCCACAGGCTTCCCACTTTGTGAGATCTCTCTCAGTCTCCAATTATGCTGCCTCGCACAAGCCTCAAAGTTTCCTGTATAGAAATACTTAAAGATAAATGGAAATTTTTGATGGAGGGATACACGAAGAGACTCCAAAGATCACTGTTTGGAGAAGAGCTACTGACACATGTTTTACTTGTTTTTGCAAAGCAAATAGAGTAGGATTCAAAATTACTTCCGACAGCAGCCAACTGCCAACTATTTAGAGTGGCTCAATTCAGCATATGCTGGGACTCCCCATGCTGCTCGTGTCTTCAAAAAGAAGCTCTTCAGATTGGCAGTGAGGGAATATCTCCTTTGAACATTTAAGTAACATGTAAAGATAGGAAAAAAGATATAAATGCTAATAATTAAAGAGTAAATGAAAAATACCCAAAGCAGAATACTTGAAAAGGCATGGCAGATTTTTACATTCCCAGAAAGAGGCAGCCAGACACATTCAGCTCCCTTCAACGCCCTCAGCTTTTGCTAATATTAACAGTGGGAAGTACACAATTGAGGAGAAATACCAGAACTTCTAGTAAACATAGATTCGCACAATTCATAGGAAAAAATTGCTTGATTATTCCAGAACATCTGCCTCCCTTCTCCATTTTAGGGTATAGTTCTAGACAGAGAATTAGAGAGAGGAAAGCAGGAGGGGGAATGGGACAGGGCAGGGGAGCAGAAGGGAGCACGCTGAGATTACTTTTTTTTTTAAAGGGTATATTAGGATTTAGAAATAGCTTGTCAATTATTATGATTTGATTTAATACTTGAGCTTTGAATGGGGATAGCGGTATAACATACATGGTTCTAGAGATGATAACAAAGAAACAAATAGCCCTTTAAGACTATCTCTTAAGACCCATAAATTTAAAATCCTATAGTTCCTGCTTGTTAGTTTGCCGGTAACAATGATAAACACAAATATCTCCTCTCAGCATTTTTATACACTAAATAAGTTTTATTTGATTCCATAGTTGAAAATGTTCTGCTGATTTAGTAATATATCTAATCCTTAGACCAAAATCTCTACATAATCTGATCCTAAATAATAAAACCATATTAAGAACTGAAATGTTTAACCTTCAAAACTTCACTGAGCATGATGACTGTGTGAGGTAAGTTTGATTTATGAGCTTGCTGCCTGGTTATGTCAGAGATCCTTGCTTGGGAGATTCTGGGACAGTTTCTTCTCTAACTAGTCAGCTTCCTGAGTATTTCTGAACAACAACCATTCCTATCAATGAAGAACCTTCATCATGAGCTCACTTACAGCTTTAATTACCTTTAAAAGTCAGCAAGACAACATATGAATGTTCACTTCTTATTAAACGACTCTCCAGATGTAAGGCTTTTAATCTTTTTAGAAGGAGGCCGACTTCATTGCCATCAAGAATTCTTATTCAGGTATAGGCATGACCTGCATAAAAATTTCCCTTTGCTCTTTTGGCTATCCAATAAATATCCTAAGGATGGAAGTATGGATAAATTAGGAAAATCAAATCTAGAAGGACTGAAAAGCTCTGCTGCTGTAAATAATGAGAAAAAAGAGATGTATGAGCAAGCCAACAAGTGAAGCTGTAAGGTCAGACCCCAAGAAACACCTTCGATATCATCAAAAACCATCTTAAACAGAAGGCTGATTGCTCAGTATGTGTTCTGATTCAACTCATGAGGCATCCATTCATTTGTCCTTTTATTCTAGAAAAATGCTTCTACCATTTACCAAATACTAGATACTGTCTCTCTAAGATAAATAAGACCCTGGAGGCATACATAAACTTGTGAGTGTATGGACAGATAAAAAGGATAATGAGATGAGGGGGAAGGCTGGTGGTAGGAGGGGGCACCGGGCGTAAGTAAGCAGAGGGGGAGCATCTAACCCAGCTTACGGATGAGGGGGACGGGGTCGGACAGACGGCTGGAGAAATGACTGAAAGCAGAGTGGAATTAACCAGGCCGGAGAAGAACAGAGTTAAACTATTTGTGCATCTGGGGAAGGTGAAGAGGAGAACGAGTGTGCAAACATTTCCTGGTTGCTGGGAGGTGATATGTCTGTCAGTGGCCAGGGAAAACTGTTTCCTGAAAGCACTGGAAAGCCAAGGACTGACATTTTAACAAGGAAATAAGACCTTCAGGCTTGGTTTTAGAAAACAACCTGGCAGCTGTGGAAAGGCTGAACTTGAAGCCAAGATCGGATTCCTGGTATGGATGGAATGAACAGCACGCATTCAGGAGCCAGTGGAGTCCTGAACGGCGTGGCTGGGGGCTGCCATGCTCAAGAGGTAGAAGGTGGGGATGGACCTCAGGGAACTAATGACTGGCTTGGTGACGGGCCTCAGGAGCTTTGAGGATGACCCCCGGCCCCCTGCTCCTGTCTTTGCTAGGACATCTGGAAGGATGATCTTTCAAACCCTCGAGCACTGCACTTCACTCACTCACAGTTACACTGTTGTTGGGACCACATTTGGTTCCTTTCTAATATCTCCCCCAAATCTTGGACCTGAGTTCTCTCCTTTCCACCCAGGATGCCACAGCCCTTTCTGAACATACCTCTGTCTTGACAGGAAAAGATCCCTACTTCTCCCCAGAAAAATTCCAATTCTCATCCTCCGAGAGAATTTCCTCACATCCCCCTTCTCCTCTCCCCTGGGCTGCTTCTTTATAAAAAGATTTCTTGCCCTGGACGATTCTCCTTTCCAAATTCCCAGTGCTGCTGTAATTTCTCAATTAAGCATGTCCATCCCATGAGAGTTATAGTTGGAGCGACTTAGGGCAGCCTGGCTTCGGGGCTGCCTTCCCCTCCCTGCACTGCTCTTTTGAGGAAGACCCATATTCAGATGGTGGATCATGCCTGAGAAATAGCAGCCCCTACAGATCACAAGACTTCCTGATATCACAACACTCCTCGTCTTGACTCTTGGTAATTTCTTTAAAAGTTCCAGAGAAATTAAAAGAAACTTGTAATATCTGAGATGTTGTGACAAGTTACAAGGTGCCCGGTTTTACGTTAAAAGTGTCAAATATTTTATTGAATCCTAAAATAACTCTGTGAGGTATGTGCTGTCTGAGGCTTAGAACTTGCCCAAAGTCATGGAGAATAACTTAATTTACAGTGCATCTTCATTTCCTGCAATTATCCTTATTTTTTATTGAGAAAACCTCATCCAATAGATTCATTTCTTCTACCAACCCTTATAGATTTTGGGTGTGTTTACATAGCCCTTAGTTAAGCTAAATAGAATTCAAAAGTTCCATTGCCTTTTTATTCATTCATTCAACAAACTTTTAGCATGTACTTGCTACAGTGCTAAGCAGTAGAATTCAAAGAGGAGTAACAATGCCTGTAGTCAAGGAGCTTTCGGCTTTCCCACTAGGGATGAAGATGGAGCCACAAACATAACAAACCACCATTTCCAAACCTCGACCATAAATGGGAAGACTTCTATACATGGCGTCGAATGGAATCTCAATAATGGATAGATTATTGGAGTCTCTTTCCTCTGCCTTCTCAAGCATATACCTTCCCATATACCTTGTCTCTTCATTCACTGCCTGGCTTTGCCAAAATATCCAGTCAATCTGGTCATACCGGTGCCTTAATATTCAGTTCAGTGCTGACAGCCAAGGAGTTTGACTAGATATTTGACTTAACTGAACAAACCTGACTCAGGAAAATATCCAAGATCCCAAGGAAAACTCCAGCAGAGCCCAATTCCATTGGTTGCACACAGCCGGTACATGGAATTTCTACAAAGGAATTATTATTCCCCCTGTGATTTTGAAGCACCCTCTGCACATTTATTTTAGAGTAGAAGCCCGTCATCAGGGTCCCGGCTATGTTCTTTACAGAGCTGTGACATATTGAAGGTCTTCAATAAATGCCATTATTTTTAATATTAATGGGTATCAGCAATGAGAAATAATCATGACTGTACATGCTGCCTAAGGAGAAGAAACTATGCTGAATATCCAAGAAAGTAATTATAAGAGTGTAGTTTACTTTAAATGAATTTATTCATGTTGTCATGTATTTGCTTTGCTTGTGTTTGCACACTGCAGCAGGCGATAGTCCCAAAGTCCAAGACTAATAATAAAAAAAAAATACAACTCAGCCTTTGACTGATCTGCAGATAAGGTGAGGGAAATGTCTGGGAGAATCAGAGATGGGCAATTAGTAGAGAGAAAATCAAAATTGTTCCGAGGCCAGGAAACGTGCCTGGTAGACAGCCACATTACATGGCTCCCCTCCCTCTCCATCTGTAGAGACATGGCTTCGCGGCTCAGAGAAGGCTCAGATCCCAAGTGTTTCTGACTCAGCTAACAGATCTACCACACTGTCCTAGGCACTGGGAATCCTTTCCTTTCACATACCTTCACAGAACTGTGTCTCCTCTTTCGAAAGAGGCATTAGGTAGGAAATTAAGAGTGAAGGAAAAATGGGGGGGGTGCCTGGTGGCTCGGTCATTTAAGTGTCTGACTCTTGGTTTTGGCTCTGGTCGTGATCTCATGGGTTGTGAGACTGAGCTCTGTGTCAGGCTCTGCGCTCAGCTTGGAGTCCGCTTGTAGATTCTCTCCCTCTGCCCTTCCCCTTCTCATAAATAAATCAATCTTAAAAAAAGAAGAAGAAAGAGTGAAGGAAAGTGAGAAAATAGTTGCCCGAATGTTTAGATGTTTTTTCTGAAAAGAGTAGGAACTGACAGACACCGCTAACAGCACGAGCATCGTCAGTTTCCCCTATTCTTTCTTCACTCATAGAACACAGGTGGGCAGTGAGAGAAAGAAGGGCAGAAAAGCGCAGAGTTAAAATACTCAATCGGTTTCCTTGCTCCAAGGGGTGGCTTCAGTGACATAGTTACAGCCATTGTTTTCAGGTCAGAAAACACTTGTTAGGGATTTCTGGGAGAGTTTTTGCTTTATCAGTACAAAATCTTCCTTCTTGCTTTTTCTCCCTGCCTGGAATGCAGAAATGAGACCGACGATGTAGCAGCCTTCCTGTGACCAGAGGCAACAAACACAAGAATGAAAGCGGGGTGCTGAGGGAGGGTGACAGAAAGACAGGGCACGGGTGTTGATGACATCTGACCTATTGCTAAGGGAGAAAAATAAATCCCTCTTTGGTTAAGCCAATGTTACTGAGTTTCTAATACACTTAGCTGAATCCTGGATGATGCACAGGATAAAAACAAAAAAGAAGACAGACAAAACATTTCTGTATATTCACAGTGAAACTGCCTCTAGCATTTCTATTAGGTGTGGTTCAAATAAAGTTTAGGAGTATTTTAACTGTGCTCACTGAAGAGGGGTGGGTGTGTGTGTGTGTGTGTGTGTGTGTGTGTGTGTGTGTGTTGTCGCTGTTGTTCTGATCTCTTACTTTAACTCAGGGTAGAGAAGCCACATGTGGCCACATAAATAGCACAGTGTGCTTTAGTTAAGAAATTGAACATACATGGAGATCCTAACCTGCCAAAACCCAGGAGTGGTGGGTCAAATTCTGGGCAGATAGGGAGAGAAGCCTGAAGAAGTCAATGTGCTTCTTCACTGAGGCAACCAGGACTCCTTCCCTCTCCCTCAGGGAGTAATTAGTCACTCCATAATGTGAGCAAGGTTGTGTCCTTCCCTGGCAGCTGAGCAAGCTCGGAGTGAGGGCAACCTCTCTCCTGAGTCCTTGGGGGTGTGGTGTACGGGGGGCTGCCAGTGCCCTCCTAGACATGCTCTGTTGAAGGAGTTCTTACAAAAGCAACTCCCTGACTCCTGTCACCCAGTGTCCTTAATAAAAAGCTTGTGCAGAGCTAGGAAACCTGTAGAGAGATGGACTTAAAGGCTTCAGTGATGGCATCAGAAATGGATGTGGCCCCTGTCACTGTCTGGGGCCAAGAACAGCACTCAGAAAACCTCTGCCTATAATCCAAAGGCAGCCTCCTTTGATAGGTCAGCCGCAAGGGACGAAGAGTGAACATGTTGGAGAACGTGGTTCATTCGGTGCAGACTGTCACTCCCATTTAAACACGACCTCGTGCTCTTGTCTTCCTGATAGCAGCAAGGTTCCAGCTCTGAGGAAAGACCGTGCAGGCCATCCAGATGCTGACGAGGCTGGGCACGAGCCCCCAGGCACGCAGCCTGACAGAGGCCTCGAAGGATGGCCCCAGCCATGGCCTTGGCCAAGCTGGGCTCTGCACACTTGAGTGCCCGCAGGGGGAGGCCCAACCCGAAGCTTATCAGTCTTCTTAAAACATGTGGTCCTTTCAATCTGTCTTTTCTATCCCACTTTTATTAGGTTCTTATGTACAAAAAATACTTTCCCACCACATGAATAACAGCAGCACAAGATGACAAGATACTAACATGCGACACGGGTAACAAGGAGGCATAAAGGACTCGTAGAGACTATAGTGACGTGGGGAATTCTTACTCCATCGGAAGGTCACAGGTGCTACACAGCTCTGGCCAAAGGCTACCATGCATGTCCAGTATTACAAGAGAGTCTGATTCTTTCACGAAATGCCAGCAATTTCTCAGAAAATCTCCAAATTTTTAAACATATTTTTGCTCAGACAAAGCCTATCTGTGGGTTGGATCCAGTATGTGGACTGCCAATTGGAGATTTCATATTTTAAAAATCCAAACACGTTAATAATTGTGATGAATGCAAATTACAGGCAAAGTTTGTCTTTATATCTCAATCTCTTTACTCCTTTCCTGGTTCCCTGCCCACCTCTAAGTTCTAGTCTCTCCTTTTGTCATCTCCTCCTGCTCAACACAACCTTAATTAGTAGGATTGAAGTGTTACCTGCCCCAGGATTATTTATATCTAAAAAGACTGTTGCAATTAAAAAAAAAAAGTTCTGGGGCGCCTGGGTGGCTCAGTCAGTTAAGTGTCTGACTTTGGCTCAGGTCATGATCTCAGTCAGGGTCCTGGGATCAAGCCCTGCATCAGGCTTCCCTGATCAGCAGGGAGTCTGCTTCACCCTCTTGCTCTGTCCTCCCCCTACTTGTGCTTTCACCCTCTCTCAAAGAAATAAAATAAAATAAATAAAGAAGTCCTGCAAGAACCAAGGGAAGACTGCGGAGGCAGCATTTCAGAGAGATCTGGATGGGGTGGCTCGGTGCAGCATGCCTCATATCACACAACATAACTTCAGCAACTCCTGCTGAGGCTTCATCAAGTGAGGCTCACATTGTCCCCACTTCATATCCAAACCTGGCCACACATGTTTATACACACCTGCAATAACTGATTTCCCAAATAGCAACAATAAAGATAAAATGACACACCCAGAAGTGGCAGATAAGACTCAGTGAATATAACCTAGTTGACATATTTTATGTTTGTTTCCTGGATTGGGTTTCAGTTCAGTTTGTATCCACAGGAAATGTTATGATGGAAAATTCCACAACTGGCCCAAAACTCACATTCCACCTTGGATCCAAGAACCAATTTCAGCAAATCAAATAGGAAATATAATACCAAACATTTTTGGCTATATCTTAACACACAAAAAATAATAATAATAAAACCTTATAGTAGTGTATTTCCTTAGAGTTTGCAAAGCACTTTCATATCCATAATCTCATTTGATCTACTAGGCTAGTAGAAGCATGTAAAATAGACATAGACATAGGCATCATTTAAAAAATTACCTTCCCATAAGCTGTCAGAAGCAATTCATAATTATAGAAATTAGCTCAGTCTCCATGGGGATTAAGTATATGATTTTTTAGAAAAGGCATCTCAAGTATACAGACTATGGTAGTTTTAAAAATTTGTCCACAAATTCTTTGATACTCCTCCTTTCAAGAGATGGAGCTTAACTCTCTTGCTCGTAAGGGAATGCTGGACTTAGTGATTCACTTCTAATGAATAAATAGAGCATTGCATGAGTGATCAAACGTCACTTCTAAGATAATGCTATAAAAAAGAACCCTCCCATATCTGTGTCGGGTGCTCTCCTTCTGTCTTGCCTCACTCCCTCTGGGGAAGGTGACACCATATATGAGTGCACTCAAGTACCCAAAGCAAAGGCCCACGTGGTGAGGAATGCAGGCTTCCATCTGACAGCCAAGGAGAAACTAAAGCCTGCCAACAACCAAAGGAATAATCTTGAAGCTGGTCTTTGAGCCTCCAAATGACTGCATTCCTCACCAATAAGTTCACAGTAGCCTTATGAGGAGCCCTGAGCCAGAACCACACAGAGAAGTAACCCCCCAGATTGGTCACTCTCATATTCCTGACCTTCAGAAACTCTGTGACACAATAAACATTTGTGTTTCAAACTGCTAAGTTTTGGGCATTTTGTTACACAGCAATAGATAAGATACGGAGTAATCACTGATGTTGGTACAACTGGGAACCCCTCTGGAAAAAGATAAAACCTGAATCCATACTTTTTCCTGTTGACCAGGATACATTCTAAATGGATCAAAGATTTAAATGGAAAATATAAAATGTTCTAAATTTTTACCAAAATCCCTGAACTGATTCCTTTAAATCAAAGTTTCCCCACGCCGGCACGATGGACATTTCAGGCTGGATAATTCCTTACTGTAGAACATTTTCCTGTGCAGTGTAGGGCAGTTAGCAGCATCTCTGGCCTCTGCCCACCAGATACGTGAAAGCCCGGCCTGTCTGGTTGTTACAATTAAAAATGTCTTTAGACATTAGAGTGGGAGGACAAACAGGGCTTTCTGATTATGATAAAAAAGACAACACAGCTGTAGGGGGAAAAATTCCTGCAATTCATATCACAGGCAAACAACTAGAAAAACAGGCATAAACTCCCCAATTTTTAGGAAAAAAATTCAAATAGCCCCTAAACATATGAAATGATACTCAGTCTCGTTCAAAATAAGAGAAATTCAAATCAAAACTAAACTGAGATACCTTTTTAAAAACTTTCAAATTGGCAAAAAGAACCCAAGTCTGACAATACAATTCTTATCATGCTGGTAAGACAAGAGACATACTCTCATACGTTGCTGATGGGAGTACTGAATGGTTCAGCTTCTATGGAATGCAATTTAGAATTATAAACATTACAAATGTATTTATCCTTTGGCCCAGCCATTCTGTTTCTAGGAATTTATAGTGTAGATATGCCTACCCCTGCCTTCTACCATGAAGGTAGAATTGTGGCTAGCACATGGCTGCCCAGTCAGATGCTACATTTCCCATCTTCCTGTGCAGGTAGTGGCAGCCATGTCACTAAGTCTTTGCCAATGGAACGTGCTGAATGAGATGTTCACCATTTCTTGGTCGGGGTCCTCACACATTGGGCATGCACATCGCCATGATCTCTGTTTTCCTTTCTGTGACATGAAATATGGATGTATCCATGATCCAGTTTCAATCATGCAGACTAAGACCTTGAGCCAAGCTGGAGGAATGAGATGGAAGGAACTTAGCCCCTTGTTATGGACAGGTGGCGTTCCCTCAAAATTCATAGGTTGAAATCCTAACTCCTGATATCACGGTATTAAGAGGTGGGGGGGCTTTGGAGGTGTGATTAGGTCATGAGGTTAGGGTCCTCATGAATGGGATTCATGCTCTTATAAAAGGGACCTCAGACAGATCCCTCACTCTCTCTGCCATGTGAGCATGAAGATTTCTGTCCATGAGGCAGGAAATGGGTTCTCACCAAAAGCTGAATCTACCTGTGCACTGACCTTGGACTCCCCAAACTTTAAGAAATAGATGTTTGTTGTTAAAGCTTCCCAGTCTACAGCAGTTTGTCACAACAGCCCCAATGGACTAAGATACCCTTGAATGATCACAAGGACTAGATTCCCCACCAAACTAGACTCCCCCTATACTACTCTCAAGACTGCTCCATGAAGGAAATAACCTTAAGGCACTGTATATCTAGATGGTTTTTTTAGGGTTCCTTAACCTTTAACCAGCTGTACCCTGCCCACATGTGAAATGATATATGGATAACGCTATTTATTTCAACACTGTGTGACATTATAAAGGGCTGGACACAGCCCATATCTCTCCATCAGTAAAGGGCTGGTTATATAAGTGACGGCACAGCCACAAGATAAAGTACCATGCAAGTATTTAAAAAGGGAAGAAGCCCTCTCTATATTCAAATCAGTCGATCTCCAGTCCACACTGCAAAGTGTAAAACACGCGGTGCAAAGCATTGCTCTCCAATAAGTTTACACATCCCTGATACTGGGCTCAGCCATGTGATATGCTGCAGACACTGAAATAACGCGATGCACGTTATGTGTGAGCTTCCTGAGGCAGCATGCATTTCCACCAGCTTCTTGCTCCAGCCCTCTCCCATAAGAGCACGTCTCAGACAGCCGCAGCTCCTTTGGCTTGGGTCCCAGAAAAAGAAGACCTGGGAAGCCTGCAGGTTGACCAGGAGTGGGGCTGTAGGTGGAACAGAGCAGTCTGTAAACCAAGTGAGAGAGAAAGGAGAGTGTGCTCCAAGAGCCCCTGAAGTTCAGGGACTGATTGTATTTACTCAGAATAACTTGGTACAGGGCGCCTGGGTAGCTCAGAGGGTTAAGCCTCTGCCTTTGGCTCAGGTCATGATCTCAGGGTCCTGGGGTAGAGTCCTGCATCGGGATCTCTGCTCGGCAGGCGGCCTGCTTCCTCCTCTCTCTCTGCCTGCCTCTCTGCCTGCTTGTGATCTCTCTCTCCCTCTCTGTCAAATAAATAAATAAATTCTTATTTTAAAAAAAAGGATAACTTGGTACAAATATCTCTCATGTAAAAATGTCTTTTGTGTAAAAAAGGGGATTAATAAGGAAACATATCATATTTGCATTTATTTTCATAGAAAAGCACTGGAAGGATCTAAAGGAAACTAATGACAATTTTTATATCATTGTAATGACACTAGCCAAAGCTGTTAAAAACATTTCGCTGTATCTATTTCTAGTCTTTTAGTCTGTGTTTTTAAATACAAATGGAATTGTCCAGCAATACTGTTTTATAACCTCGCTTTACCATTCAGTAATAGATGAAGGCAACTTCCCACCTTCATAGTAACCATTTTAATACCCAATGCCCCGTTTAGTGACTTTGTTGTGTTCTGATATATTGGAGGAAGTTCAAGCAGAAGTCTGTGCAGAGCCACTCAACACCCAAGCTATGGGGCCAGTCTTCCAATGTCTGCAGGTCATCCTGTTTAACTTAGCCTAGCTCTGCTAGGACAAGGGACCACGTGAGCTCTTGCCAACAAAGCCAGATGAGTGCCAAAGGCCCCTGTGTGGCTCTAGCAGTGGGAAAGGATTCCAGTCATGTTTTATACTTGGGCAGTATCTTCCTTCAAAGTTTTGATAAGGCCACAGGCAAGTGTTTTCTTCCTAAAGATGATTTCTTTGTTACTATTAGATCAGAAATGTTTATCCCAAGCCAAATTGGAAGTTGCAGGGGGGAAAGAAAAAGTTTTACCGGAAGGCCCTGAGAAAACTTCTGCTTTCCCAAGAGAACATCGTAAGGAGGTATGCTAAGAATCGGAGGAAACTGAGATTTGGATTGAAGTTTTTGTATCACTGGGCAAGGCACAAGGTCACAGAGCTAAGGGCAGGGCTTCTGGTGCCCATGTCAGAGTGCTGGCATGAAACCACAATGTCTGTGTTCCAAGAGCATCTTACTGAACCGTATTTGTAGTTTAACTGCTATCACACAGATCACTTTTAATTTAACACATATCACCATTGCACCAACAGTGAAAAGAAGGACATTCTGATAGCATGGATGTGTATGTTTTAAATAATATAAACTAAAATCCACATGTAACATTCATTTGTCGGAATGCAGCATCGGTGTACCCAATGGAGGGAATTACTGTCAGGGTGCGTTTCTTATTCCTCTAAAGATCCAGGGAATCGACTCAACTGGCCTGGAGGAGAGGGGTCCCTGCAGACTTTCCAGGGCTTTAGAAGCCCCAAGGCAGAATTTTCAATGCCAGAAGGTGATTTCGAGGGCTATATTAGCCCATAAGCATGCCCATGAGGACTAATGAGAACACTGTAAGATAAAAAAATATATATATTATAAAAGACAAGGTGAAGATGAAACAGATTCAGACTTCTCTGGCAGGTCTAAATAATTTAAAAGCACAAAGCATGGGCTTCTAGGACAGGTTAAGCACATCCAGCTGTGAATCAGAAGACCTATGTTTTATGAGTTTAACATTTTGGATGGTAGCAAAGAAGGAGGGGTTGCAAGCTATTCGAGAAGAGCAGATAAGAGAATGCGGGATTCTTGCTCTTTACAGATAGAGGAGGCAATGATTCAGAGGATGGCTGATAAAGCTAGAAATAGCTACTCAACTAAACAAAGAAGGGAAAGAAGGAAAAAGGACCTTTCCAAAGAGGCTTTACCACTAAGCTCCACTTTAAGGAGGGTCGCAGCGAATCACCCTAACACGCATGTGCCTTAAATTTGCTGTATTAGAGCGATACGTGACGTGTCACTGTGGGTGCATGGTTTAACTATAAACATGACACTAGCAAGAACTGTGTAATTGGATTTTATGGAGCCAAGACTTCCAAATTTAACTTTTGTTTTTATATTTCAAGAGTATTCTACGAGATATGAAACTTACGTGGGAATGATATTACAGGGTAGGAGTAACGGAAGTAGGAGGCACCATCAGGGCCATCCGTTGGTGGGGTCAGATGTCCTGGAAGCGGGGCAAGGGAGCTGGGAAGAGGTAAAGCAGGAGAAGAGACAGCCCGAACTCAGGCTGAGAGATCCCTGCCTTACATGAAAATGACGGAGAGCAGAGGGAAATGCTCATGACAAGAATGAGGAAGATAGCGTTGGTGGTATAGTGGTGAGCATAGCTGCCTTCCAAGAATGAGGAAGATAAATAAGATCTGCCCCCTCCCCATCCAGCAATTTCAGCACTGTTGGTCCAGGATGGCAGATAGTCAAGATTCTCTTTTGGCATTTTTTAGGACTGTACCACTAAAGAGGGGAAGCTGTGAAATGTGCTCCCAATATGGGCCAGTCAAATTTCTGATGTCAATCTTCCAATGCCCCACGTCCAATATCATCGTGTCTGAATGATTGCTCTGAACCCCTTCGCCAGCGCTGTCAGTTCTACGTCAACGTATTTCAGAGCCGGCATCCTCAGTACTTACGCACGTCGGCGGCTTGTAGGAGGGTTTTTTTTCCCATCAAAGCATCCTGTCCTTGACAACCTTCTAAAGCTCATGCAGGGAGAGAATGTTGTCCCTCCAAGTGTTCAGTATTTATGAGCCCAGGGCCCCTCTGGCTAAGAGTAATACTGACTCCATGATAAAGCCAAAAGGGGGAAAACTCATTTTTCCTGAAGAAGACCTATCTCCTGAAGCTGTTACAAGTTACTGCCTGGTGTGGGGGCCATCAGAATGAAAACTCCGAATTAAGTAAAAGGGTACTCTTTCGCCGCCATATATTTTAATCATCTCAATCAATATTGTTGGCTCAATCAATCTTACTATTTCTCCTTATTTTGTTTGTCTGCATGATGATTATTATTTTTTACTGAGTGAGCCATACTGGATGCGTACATTGCCGAATATACTCTGGAGATAGAAATCTAATGATTTGACAATAGTATAGAAGCACTACCTTCTGGATTGCTGTCAAACCTGTTGGACAACAAACCTGTTTGTTGTCAAATGAAATACTTATTCATTAATGCTCCAATGTGACAGGGGCTATAGGTGCTGACACTACACAGAGTGTGAGAATGGAGCCAAACACCAGAGGAACTCATGAGTCCCCCGCCTCTTAGCCTGAAGCTGACCAAACCCTGTTAAGAAACTCCTTTTGTTCCAGAGACAGCTGTTATGGCTGTTATTATTCAGTTTCAACGAATTCTTTTAAAAATAAGGTTCACGGCACAAGATAGTACAGGTGCCAGTATTAAAACTGAATGTTGTGTATGTATTTCAAGATATCGCAAAAATGTGACAGAATTGCTAATTCTGTCTAAAAGATATGAACACTCAAACTGGTGCTTTAAACGATCTCTCTCCTTTAATGATTGGTTAAACGCTGGGACTGGAGGAAGATTTTCAACTATCAAAGTCCTTTTTATTGGGCTTCTTTTTCTCATAACAATATTAATCTTATTTCGTTGTCTTTTCTGGTGTCTCCCCGCCTGTTGCTGAGACCCCTTCACTGCCACACTTCCAGCCGACATTCGATCCTTTCTACTCAAGGAGACACATCTGTGTTGTCTACCTTGGATTCAGCCGCCTCTTGCTTTCATAACTCCTACATACAAATTCCCCCCGCTGACCAATGTAGGCCCATAGGCGGGGACATCTCCAGTACACCCCCCTATGCAGCAGGAAGAAGTTACAGAAGATAAGACCTTCCACCCGCAGCTTTAAGATTGAAGGGTCAAAGCTGTTCAGAGAACAGTGAGAACAAAGGCAAGAGAAATGTAGATAAAATTAAATTTTCTTACAACTTCCAGCCCACTGGTAAATACCCCAGACAAGCAGACTGTGACATTCCTGAAGGAACTCTCCGCTGCCTTAATGGTGATGTTTTGCTAGAGACTAAAAGGCAACCTTAGCTTGACAATAGCCAGACCTCCGGGATCCTGAAAGTCTTTCTAACATATGGAAATCCCTTTAGGGACTTCTGTTATCTCTACCCCACCCCCCAACTTAAAAGTAATATCAACCGCTTCTCAGTCACAGCGCAGCTTCTTCTGCCTGTGGTCCTGTCCCCACGCGGTAATGAAAGCACCTTCTTGCACCAAAAAAAAAAGTATATATATACATTTATATATATTTATGTATAATCTGTATATAGCTTAATATATCATACACTAACTATTCTGTTATAAATTAATATATTAAATTTAATAATATAATAATTTATGTATATTATATATATATAAATAAAGGTTTTTACTCCGGAGTGTGATAGGTACTGCCTATTGCCAAATTGTCCATTTTCCTCAGGTCATATTCAATCAAATGCAAATTACTTCCTTAAATATTTCTGATGGGAGGGGTCTGCATCCGTCATTTCAGCCTGGACTCCTTTGGGGCTCACTTGCTTTCTGTTAGTTCCTCTGTATTCACTTGTTGTAAGCATTTGCTGCATCATTTCCTCCTGTGACATTTCCACTTTGTAATTCCTATTCCTTTCCTTTGAGCAGCTGCTGAGTTTTTGACTACCTAGCACCTGTTATCCATGGATCTCAACCATGTTTTTAACTTTTAGTTTCAGAGAATTTACTATATATTATACATTATTGTGTATTGTTATACGATATACAACATATATATTATATATAATATGTATATAATAAAAATAATGTATAATATATAAGTTCTGTGTATGTACATACACATTATTATATGTATACATGCAAAATTTTTGTTGTAAAAGTAACATTTACCATTTTACTAATTTTTAGGTGTTCTGTTCAGCAGCATTAAGTATGTGCACCATCTTGTGCCACTGTCCCCACTATCCACTTCTTGAACATTTTTATCATCTCAAGTAGAAACTCCACATCCATTAAACACTAACTCCCCATTCCCCACTCTCGGCAGCCCCTGGAAACTCCTATTTTAATTTCTATTTGAACCACGTTTTGTGTATTTACTTGACAGAAAGAAAGAGGAACCGCTCCTCATTCACTGAAGAACTGGCCGCCACAACCGGGCCAGGCTGAGAAAGACTGTGACACAGCATCACTTGTCCTCAGACCTGGCTTCCTCCTCATGCTCCTCTCTCCGTGCCCCTCTACTCAGGAAGCTGAGCCCCTGGCGCTGCCCCCTATCTGCCCCAGACCAAGCCTAGAATGTTCCATTCACACCCACGGTTCCTCCGCCCACTCCCTCTCCTCTGGGTCCCTCTCCACTGTCACTCAAGCTTCTATTTCTACTGACAGAAGAATGGGATGAAGTGACTGACCCACAGTGTGGACAGTTTACTATGTGAGCAGGTGAGCCTACGTGAATCATCCACGGTGCTTGTGCTTTGAGGAAGAATGTTTATGAGCACCAAGCAAAGTGCTCTACACTCTGGACACATACCAGGAGCTAGGTAAGTGTTTAGAGCTCTTCAAATCAAGCACAAATAAATCATTTCTAGGTTGGTATCTTTGGAGTGCAATTTCTACTAGCAACCCTGGTACATGGGGGAGGCTGAAGGAATAGCAAAAAGTCTGAATCCCTATTGCGGGTGGGGAGAGGGAGGAGTTCACAGGTGTCGTCTGAAACTTCTTTCCTGACAGCTGTGGTAGTCTCTTACATCCCCCTGCCAGGGAGCCATGCTTCCATCTTCCAGCCACACTACATTGTAAAGAGAAAAATGCAAATTATAAAAATCTGATTAAGTAAAAATTAGAGTAACACCTATGCAATAAGGACAGTATTTTTCTTGCAAAGTTGTAGGGTATATACATGACACATATAAGAATTTAATATTGACACATCAACATGATGTGCATATAATATTGACATACATATCAATATGGTTAAGAATATCATACTGATATATATATCAAGGATGGGGGGTTCCCACACATAACAGCCAAGGATAGGATTTGGGTGCTTCAGAGGTAGGGCAGACATCACGTAGAAGACCTAAGCTACTGCAAAGCTCTGACTGTCAAAGACAAAACTTTAAAGCCAGGTTTTGGGGGAAGGAAAAGGAAAAATAATTTTCTACATTCTTCTGACGTATTAGGGGCCAAGCCTAAAAACTTAAATCATAGTTTTTTCCATTAATTTAGAGAAGATTATTCTTTTGCCCAGAACAACCCCTGACCTCACTCTGGAAGGGGAAGAAAAAGCTCTCAAAAGGAAGCAGAGCCCAAAGTTGGCCCTATCCTGTCCCGAGGCATCATCTGAGCAAGAAGAGTGAGGAAGAGCTTGGAAGTTGGGGCCAGGGTGCTACTGCCCCCTCTGCCAGTGGTGGGTGCAGGGAACGTTAGAAAGTGTCCATCGACAGAAACATCCCACAAAACACAAATGTCAGCTGCGTCCTATACGCTCAAATCTAGTCGCCACAGGAAAAGGTGAAAAGCACGTGGAATTCATGTTAACAATATATTTGACTCAAACCAATATAACCAAAATATTATTTTGACATATAATCAACATAAAATTACTAAGGAGACATTTTACATTTTTATTACTGTCTTTGAAATCCATTATGTATTCTTCACATACAGACCAGCCATGTCTCGAGTATAGCTGTTCCTTGAACAACTTGGGTTTCAACTACACAGGTCCACCTATACGTGGATTTTTTTTTTTACAGTACTGTCTTTTTTCTTATTTATGATGAACTCAATACTTTCTTTTCTCTAGCTTACTCTTTTATAAGAATACAGTATGCATAATACATTAACATACAAAATAGATGTTGATTGTACATGTTATCATTAAGGCTTCTGATCAATAGTTAAATTGTCAGTAGTTAAGTTTGGGGAGAGTTAAAAGTTATACTCAGATTTCCACTGTGTGATGGATCAGTGATCTCACCTTCCTGTTGTTCAAAGGCCAACTGTACTCAATACATGCCTGTGTAGGGCGCTGGGGTGGTTCTGTTGATTAAATGCCCAACTCTTGATTTTGGTTTCAGGGTCCTGAGATCAAACCCCAAGCTGGGCTCCTCATTCAGCAGGGAGATTGCTTGAGATTCTCTCTCCCTCTGTGCTTCCCCTCTTCTCTAACATAAATAAGTAAATCTTTAAAAAAAAAAATAGGTGCAAATGGCCAATGGCCACAGTATTGGATAACACAGCTTTAGAATATCTTAAGAGACATACGAAAGCATTGGAAAGCACCAGTCCTCAGTTTGATCCCATGACCTAAATGACACAGCACTGGAAGCAGGAAGGTGGCCCAGGGAGGAGGAGAATGAAATGAGATTTAGGCAATGCTATGGGCCCTACTGCTATCTTCACTAGGGCTTGTTGGTGGCTTCTAGAGCAACTAGAAGCTTCCCTGTTCCAGTGATCAAATACAGAATACCCAGTTTTGAGGAAGAGTCAAAGAGCCTGGGCCAGGAACAAGAGGGCATTTCAAGTTGTGGTTTCAAGGTCAGGACAAATGGCTAAGATCATGGGCCAGAAAGAGCAGTCCCACTTCAGCAGAAAAGACCACACAGGGTTCAGAGGACAGAAAGTCGCAGCCACTTTTCTCTTGTGTAAGTCAAATCTCCACTAGCACTTCACTTGCTCATTTATTCAACAAATACAGATTTAGGGCCTGCTCAGTAAAGATCGCTGATCTTGGTACTGGGCACTTAGGGGTTAAAAAAAATTTACAAAAGTTCTTCCCTTATGGAAATTACATACTAGCTGAGGAAAAAAAAATTGAAAAGGAAAGCAATAGGCAAAATATAGATGGTGTTAGATAATAGTAAGAACTATGGGAAAAGATCAGAAATAAAGCTGGATAGGAGGATGGCAATGGGGAGATATGTAATTTTAAATAAGTTGATCAGGGAAGGAGCTAGGCAGAGGAACAGGAAATCCTAGAGACAGAATATTTGAATTATTTTTTTCTTTCCTTGATACCCAAGGTTGGGGCAAGGTCAGAAGAGGACTAAAAAAAGGGGATCAGAACAATTAGGAGAAATAAATTGCCTTATATTTGGTACATCTGTGTATAGTGTGATTAAATTGGCTTTTAAAGTCATGTATTTATATGGAGAAGACTGATAGTATGTACTACAAACTATTAACTGTGCTTATCTCTGGGGATTATGATGAACTTATTATGATTGTACTTTTCTCCATTTTCCAGATTTTCTACTATCAGCATAACCTACTTTAATCAAGGGGGGGTGGAAGCCCTCAGTAACATTGTGACGAAAAGAAATAAAAATAAAGCCAGCTCCCTTTGCCATCTGCTAATATTTTTATAATTGAAGAATCTTACCATAATATGAAATTCTGAATTCAGTACAACTTCCTGTGATCTCTCAGGAACTGACACTCTAGTAATCCTTTCTTTAGCTTTTTATCTAGTTTTGTTTTATTTTTTTAATCCAAATGTGTTGAACTTGTATATACCCACTGCATTTTTCTGATATCAGCATCTAGCACGTTATTGTGCTGACAGCGTCTTTTCAGAAATGCTGACAGATTTCCATTGTGGTGCACATTCACTGCCCCATACACAGCCTCGCTTGTGACACCTATCCCCGTCTGCCCCACCACCACTTGGTGTGCTTTCTTCTGGAAACTTCTTGTGTGGATAAACTCCCCAAAGACACTCCAGAGAACTTCCATCTGGAGCATTTAACAATGTCAGCACAATGTCTCATATAGATTGATTTGCAAGTTCCATCAATGGCACCAAAGAAACAGAGCCCACTGAGAGCCTGCCCCTGAAGGTTTTGTGGGTTTTTTTTTTTTTAACTTTTTGAAAGAGAAGTCGTATACAAACAGAAATAACCAGAAACACCACTCCTTTGAAGTGATATCATTGAATGCTAATAGAACATCTTGATCTCCAATAAACCTCTGAGAACAATACAAATATTCTGAAGAATGTGTAAGCTTGGACTGATATCTCATTAACCTGTTGATCTTTACATTAACTTGTGTTAGTACACAAACTTTTCAATTTTGTTATCCACGTTGAAAATATGGAAGATAAAATGTAGCTAAGATTTTAATCAGAACTGTACTATATAAGGTATCAAGAGTCCATGCTTTCAAAATTAATTATGAATATTTGGCAAAGTGCTCATCTTTTTTCTGTCTTTGCCTACTTTTTAATTGAGATATAATTTACGTATAACATTATTTTGGGGGTGCCTGGATGGCTCAGTTGGTTGAGTGTCTGACTCTTGATTTTGGTTCAGGTCATGATCTCAGGGTCTTGGGATCGAGCCAGGATGGGCTCCTCGCTCAGCAAGGAGTCTGCTTGAGATTCGCTCCCTCTGCCCCCCCCAACTCTCTCTCTCTCTAATACGTAAACAGATCTTTAAAAAACACTAGTTTCAAGTGTACAACATGAATTTATATTTGTATATACTCAAAAATGTTCCCCACAATAAGTCTGGTTAATGTCCATCTCCATATATACTTAAATTTCTTTTCTTGTTTTGAGAAAATTTAGGATTTATTCTGTTAGGAACTTTCAAATGTTTAATACAGTATTATAATTGACCATAGTCCACCAGGCTGTACACACATCTCCAGGACTTACTCATTTTATAACCAGAAGTTTGTACTTTTTGACCCCCTTTACCCATTTCACCCACCCAGCCCTAGAAATGTATCTTTTTTAATTTTTTTTTTTTACAAATGAGAAATCTAATAGGAAATATACAACTGAGAGTGACATATTTTGGACAACTGAGAAATGTTGCTTGTAAAATAATGTTAGGGGCTCAAAGGGGTTTGGAATCTTGAATCTTCCCACTAATCCCTTTTCCCTTTCAGGGCTTCATACAGGGAACCTGTACACAGGAAACATTAGCCAAATGAGAAGCAAATTACCACTTCAGCAAATAAGGACCTAATGTAAGGGAGACTGGCTGAAATCATTCAAAGTATCTTCTCTCCCCACAGTGGAATTACTCTAGAAAGAGATGACAAAATATAACTAGAAAAATCCCCAATTATGGAAAACTAAGCTTTTAACAAAGTTAAATAACCACTCATGATTAAATACTGAACTAAAATTTAAAAATTTTTAAAGCTGGAAATAGGAAGAAACTTCCTTCAACCGATAAAGGGTATGTATAAAATTCCTAGTACCAGCATCATAACTTATGACTGAAAGCTTTCCTTCTGAGATTGGGAATGAGACAAAGATGTCTACTGTCAATATTGTCTTCGCACTCCTAGCCAGTTCATATCTTTAAAAAAAAAAGTTCTCAAGGAAGAATTAAAACCATCAATACACAAAAATGAATTCTATTTCTATATGCCAGCAAAAAACAAACTATAGACTTCTAAAATAATGCCATTTGAAATAGTGACAAAAAAGACTACATTTCTAGGAACAGATCTAACAAAAACATCAAGACATCTGCAAAGGGGCACCTGGGTGGCTCAGCTGTTAAGCATCTGCCTTTGGCTCAGGTCATGACCCCAGTGTCCTGGGATGGAGCCCCGCATCAGGCTCCCTACTCAGCGGGAAGCATGCTTCTCTCTCTCTCCCACTCGCCCTGCCTGAGCTCCCTCTCTTGCTGTGTCTTTCTCTGTCAAATAAATAAAATCTTAAAAAAAAAAAAAAAAAAGACATCTGCAAAGAAAACTGCATAACATCATGGAGCAAAATAAAAGGAAATCTAAATTAATGGAATCATATGAATTTTCATGTTAGAAGACTATTAGAAAAATTTTAATTTTGCTCAAGCTGCCATATAGATTCAATCTCATCCATAAAAATCTAGGCAATTTTTTGTGTGCTAATGAGATGATTTAAAGATTTATATGGAAATGGAAAGGACCTAAGATAAACAAAACAACTACAGACAACAACAGGGCGCCTGGGTGGCTCAGTGGGTTAAGCCTCTGCCTTCAGCTCAGGTCATGATCTCAGGGTCCTGGGATCAAATCCTGCATCGGGCTCTCTGCTCAGCGGGGAACCTGCTTCCCCCTCTCTCTCTGCCTGCCTCTCTGCCTACTTGTGATCTCTCTCTGTCAAATAAATAAATAAAATCTTTAAAAAAATTATAGACAACACACAATAATGGAGTCAAAGAACTCAAAATACCAAAAATCAAGACTTGTTAAGGTTCCGTAATAATAGCAGTATGACACAGGTGTAAACTTACACAAAATGACCGTGGAACAATTCATAAACTCCAACGGGAGATCTGTGTAAATACAGTCACTGATTTATGATGCTGCAACAGAGTGAGAGAAAGAATGGTCTTCCCAATAAATGATCCTGGGTCACTTTTGGATATCTACATGGAAAAAGGAATGAATCTTGATTCCTACCAAAAATAAATTATGGGTGAATTTTTAAGCTGTAAACACAAGAAGTAAAACAATGAAATTTCTAGAAGACAACAAAAGAGCTTATCTTTCTGAACTTGGAGAGGCAGTTTTCTTCAACCACATACCAAAAAAAATCACAAGCTATAAATTAAAAAATGGATACACTAGACAATATTAAAGTTAACAGTTTCTATTTATCAAAAGAAACTACTGGAAGAAAAATGCAAGGCACAAAGTAGAGACAAAGTGGCATATGACATCAGTATTCAAGAAAACCGGATAGAAATAACAAATGGAACTCTCCTACATTGCTGGTGGGAGAGCAAATTGCTACAACCACCTTGGAAAACTGTTCAGCAGCCTCTACTTCAAACTGAACATTAAAATTCACTCTAAACACCCAACAGAAATGTACATTTATGTGCAGAGATGTGTAAACTCATGCTTGGGGTAAAATGCTTTGCTGTTTATGCAAATCCATCCTTCTTCTTAGGTCCAGTTTAAGTCATCTTTAGTGTCTTGGCCTCCTGGATACAAGATGTCTGAGGAAGAGACATCTTCCTAAAATATAATCTAAAATATATTTTAAAATATATTTTAGGTCAATGTCCCAAGGTAGCGAAGGAAGTAAAAGGACTATATCTTTTCTGTGTTTCTTCGAGATTAAGGAAAATCTTTCACAGAAACATCAGTGCCACCCCATTCTATCTTCTTCAAGCCAACTTGGCCTTGCACCTTGCTGACCCTAATTGCTTTGTATTCTCATGCCTCAGTTAACCAAGGGAAGAGGGCAGACTTCAGAGGCTAGGGATCCTTCATGCCTTCCCTGAAAGGCATGTCTACAAGGAAGAGTGTGGATCTTACACAAATGAGAGTCCTCTAAGGAAGGAAGGAGGATCCACGACTGCGCACACCAACTTGGTCTGCTGCACTTTCCAACCAAGTCGTGGATATGTCAGTATTATAGAGCACATCTCTCTTTGCGTTCCTTTGGTACTCCTACCCCCGTCCTAGCCTGTCACCACCCTCAGCAGCTAGGGCTTTGCTACATCCACTGTATACCACTAGAATCAGCCTTTAATACCTAGTTGCTGAATTGAATGGCAAGTTACTATTTATCATTATACTTCTCAAGAATGGGAAAAGAGTCGTTCCAGAGTTAATTAACCCACACAAACCCATAATGGGCCAGCAATAGACTTATTAGCAAGAGTGCACCCCTCTAGACCCCTTTTCTTCTGATCTATTCTTTGATTATTAACCTGCGATCCTGAAAAGGACACATATGGCTTCCCTTAGCACATCAATTCTGTGAGAGTGAATTGGCTTTTAGTTTCATTTCTGTAGCCAAAGCACACCATGAAACAAATTTTTCATTTTTTATAACATTCAGCTCAACTCAATTGTTCTAGTTACAATATTCCTAATTTTTATCTAGCTGATTAACTAGAGAATAATCCGAATACATTCCAAATTATAAATCTTTCATGATTTGGGAGATTTTATACAAATGTACATTTGACAGTGCTAATTTAAAGCAAATACCAAAGATGATTAAACATTCTCAAGATAAGAGGGATAAACCATTGGATTATTTTATAGATTTAACTACCAATCGTCATAAACTGCTATAAACGGAAATATTTTGACGTTCATCTTTTCTTAAAAATAATTATTTGGGAAATGTTGAAGAAGGACTATAGAAGTGGGTCACGAATGTGTGCACAAAACATTTGTATTCTTTACTATGTAAACACTAATTTATTTATTGAAATAATACACTATTAAATATTTATTAAATAAATTAGCATTTGGCTGAGCTTCCCTCCCAAATCATTAATATGGTTCGTGGCTATTGATATAGCCAGGGCTATGACTGTTTCTCATGTCTGTCTTCCAATTGTTTGCTAAGTATTTATTCACCAAACACCCTCCCCCAGAGTTTAAACTATCTGTGCAATTATTCTTTGGAAAGCTCGGGAAGTAAAAGGTTTTTGGAAATCACTGAACTTTCTTTGAACCATGGGCTTACGTTGTCCAATTCCCTTATTTTACAGATGAATCTGAAAACAGGTTTAGTGACTTGCCCAAGACCTTGGAACTAGCACTATCTTTTACGTAAGTAGAAGAAGGAGTTGGTTTTTAATGTGGAGAACAGTTACGCACTAGGATTTAACTTCTGTGGAAAGAATTTGGGGTTCTAAGGACAGGTTTCATAAATCTAAGGGGAAAAAAAAGCCTCATATCCTTTACATTTTGTTTAATTATGCATGGTCCTTTAGAAAATGTCATCAAATTGAGGTAAAGTGATAAAAAGGAATGAAATCTCCACATAGGCCCCATATGAAAACTGAAGAGAGGGAGAGATTTATTTGTAAAGATTACGGCCTGCACAGGTATCGTCCACTCACCCCACAATACTCAGAAGCACTTGCAGGGCAAGCTAAATGCAAACAATAAATAAGCAAGAAGACAGGTAAACAAACAGCACAGTGAAAAGGTACACAGTGCCGGAAAGCATTAAACCCGTCCTCCCCACTGGAAAATGAGCAGAACACATTCAACAGCTGAGAATATGCAGCCGCACGACGCTCTCCCAGGTAATGTGTAAATGAGAGGCAGCAACCAGGGACGACATCCTCGGAAAATCTCAATTGGTCTCTCTATGCCTCAGATTTAAAGTATAAAGCATACATTTTCTCTCATATTTCTCTACTTCGGTTAATACTGGGTAACACAATTCTTTCTCTAGTAATCTCATACAATACATAAATGAAAGCGTTGTCCATACGTAATTTAATATTATTTTCATATTTATATTTATGCTGAAAAGAATCACGTATTTCTCTGTCCCATGGACCAATGTACCCCCAATTTTTTGTGTTTTATTACAGGAAATCTTGGTGAGACACATCTTTCTTCTGCAGAACTCGATAAACAAATAACGTGAATGGAGCAGAAATGTTTCCAGGTAAAAGTGTTTTCACCAAATTTCCAAAGAATTAGGGGTGTTGATTTCTAAAAATGTAACTGAATACTTCTATGGTGAGCATAAATAACAAGTAAAATTGCTGGCTTGACACTATCTGTCATAAATCGAAGCCCTAATCAGTTTGAAGAGAGTCATCTACACATTTCTTTCTTAAGATTGGTTAGTGTATTTTTTTCTCAAAATAAATATAACAGTCAGGAGCTTTTCTACCCATTTTTACCTTCCATAATAAGTCAATTGTCAAATAAGAGCATTCTTATTTGGTTATGATTAGATTTCATGATAGTAAGTAGGTATTTCAAGATAACAGATGCCTTAATATTTATGCCAACAACAGATAGAATTTTTTTCTTTTAAAAAAAACTATAAAAATAGATATTAACTATGAGAAAAAAATATTTCCCCCCAATTTTTCTCTTCTCTCATTGTTATATCGTTTAAATTCAGAATGCATGTACTCCTTTTTGTTGCCTTTTTTTTTGCCTAGCATAATTTTGTAAATTTTACTACATATGTACATAATCATCAAATAAATCAATTCCAGCTGAGTATCACAGGTTTCAGCCACATTGTCTTTACACCTTCATAATTATTGTCTTAATGGCTGCATAATATTCTAACACAGTTTTATACCATAATTTAATTAGCCATTTTGTGAGCAGTAAACATTTCCTCTGATTTCCATGTTCCAGCATAAGTAACCCGGTAGTAAATATATACATATGTAGTAGTCCTTTTCATCTCTGGATTATTTCCTTAGGGTAGATGTCCAAAAATAGGATATCACTGGACCAAGGAACATTTTGTCTCTGAAAACATACTGACGAACTGCTTTCCACTTTAAATCGTTGGCAGCAATTGCTGAGTTTGCTAGTTTTCCCACATCTTCATCAACGCTGGGGAGTGTCACTTCCAATTTTTGCTAACATATTTAAAAATACCTCCTTGTTGTCTTATGTTTTGTATTATTTGATTTATTTAGTAATTAATGAGAGTAATTTTTCTCATGTCCTGGATAATTATGGCCCAGGGCACCTTCATATAGGCTTGTTGAGCAATTACTGTGTACTGAGTGCTATGCTGGGTGCGGCCTGAGAGGTACAATGACAAAGCAAGCATGGTGTTTGATCTTCAGGATGTCATTAAATAGCGTATGTTTCAATGTCCTTTATTAATTTGTAATGGAAAGTTATGTCTTCCCCTTTTTGATAATCAATATTTGCACAGTAACTGTCATTTTTTGGAAGAGTATCTTTTTAAACATTAGTTTACATATACACATTTTGGGAAATTTTAAAACACAGAAACATTCGGAGAAATATACACTAAAGGACTATGTACTCATCACCAAGGAATGTCAAATGTTAACCTTATTTATGTAATTATGTCAACCCTTTTTAATTTAATAAAAAAATAAATTTAAAATCCTTTTTTATCTTCTTCCTTCCCATTTCTAACTCTCCTTTTTCCTAAACAACCACTGTCATGCATTTAGCTGGTATCGTTCCAGTTCACTGAATAAATAAAACTTCAAAATTTCAAAATTATTTGTGACAGTATGCGGTATAGTTCTGTGGGGTTCTTTATTTACATAAATCATATTCTACAACATGTATCATTTTACAACCTTTTCACTGTTTTTGAGACAGACCCATGTCGCAGTATACAGAGCTAGTTCATATCCCTTAACTGTGATACGGTAGTCCATAATATAGATTTATCATATTTATTTATTCTCTTATTCATGGACGAACATAGTTTCCTCTTCTTAAAAAAAGCACTTGCTATAATAAATATCCTTGTACATAACTCCTCGTGCTTATGTGAGAGTTTTCTGTAGTATATACATACCATGAAGTAGAAACACTGGATTGCAAATTACGAGCATCTGCCATTTTTTTGGATACTGCAAAGTGACTGCCCCACTTTGCATTCCCACCAGCAGTATATGAGAATTCCTGTTTTCTGAGATCCTCTGATATTGTCACACTTAAATTATCACCAGTTAGATGCATGATAAACGGTATTATAATTTTATATATTTACATCCCTGATTATTAGAAGGAGGCATTGACATTTTTTTCAAGTGTTTAATCTTGAGTTCCACAGTTTGTAAATTGTCTAGTTATATAACTGGACCAGTATGTCTACCACACTCTTTACATAATGTTGATGAGGATGTTTACTGACTTTTACTATACAAAGCATCTGTCTTAGTGCATAACACGTAGTAACCTCAATGAATCCTCAGGGCAGCATACGAGACAGGTTCTACAATTATCCTACTTTTACAGATTGGGAAACTGAGGCCCAAAGAACTGAATAATTGATCCCAAGTTAGAGAGCCAGTAAGCGGTGGAACCAGAATTTTTAATCTTAAACAGTCTGGTTCCAGACTGTGACACCTACTATCAGACTGAACACTTGAAACAGTCTCCTAGAACAGGAGAACAGAACCAATCCTCAGCTCATGTAATTTACATATACTGGCTAATCATTCTCAGTGTAGCTTCTTGTTTTATCAAACAAAAACATGAACAGGTAGAATAGATGTAAAAATAATTACAGCTATAAAGTATATTTTTATGTTAATGAACACAATGTCTTCTTTTTGTAGAAAGAAAAATACATATAAAAACATCTAAGAAGTATAGAAATTACTCTGTACCTTAATACCTAGTTGTTACATTTTAGTCTGTCTTTTAAAATAAAATAATAATTATTTCATTTTTAGTGGTTGAGAGTTTTCCTTTCTTTTAAATTATATCTAGGGTTAAAATGTTCAGAATAAAAATTATTTTAACTATACATCAGGGAGTCAGTAGTGTATCCACTTAAAATATATATCAATATGGAATGAGCATATCTAATTAAACCAAACTGGGGAAAGAAAAAGCTCAGCTCCACTGGTACTAATAGAACAGACCACTGCACACTTGAGGAGAGGACAAGCCAGTAAAAAAAACAAAGGAGTAATATGTTTTTGCTGAAATGGACATGACTCTAAATTTCCAGCTACAGGCAGAATGAAGAGTGATTCTTCATGGTTGGCAAAAATAAACAAAACTATTTGCAGATGAATTCTGTCAGCCAAACAACCCTGACTGAAAGCTTATGAAAGAAAGATTTCTACACACGTGTAGAAAGCAATTTTTTTCTGCTGCGTATGCCCATTAAGGTACAGATCTTGCAAATATTAGTTGTTAAAGGGAAAGCAGAAAAAAAGGTAAGAGGTGGGTATTGCCCCTTAGGATGATGTAACAGCATTGTTATTCTTAGTAAGTCAAGTTCATGTTTCTCACTATTTTCCACACCAAGTACACTCATTTGGCTTTACAAGGAACCCAAGCCAGGCTCCAGGGTCTTTACTCTTTGGCGCTTCAAACTCTGACTGAAGCTTCTTCCCTGCTCCACCACAGCACACATTTCTCTTCTGCCAGCACAGCGCCTGAGCTTATACGAGTCATTTTCAGGTTAGTCCCGATAATTCCTGTCAAGGGGCAAATCTTCAAGCTGGAAGTGAGTACAGCACATGAGGCCCTTATCACTCATGAACATCGTTTGTTGGTGGGATTTCCAGGCAGTCACTTAACAAAATTTGAAGGAATGGTACAGTTGAATGTTAAGCTTTCAAAAGATAACCAAGAAAACAAAAGTCTAGAATGGAGTTTCCCCAAATGTGTTTTCTCCAGAAATTTCTAAATGCCGTTAATTGGATTCTACTGGGAATTACAGTGCCTCGTAGCTTGCCCTTTATAGTCACCAGATGCACTGCCATTTTAAAAGCTATGAAAAGTATTCTACTAAAAAAAAATTATTTTTAATTTTGCCGGAATTACCACAAATGAAAACCATAACAACAGAGTGTCTACCGACAAACAAGAAGAAACTTCATTTTTGGTGGAATGAACTGTGTGCTCTTTGATGGGATGATTGGCAAGCCATGAGATCAGAAAGGTTGAGAGCCACTGACAAGAGTAGGTCAGAATGCATATGCAACTAATTATTTCTAATTAGAAAAACCCTCCAAAGTATAAGACACAGCTTTAAAAATGTTAAAAATTAAATACACTTTGTCATAAGTAATCATGTTGAGTGTTGCTTTTCCTGATGAGGTGTAATCAGGATGTGATGGGGGAACACACTAAAGTTAGCATCAGAAGTCCTGCATTTGAGTTCCTGCTTTGCCACTTATTAGCTATGTGATGTATGTAAAATTGGTAATTTTAAAGTTCTATATAGATGTAGGACATTATTAGAATCTAGGACACTCGTGGGATAGCAGAACCCTTCTATGTCTTCCCAGGTAAGTAAAATGTACAGAATATGTTAAAGATTGTTGGTATTTTTTTTCCTGTTTGGGATTATAATGAATAAAGCTGCTAAGAACACCTTTGTACACTTTTTTTAATGGACACATTTTTTGTTAGGTACATTACCAAATTTAATGAGTTTTCCATTTCATTAGATTTTCATGTTTTTCTACCTCTGACAGGGTGCTAACTTCTGGCCCAGTGTTCAGTTAGGATTCTCATCTATTTCTTCTGTAACAGCTAATGGTATTCTGATTTCTTATTGCTTTTTAAGAATTGAAATTTCTGAACATCATAAGAACACAGGTTGACTGAATTTTTTCATAACAAAAGGGGAAAAACAAGTGCTCGTTTAACAATTTATGTCACAAAAAGATCTATAAAAGAGAGCTCATTGCATCTTTTTCAATATAGTTCCAAACTGGGGGGAAAAAAACAAACATTCATCAATAGGAAAGTAAGTCACTATATCAAACTGTATTTACACACTGGAACACAATAAAACATTGAAAAGCTACATATGACATGGATGAATGTCACAGCACACTGAATGGGAGAAAACAGGCACGAAAGAGTACATGCGGAATAATTTGTAGTTATATGAAATTTAAGAACAGGCAAAAACTAAGTGATCGTGATATGAGTCAGAACGGTGGTTCCCTCTGGGAATGGGGTGACAAGGAATGATCATGAGGGAAAGATACGGGGTGCTAAAAGTGTATTGTACTTCATGTGGATGGAGGCTAACAAAATGTATACAAATGGAAATAGGCATCGAGTTGTGCACTTAAAATCAGTACATTTGCATATTTCACTGTATGTCATCTTTCAATTTCATAAGCTTTTCTTTAATAAGAAAATGTTCATCATTCCTACCTGCCTCTAATCAATATTATATCTAAATTCAAATGTATTTATTCATTTCATATTTATTCCATCAAAAATAACTGATTAATTCCACTGGAGCCCACACTGTGCCAGGATGAGGAGCTGACGGCTTAGCACTGAATGGGGCATCCATGGTTGCTGCCCTCAGACAGTTCTCAGCCCAGGAGGAGAGGCAGCTGTGAACAAAATCATTATAAAACAACTGTGCCAAAGGAAGTGTGAAACCGAGGGTACCAGCCTAAGCTGCAAGGTCAGGGAAGGAACTATCGTTTAACTGGCACATGAAGAATGAGTGGAATCTGGGGCACCTGGGTGGCTCAATGGGTTACAGCCTCTGCCTTCACCTCAGGTCATGATCTCAGGGTCCTGGGATCGAGCCCCACATCGGGCTCTCTACTCAGCAGGGAGCCTGCTTCCCCCCTCTCTCTCTGCCTGCCTCTCTGCCTACTTGTGATCTCTCTCTCTCTCTCTCTCTCTCTCTCTCTCTGTGTCAAATAAATAAATAAAATCTTAAAAAAAAATAAGTGGAATCTATTTAGATGAGGAAAACATGCTAGAGGGGGAAAGCATGTGCAAAAGCCCTGAGGCAAGAAAAGTGTTCCCAGCACCAAAACAGATGCTTCTGGAGCAGGGAGAGTCAGGGGAGAGGTAAGAATGGACTAGGGAGATATTAAGTTGGTCGATGAGAATAATGCAGCTGTTCTGATATGCATGACAATTTCAAATTAGCGATTATTTCAAATTTGCTTGGAGCTGCTACAGGCTTATATCACTGTCAACACCCAATTGATTATTTTATTGTGGTTGTCCGGTATTGAAAAAAATCCAGATTAACATGGACAAATGGTTACAAATGGTTTTTAACCTGGCTAGCATTCCCAGGAGACCTGATGATGAACCAGAGATGGCAGAAGATGCTTTATTCCAAGCGTGAAAAACAACGGTGACAAAAACTGAGTTAACTGACAGCACAGGCTAACCTGGTTTGTATAATAGGGACTGCGTTGTGTCAACTTCTGATATATGAGAAAACTACATGTGTATTGTAGCTTTAATCACATTTTCAATAACATGGCTGAAAGAGTTTTAAAATGATATTCTAATAAAATTTTTGTAGAAACCCTGAGGCACTCAGTTTGAAAACCTCTGGTAGAGCCAAAGGATTCTGACTGGAATTCTCATCTTGATCCTGTCTACACAAATTTGGGCAAGTCACCAACTTCCTTTCAGTCATTTATAAAATGGTGTCTTCTCTCCAGCCCAGGTGTGTTGGTCTCAGGAGCTTGTGGAGGGCAGGCTCTATTTGTCACCTACTTTGCTCAGAGAATATCAAGTTTCCTTCTAGTGGCACGGTAGCCAGCCCTGCAGCCAGAATCTTGATGGGTCAAAGTCTAGCAAGCTAATCCCATTCCCTTTGACCATGGGTTCACTTCCCCCAGCCTCCCTTGCAGCTCAGGGTATCCATGTGACCCCATTCTAGACAATGAATTACAAAGAAGAAATCTGCTTGGCTGCTTCTGGGGATTATTTTCCTCGCTTACATAAAAAGAACACCCCTGAGAGGGAACCCCTTTTCTTCCTTATACGTATACATATATATATGCATGTATGTATGTGTGTGTGTGTGTGTATACACATATGTGTGTGTGTGTGTGTGTGTATATATATATACATATATGTATATATATATTTGGTGCTGATGCAGCCATCATGTGAGCAGGAGGAGAAAGGAAAGAGAATTACCCACCAAGCACTCCAGTGTCACCGAGCTGGTGAATTGTCATTGCTACCAGCTACATCCAGCATTCTTGTTATGTGACAAAAACAACGAAATGCTCCTAGTGTCTAAGTTACTGTTAGGCAATCAATTCATTGCAGCCAGAGCCATCTCTAATGAAATACTGTGACATGAAGCTTTTCCACAGTGAGTGGCTGAGTGAAACCTAATTAGACAGTCCCAAAGGATCTCACTACCTTCTCCTCTTCTGAATCCACGTGGTAACTCATCTTCTCAATGACATTGCCTTCTAATAAAGAATTTAAGTCACCTAAACTTCTTTGGGGATAAATGTGATATAACAGAAAGCGCATGGACCTTGGAGCCTGACAAATGTGGACTTAAATCCAAATTCTACTACTGAGCAATTGTATGATTTCAGACAAGTACCTCAGTCTTCCCAAGCCTCAGTTTCCTCATCTGAAAAATGGGGATAAGAACAGACCCTACCTCAGAGGATCGTTAGTGGTATGAAATCACCTAAGACATGTGAAGTGCTTAGAACACCACCCCATGCACTGAAAATGTTGTAAAATGTTTGCTCTGCCCTGTCTCCTACTCATCATCACTTCTTTCTCTTCCATTCAGAGAATTTCAAGACAGATTTTACTATGTCAAATGTCATTCTATATCGACTTTTCTGATTAGAAACAGAAGAGATGGGAGTTAAAATCATTCAATATATACTATCTAATAAGCAGAACTATTATTTTATTAGATAATGCTGTTAAAAGGTCTCAAAGTCATCGTGGAGTCACCAAGGAGTGTATGTAAAAATACAAGTTCTAAACATTAACTTATATTTCCTATGAGAGTTTATTTTTTTAAAAGTATAAGCAGAATCTTCAGAGGCGTTTTACTTTTTAAGGTATTTTCATTAAAAAATTGATTGTTTCGGGCGCCTGGGTGGCTCAGTGGGTTAAAGCCTCTGCTTTCGGCTCAGGTCATGATCTCAGCGTCCTGGGGCTCAGGTCATGATCTCAGCGTCCTGGGATCGAGGCCCGCATCGGGCTCTCTGCTCAGCGGGGAGCCTGCTTCCTCCTCTCCCTGTCTCTCTGCCTGCCTCTCTGCCTACTTGTAATCTCTCTCTGTGTCAAATAAAATAAATAAAATCTTTAAAAAAAAATTGATTGTTTCTCAAAATATTTATAAGTAAATTCTTATCACTGTATTTATGCATGATTAAGAAGCCAGAGTGACTGGTCTTACTTCTAGATTTATTTTAAATTAATGGTTTATGGAGTATCAAATACAAGAATTATCACAACTCCCTGCCACAACACAAAATACAGAGCTTCCTAAATAAACTCCCATGTGTCTACTTTAATTGCAGCCCTACCTACAGAAAGTTATTAACAATTATAAACTTTGGTAAGGAAATGGCCACAATGGAGAGTTCCTTTATATCCCCCAAATACAAATTTTAAAAATAACAAATTAATTCTTAGCACTCAATTAACTAAAAATGGCTTGGCCCATGTACACAAAGTTGGCCGACTGTAGTAACAGTTGCTGGATTGAATGATTTCGTCGAAGGCTTGGTCTAGGATATTATTCAAAGGAATCATCTTTTGTGGTCTGAAATTAGCTGATAATATCCAGACACACTTTCCTCTTATTACACCAGAGGGCTAACAGGCAAACTCCTTCATTCATTCACTTATTCGATAAGTACTTTTTTGGGAATGTACTATGAGACAGGCATTGTATGAAGCCCAAGGGACAGAAGGGTAAATTAAAGGGACAGAATAATTGTTCTCACAGAACTTACGGCAGGCCTGTGGGGAGAGGGAAAGAGAACAGTTTCCACACAACCGAGTGTGATAGGGCCCCAGCAGGCAGCATGGAGAGCTTCACAGTGACTCTTAAGCATACGCTGGGGATGGAGGCCCATGGAAGCTGAGGTCTGTAGAGTGGACAGCAGTGAATCTAGTTGGAGAATGATGGGAAGGGAGAGAGTAGCGAGGGCAGGGTTTCAAGCAAATGAAGCATAAAGTTTTGGGAGGGCAGTAAGCACTGTGTATGAACCTTAGCGTTTCTTACTAATTTTACAAGAACTAGAATGTTCCCTCTTAGACATCAGACCAAGGATGATGCATAAAAGAATCTCTCCCTTTTAATTTCCCCCAAACAAGTGAACTATATCATCACAACAGAGAAAAAGATACGGTACTGCTAACTGAACACAATACCCCACCTGTGTGGTAAACGTAATTAAATATAACTAAGCATTTAAGCTCTAATAAGGGAAATGATAAGTAACCCTATCAAAATCTTACAAACCCTACATATGTTAAGGGATAAGGTACGTGGCCTATGGTAAGGATGACTGCACCTCCCAGTTTTCCCATGACAGTCCCAGGGATGCCTCCTTCCACTCTCCCAAGTAACCTGGGTTGGATAATAAATGATAGCCAGTGGTTCTGAAAAGGGGATGGTGTCTGTAGATTCAGCTGTTGGGAGAGGCATCCCAGAACCAGTGGGATTTGCAATGTGACTTGATGGTAGGGTGGGGGGAGGAAGAAGAGCCAGTTACAGCTGAAGATCAAATGCAAGCCCAGAGATACCTGCTGAGTACTCACCATTTCTATGAATGAGAAAGCTACTCATTCATTCCCTTCCTCACTCATTCAACAAATATCTACTGAGCACACACTCCACACCAGGCACTATCTTCCTAGTGGGGGAGGGAGGAGAAAAAGAATTTTTTTTTAATTAACAAATAAATAAGCTGGATGTTTTCAGATAGTGAGAAGTGCTCTGAAGACAATCCAAAAGGATAATATTGGTGAATAACTGGAAGGTGACTACTCTAGACAAGGCTCTCTGAAGAGCTGGCCTGTGAGTTCTGACCTGGATGAAAAGAAGCAGTCACCCATGAAATGATCTAGGAAGCATGAAGGGCATGTAGAAAGATGAAGCCAAAGGCCCAGGTGCAGGGCTAAGCTTGGGCTGTGGCTGGTAGTGATGATCAAGAGGCACAGGGACGCTTAGTCGCAGGATTAGGCAAAGCAAGTAAGGTAGGGCTCTGAAGCTCGGGGCAAAGTATGCATAAGATTGTGGGTCCGAGGGCAAGCCATACGGACAATAAACCAGGCAAGTAACTTATTGGGAATGCAGGGGAGCAAAGGAGGAGCAGGGAGACCATTAGGGACAAAGAGAGGGTGGTGGCCTCAGCCAGCCAATGGGGAAGTAGTAGGTAGTTGGATTCAAAATACATTTTGGAAGTGAGCTACCAAGGTTTGCTGGAAGTTTTGTGGGTGAGAAAGTAGGGAGTGAATGCTAGAGAGAAATGAGGAATAATCCCTGGATTTGGCCTAAAACTGGGTACACAGTACTATTACTACAATTACTGAAATGTAAGCACCGTTCTACTTTCTTTTTGTTGTTGTTGTTGTTGAAGGTCTTTTTTTTTTTTTAAAGATTTTATTTACTTATTGACAAGAGAGAGGGAGATCACAAGTAGGCTGAGAGGCAGGCAGAGAGAGAGGAAGAAGCAGGCTCCTTGCCGAGCAGAGAGCCCGATGCGGGCCTCGATCCCAGGACCCTGAGATCATGACCTGAGCCGAAGGCAGAGGCTTTAACCCACTGAGCCACCCAGGCGCCCACCGTTCTACTTTCAAGCACCCATTATACTTTGATACAAATGCAACTAACCTTGACAAAGGGAAATGCTGATTCTTACAATGAACACTTAGAACAAAGCCCACATCAAATTCATCTTTTCATCTTCTACGGTGTCTAAATGTGCCACTGCAACGTCAATGCTCATGAAAACAATAATGAATGAATGAAAGCCTTTTATGTGAATTACTCTCTATATTTCAGGAAAACATCGAGAGGAATACAGGGTAACTTCATTAAGCAACTAGTTCATTTGTTCTTTCATTTACTGTTCATTTACACCTTTAACACATATTTGTTTAGTGGTTACTTTGGGCCACACACTGAGTTACACAGTGCCAGGGTTAGGGCAGAAAAAATGTGATGAGTGCAAATGACAAAGGACTCTCATGGTGACTGAAAGTCAAAGAGGATTTCCTTGAGGAAGAAATTCTGCAGCAAAGTACCAAAGGCATGAACTTGAACTTGGCAGGAGTAAGTTCACGTAAAGAGAGGACCCACAAGAGGCCCTTGCAGCTAGAGCGGAAGGACCCGAGAGGAGCCCGAAGGGGGCTCTGCAGGGCCTGGTAGGCCGGGATTGTGGAAGGGCTCAGAGCATGTGGCACATGACCAGACGGCATCTTGAAGAGACTAACCTGACTGCTGGTGGCAAAACACTGGACTGAAGGAGGCCAGCCAAGGATGACACCAGATCACGTTCTTTTTGCAGCTAATTAAGATTCTTTACCTAATCTAGAAATGTAACAGAGTCTGAATAATTGTCTTTGGAGAGCTTTGGATAAAAAAAGAGGAGGAGGAGGAGGAGGAGAAGAAAAAGCAATCTAGGCAAGAAGCTCAAATATTTGGCATGTAATTTCAAAGACCTAGGCAATATATTCGAAGCTTCTCAAGATATCCAACCCCAGGATATGCTTTTTGCAATTTCACTATCAAAGAAACAGCCACAAAAATACCATTACTTTTTTAATTTTAATTTTAAACTAATGGCCTTTCCCCCATTTTAAGTGTTATGCATGTTCATTATAAAAAATTAAGGAAATGAGGGGAAAAAGTAGAAAAAAATGCCTTCAGTATCTCTCCAAAATAGCTGCTGTTAATATTCTATTATATTTCTTGGCATACTTTTTACTCAGCTTTCTCCTTCTCCTTCCGGGTCTGTTATCACACTGTTTATATGATTCCGTTTACTTATTTTTTCACTTAACGTTATAACACAATCATGAGAAATAAAAACTGTCTCTTCCTGAATTTAACCCAAGATCTCAGGTAACCCTATTTCTCCCCTCGGAGCAAGTATGTGGCCTCTCGGTGACACAGGACAAAGTGCTGATCTCCTGGGAGTCCTACCGTCAGCAAACCTTCTGAATATTTGATTTTCATCATTGACAGAAACGTCCGATTCCCCGTTACCTTCATAAGGGATTGCTCTCCCATTGAGGGAGGGATGTCAAAAGCTACTGAAAATTTCAGAGGCCAACTTCTTTTACATCACTGAGCTGGCTCTAGATGTCACTCAAACAGCTATGCCGTGATCTTCCAAAGACAGAATCTAAGTTGTGTCGTCCTTTCCAAATGCCGGAACACGAATGAACCCATAAAGTTATATATACTTCATTGTATTTACCAAAAGGGTTCCAGTTTTAACAAATTATTGCCAACCAAATGCAAGGCATTCTGGAAGTCCTTTTCCTTGTTCAGGTTTGGGAAGTGGGGTGCAGTGAGGAACACATCATTTCCTTTGCCTGAGAAATAAATGAAATCACAGTATGCTAAGTTGCACATATTTTTCATTAGCACTTAGCTACCGTGTCTATACTAAGATCCATTTATCGCATACATTTTTTTTCTTTTCAGATAAAACTTCCAAATGCTTACATTTCACTGCATATTGGTTGATTGGATAATTTGAACATCAAAGGAAACTTTCATTTAATATAAGCCGTAAAGTTGTCTTTTGCTTTATTAACTCTCGATCAATAAACAAGCAATTTGGAAATGTAATCAGGAAATGCTTCCGATTGGCTGACAATGTATCAAAGCCAGGCTTCAAGGCAACAGCAGGCTGTAACAAGCAGTTTATTACCAGTAGCTGTTACTGACATTAGTCAAAACCAAGAAAGATAAAATGGAATAAGAAATGTAATGCTGGAGGAGCCTTGGGCGCTGTGTTCTCTTCTTCCTTTTGAAAACTGCAAGCCTGTCTTTGATATGATAACAAATATAAACTGTTTAAAAACACCAAATGCAGAAAAACCGAGCCTAGCCTGTCATGGAGTTAATCCATTCCAGAGTGACACACAAATAGTGTAACATCCAGCAGATATATGTTATGGAAATATTTTGAATTGGATTTACATGTAGTGAGCAAATTGGAACTTTTGATTTTTACCAGATATTGTAATATGTATGTTCTCATATTAACAGAATGTAATCCTATTTGAAGATAATGAGTTTTCAACAGGCTCTGCAATTGGAAGCTACGTGAAAAAAATTGTTTGGTTTTTAACTAGAGATGGGAGAAGAGAATTCGACCCTAAATTCGCAAGGTAGCCTCACTTTGTATCACTGAGCACCATGTTATTTTGCCCTCGGCTACTGCTTACCAAGAGATTTCTGGGACTGATGCATTTTAGGCTTTTCCCCCCTTTATCTCCGGACTGTCCATTGCCATAGGCAAACAGCAAAGAGGGGAGCACTTGACAGGGATTTTTCTTTGCATACGTCACTGCTTATGGTCATTCTAAACGGCCCGTGCATATCTTTCAGACAATTAAAACAGGAGAGAGGGGGAAATATCCTTAACTTTTGTTGGTTTGAAAACTCCTTGAGATATTGAACACAGATTCACGGAATTATTTTTCATTGCACCCAGACCATTATAAGCCACACTGATAGCAAAATCAAACAGACTTAACACAAAGGTGACATAAAAAGAACCAAGAAGGGATTCTGGTTTTTATTGCTTTCAGAGGCATCCCTGCCTTGGCACGTTGGGCCTGCTGAGCCCAGGTGCCTTTTCATCATCACGTGAGGAGTTTCCCAGCAAAGAGCAGTTAGAGATCTCCATATTTCAAAATAAATAAAATATATACTGTTTGATGAAGTTTTCCTTTAGGGGCCTATATACCGAAATGAGTCTGTGAGACCCGGTTGGTAGATTGTACTGACCATAATTTCCATCCACTTTTTTTTTCCCCAGGGTTGAGGCACATTAGATAGTCCTTTTCTCTGAATAACTAGCTGGCCACCTGCCCAATTTGCCCTCAACAAACAAACACACTGAAGCGTTATAAAAACTCTTCTGATGTAAATGGTCCTTAATTGGGTGTATGGGCATTGAAGACTTCGTCTGATTACCTCACTATCGAGCCACATGATATGAACTGTGAAACATTCTTCTAGTTTGCTTTTTGCTCATAGGTTGGGATGTATGCATACTCAGAGCTATAAAATATTCTGCTTCTATTTTGACTCCTATAATGATGAAAGCAAAACCTCTGAGCTGATTTGGTCACTTGGTTTCAAATGATAGCTGTTTTTGAATTGATTGAGATCAGCTAAAATTTTTTACTCATCTAGCATACTACGAATGTTAGGAAAAAATGGTTTACTTAACGGTTGCAATTCAAGATTCTGAATAGGTTCAATCAAGCAATTCCAAAGTATCTTTAGTTCCAGTAACCCTATTCCCCACCCCACCCCCAAGGTACTTCCTAGACTTTGGAAAATCATATTTTAAAAAACTAACAAGATATTTTATTTGGTACTGATGTCATAAAATGTCACACATCTGTTAAACATCTCTACAGGATATTATTTATATTCTCTAATTCTAATGATAGCAGATTTTTTAAAAATCAGCTTCCAATTCACAGAGAAGGGGCAAATTTTATCAGTATTCTTATAACCTCACCAAAATGTAAAACGTTTATTCCTTCAGAAGTAGCAATAATAAAAGCCTCCTCGGCTTTGTAATGAAAGACTGAACAAGCAGTTCAGACTTAGCCAGAGACATTGTGAGAAAAAGGTATGTACCACCAATGATTAATACACTCAGAAATACAGATAACACCAACATGCATTTAGCCGTTTCTTGTTTTCCATGCTCACTGTGCATATAACTTAACGTCACTTAGTATCAGTGGGAATATGTGTAAGTCAAAATTATTTTTAAGTAGATTTATCATTCACCTATTAACACCTGAAGACTAAATAAGTCAGCAGTTTAACACTGTTAGGTTTCTTTTGAGATTGATCCAAAAAATCTATGTGAGGTTATTCATATCACCTGCAGCTTTGTGCCCCTAAAACAAAGTGTAGGAATATCAATGTTGGAACAAAATTTTAGAGAGGAAACATTAGATATTGGGAAAAGAATAAAGAATGTCAATTGTTTCAAGACCAAGGGCAGTGCAGTGCTGGGGAGAGAGAAGGAGCACAAATGGTGTCATTTATTAGTTCTAGAAGATTACGTGACATTTCACTGCTTTCACTATGCTTAATAGAGAGTGAAGCAATTTGTTATGAAAGTGGTTTGTCTGGGATAAGTAGGAGTGTTGAGGCAGTGGCAATGAAGACTACTTTGTAATGTTCTTCCCTGTATGTGTAAGAAATAAAGACCATCACCAGGAACACTGGAAAAAGTATCCAAAAAGTATCAGAGTATTCTGTTTTAGTTCTTGCTTATGAATATATATACATACACACACACACACACACACACACACACACACACATACACACACTATATATATACAATGGCACTATCAGTTCGTTTGAATGAGAAGTCTGGAAGGTGGCCTCTCTGTAAAAGAAGGCCGCACCTCCATCCCTGGCTCCGTGAATTACGATGTAAAGCTGCCAAGGGGCGATGGGGCTGCATGTGTTAACACACATACGAAGTCGCAAGGGTCTAGCAGATAAACGTACAAAGAAACATGGGAGGAGGATTTACAGCTACCTAATAACTGAATATGCAAAATTTTAAAATATTGAAGGTCCGGACCTGAGGGAAACAGAGGAACGCAGGACGATGCCCAAGTGTCTAGCTGGAGCCATGTATATAAGCTGGTGCCATGCATTGTAATGAAGAAGATGGGGGAAGAACATAGGTTTAGGGGAGAAGAAATACAAAAATTACATTTTGGAGGGACGTGATATTTAAGAGACCTAAATGTCACTGAGGTCCTAATGGCAATGTCACAGAAGTTGTGGAAAACGCGGGAAAGGTGGTCAGAGAAAAAAGCTGGGATGGATATATAAATATGGGATGATCAGCAAAGAGTTGAAGGAGGTCATCTAAGGAGAGAGGGCAGAGAAAGTACTCAGAACCAGGCCTCGCAGGACCCCATATTTAGACGCTGAGAGGGAAGAAGAGCCAGCGAAGGAGAATGAGGAATAAAGCCACGAAAGAATGAGGCTGCTAGATGCAAAAGAAGACACAGGAAAAAGAAAACATTGTAGATCTGCTGAGTGACTCTAAGAGCTCAGGAAGAATGATGACAGAAAGGTGTTCACTGGCTTTGACAGCATGGAAGTCTCTGGTGCCCCTGACTAGAGTGATTTCAGTGGCGAGCGAGGGTGAGTACTGCATTAGAGCAAAGTGACTAGAGTCTCAAGGATGAGGAATTTGGATTGCAGAGAAACTGGTGAGAACGTAAAGTTCTCTTTCCTTCTATTTTTTTTTTCCTTTAAGATAGGCAATAGAAGAGAATGTTTATATGTTGGTAGAAATGATCCTGGGTACACAGATCGATGCCACAATAAGAAAATTACAGAAAAAGAGAAATAACCAAAAAAGCAAGAAAAATGGGATTGGGCTTGACATTGCTAGGAGTACTACTTGCTTCAGACTTGATATAGATAAGGGACCATTTGTTTCTTCATTGTCACAAGAGGGAGGAAGATCATGACTGATGCAAGGAACACTGACGACCCTTATTTTTAAATCAAGATCAGCATTTTATTGAAATAGGGCTTCTTACCATTCTCTCATCTTAAGCACCTGCTATTACACAAACCAGTGATTCTCAAAGTATAGCCACGGATCCCTTTTTGAGACTCCATCAGGACCTCCCAAAGGTGAGGTCAAAATTATAGTTATAATGACTATATATATATATACTTTTTTTTTTTTGGTCTTTTTCACAGTGCAGACACTCTGCACTGATGATGAGTAAAACCGTCAGCACCTTATCACAAATCAAGGCAGTGGCACCAAATCGTACCCATATTCATTGTGTCTTTTACCACCACACATTCCCAGTAGATCACACAAACACAAAGACAGGTTCACTTGAGAATGCTCTTGATGAAGCAATAACAATTATTAATTTAATCAAATCTCTATTAAGTTAAATTATGAATTTTTAAAGTTAATAACTGAGTGCATGACTTTTTTAAATATTCTGTGTGATGAAATGAGAAATACAAATAAAGCACTTTTGCTGCATACTGAAGTGTAATGGTGATCTCAAGGAAAAGCACTTGTGTGATTATTGTGAGCTTAACTCAATGCCTTTTCATAGAACATCATTTTTACTTGAAAGAACAATTGTCAGACTAAGTATGGTTATTCAGCTGTGGATATTTGGTAGGTATTTCCTCAAAAATGTCCAAAATGAACCTTTCACTACAAGGAAAACATTTGACAGTATTTGTTGCCAATGATAAAATTCAAGCCTTCAAGTAAAAATCGGAATTTTGGAAAATCTTCATTCATTACTATAAGCCTGACAGTTTCCTGATATTTAAAATCTTTTCTGAAGAGATTGGTGATGATATTAACATCAGTTAAAAACACTGATGATAGGTTTTAAAAAATACAACCTATAATGAAAAGTGTTAGTATTTGGAGGGTCTACATTGAACTCAGTGATTTGAAGTTTCCCAGATGACCAAAGTATGATGATGTTACAAAATTACAATGATTAAAAGGTCTACTTAAAGTATAAGACTAACAATTTCAATGTAACAGAGCACAAAACTTTCACTGATATATTTCCAGGTTGCATATTGCAATTCATACCTAGTTTCTTTAAGAAACCACCACTTGTCAAGTTTTAGTGCAATTTCAAAGAATATTCACAATTATTTGACAAGGCTAATAAAATACTTCACTTTTCTTTAACTACTTAACTGGGCAAAGCTGAATTTTCTTCATTTAATTCAACCAATACAACTTACTGCAAGAGACTGAATGCAGAAGCAGATATGAGGTCTTCTACTTAGCTAGACTTGAGATTTGCTAAAAAAAAAATGATGCTATTCTCACTATCTTTAGTTTTATAAAATACAGTTGTACTTTGTAGCAACTATTAATCGTATCTACATGAAATAGATTATTTTTTAAATGAACTAATAATAGACATTTAAAAGATGTCAGCTTTTAACTTGTTTTATGGTAAATGTTGATAGATATTACTCAAATTTAAAAAAAGCTCTTTGAGGTCCTCAAAACTTTTAAAGAGTCTAAAAGAATAGTAAAACCCAAAGTTGGAGATCCATAGCTATTAACAAAAGATTTAAACAGTGTATCTGTGTGGTTCATGAAAAATTTTTTTTCTTACTTTTCAGTTTTTTAATATTTGGCCCCCTATGCAAACTGTAGTCCCTGATTAATATGTCCAGTTTTTAATTTGATCACATTCGAGACAAATGCCTATTGTAATTGAGTTGATAGGCACATGGGTGAACACTTGAATTTTTACTTCCATACGTTAAACTATGTATATATATGCATGTATGTTAAACTGAAAAGTACAGTCCTTCAGAAGAGCCAGGATCTTTAAATCTCAGTGTTTCGGCTGACACTGCGCTAGGTTATTAAGCCAATGATAATGGTGGTGAAGCAGGATACAAGGGCTTGGTTTCTACTCCCAGCTTTGCTCTTAACTTTGATCAAATCTCTTGAACCCTTTGGACCTGCAATTTCTTATATTTACAATACGGAAATGTGACTATTTTTTTTTCTCACTTCCTTTCAGCAATTCATGCAACTCAGATAAAGATGTCAACATATAGTCCAGTCTAAAAGAGTTATCTCAATAGAAGAGTTGAGCCATCAAAAGCAGTATCAAGATAACTAAAGTTCTTAACCTTCACTTCTTGAATATCACAAAGACCACAGTAATAATTCTTACAATTGCCTTGTCTCCCTCATCTGATTCTATCTCCAGGCTCCCTGCCGTCTTGTGTACACCCTCATTTTCCTTACAATTCTGTATCAAAGAAGACAAAGAACAGGTCTAGCAAAGCATGATCCTCCTGCTTTCTGTAACCCAGCCTTGAAGAAATACCATTCATAGTTTCATACATCCTTCATAATATTCCACTTTATGGGTGTTCCATAATATTTTAATCATTTCTCCATCAAAGGATATATAGAATATCTTTGGATTTTGTTGTCAATATAAAAAGTCCTTTACATAACTTTTTAACACATGTAACTGTAAAGATTTTTGCAATTATAGCTTTAATAGCTTTGTAATAAATTCTTAAAGTATTATTCTTTTTCAAGTTGTCCTACCAGAAGGTTGGGTGGATTTTTATTCCCACCAACAGGTAGATCAAAACCTGCTTTCCCAAAACTTCATCAATACCAGGTCTGATTGAACTTTAGAAATTTTTGCCACACTGACAGATTTTAAAGTTACCATTACCATACTAATTTGATTTTCTGTAACTGTTACTTTTTATTAATAAAGAAGCATGCTTTGTATATGTGTATTGCTTGTTTAGATTTTTTTGTTCTATAAATTACCTATTCATGATCACTTCCTAATGGGTTGCTAGTCCTTCACTAAATGACTTACAGAAATTATTTTCTCCACTCTGTGACTTATGTTTTTCCCAGTCTTTTGTTTCTCTTTTTACTTTATCTAAAATGTTTTGTCTAGGAAGATTTATTTTTTATTTATTCTAATCTATCAATAAATTACCTTTGGCTTCCAGTTTTATCATGCCTAAGGGCCCTAAACTTATTTTTTTTAATCATGAGCTTATTTCAGATCTTTAATGATTTCATTTTTATGCTCAGATTTTTGAACCAACTAGAATTCATTTTGAGTAAGGAGTGAGATAAAGCTCCCATTTCAATTTTTTTTCCAAATGGCTAGCCAGTTGTCCCAATACTCTTTATTGAATAATCCATCTTTTCCACAATGTTTTGAAAGGCCACCTTTATCATATCCTAAATTTCTACGTTTTCCTCTTATCTTTGACCTCTCAAACGGAGTTAGTTATAAGAAGGATAAGAAACTAAGGAGGAAAAAATCTGAAATAGAAAACATAGTAGTTAAAGGAAACCAGGAGAAAAAGAAAATGGTCTTAGAGGGATACTAAGAACATCATATTAGTCTACTCAAGAGATTATTCTTCAGTTGTCAACTAAGCCATAGAAAGTTGGAAGTATCACCGTCCTACTCAGAAGACTTGGACTGTTATTACAAATCATGTATGGTAAAGAGATAAGCATTATCTGCCATCATTTTTCTTAATCTGGGATCAATAGTAATTTGGTAGCATTGGGAGAATAATGTATCTTTAAAAGATCTTGTACCTTGCAGGAAACAGTACATAAAACCGCTCCATCACTAGTGCATACAACACCATACCCCTGCCCCCAGGACCACCACTCCCATTCTGAGCATTTGTCTCTATTTTCATGGGAAGGGACTATCTTTCATTGTAAAAGGAAAGAATGAAATATTTTATGGTGGGTATGATAAGACAGACACAAGGCTTTATCTATTTCCAAGCACCTATGGACTACTTTGACCTCCCTTGAGGGTAGGTTTAAGATTCAGAAGTGGACGGGAGTCTGGGAGTAAGGAGAGCTGCCTCTGGGGAGCCCGAGACCACAGAAGGTTAAGAACTTAGAGGGCAATATTCCCAGCTCAGCAAAAAGCCTGGCACCCCGTGGGCACTGCCTGGACTGGAGACCCCGGAAAAAAAGCAGCAGCTGGCAGAAGCGTTCATTTCTCACAGTGCTCGCGAGTCTTCTCCAGGGTCCATTTTTGACCGCATTTGAAGAAAAGGGAGAAATGGAGTGGCAGAAACAAGAGGACAAAGGAAGTTCAATAACTGCAACTGAACTTGTGTTTTGGCCCCACGCGAGGTACCTCTTTGTAGGACCCAGGGAAAAAGCAGAGGCCACGGGCCTGTTTGCTCTTGTGTGGAGGCTCTCAAGGGAGGAGCTATCTGGAGTCACAAATATTTGGAGTATGAATGAATGAGCCAATCAATGAATGGCCCTTACTTTAAAAATAATTATTTTTGGGGCCCTGGGTGGCTCAGTCGTTAAGCATCTGCCTTCGGCTCAAATCAGATCCCAGGGTCCTGGGATCGAGCCCCACATCGGGCTCCCTGCTCAGTGGGGAGCCTGCTTCTCCCTCTCCCCCTCCCCCTGCTTGTGTTCCCTCTCTCACTGTGTCTCTCTCTGACAAACAAATAAATAAAATCTTTTTTAAAACATTCTTTTTAAACACTCTAAGTGGTTGATCTTGCTTGGACTGAATATTAAAAATCTGCCGATGTAGCACAAAGTACAAGAAATACAGTCTTTCAAATTTAGAAGTTAGAAATTGTCAGAGAATAATTGGCTATTTTAAAGTCCTTCTGGGGGCGTACAATTATTTTTGATCATGTTTTTAACCTCCACTCCTGGGGTTTGATCATTTCCTAAAATTATCGTCTCTGAACGTGAATTTTCTAGTAATTGAAACACAGGAGCCTCAGAGGGGTAAACCCTCAGGTCAGAGGTCCTGGGTGAAGTTCAGGACAAACAGGACACGCATGTGGTTGGAACTCAGAAGCGCTACTGTAGGATATAAGTGGGAAGGAACTTAGGGGCGATAACACCTACTCCTTCTTTTTGTCTTGGATTTCCCCAGGGCGCGATATCTAAGTTAATTCTCATAAGGGAAAGTAGTAAATGGATGAGGCAATCACCCCCAGGATGGCTGGTAGAGAAAGTTCCCCTGATAAACCGCCATAGGACCTTGCTGATTCTGATAAACACAGCGTGGAGAAATAAAATCCAGGGTTCCTTTCCTACGAAAAGTACACTTGAAATAATTCTTGATACAATGTTAAAAAACATTATTATCCCAAGAAAACTAGGAGAATTTATGCAATTTAAAGAGTTATTTAGGACTACAACCCTAGGGAAAATATTCTTTTTCTTTGTTAAAAGATTTTATTTATTTGTTTATTTATTTATTTGAGTGAGAGAGAGAGAGCTGGAGCCGACAGGGAGGGAGGCGCAGAAGGAGAGGGAGAGAAGGAGCCTGATTTGGGGGGCTGGAGCTCAATCCCAGAACTCTGGGATCATGACCTAAACTGAGCCCACCCAGGCACCCCAAGAAAATATTCTTTATATAGTTTTATCAGAATAGCGATAAAATAACAAAGTCCTTAAATACCATGTTTCTGAAATTCTGTTTTACAAAATACTCTGAGTTAAACTATTAATACACTAACTGACATATAGGACAAATTGTAATGCTAAAAGTATTTGAACAAAATGTTCTCAAAGAGGGTGGGCATTTGATAAACAAGGTAAGTACTGCATCCTGCCATGGACAGGTGGTCTAGGCATAACTGGCTACAAGATATATTTGCTCTTTATGTGAATTATGTGAACTAATGTGAATTACCTCCTGCACAAATGGCGAATAGAGGAACAGAGACAATATAACTCAAAAAGTGTGTTGGTATATTTTTTCGAGTACAAAGTTTTTGTTTGTTTATCTGTTTAAGATTGATTTATTTGAGAGAGAGAGAGATAAAGACAATGCCTGCACACGCCAGTGGGGGTAGGAGCAGAGCGAGAGAAATTTCTAGCAGACTCCCCTATGAGTATGGAGTCCTACTGGGGAGGCTCCAAACGGGGCTCAATCTCACCACCTTGAGATCATGACCTGAGTGAAGAAATCAAGAAGGAGAGGACACTCAACCGAATGAACCACCTAGATGTCCCTCTAGCGCAAAATTTTGATGCAATCATGGGTGAACTTTGATACAGTCACATAGAAAGTCTTAGCAACATACAAAAATTTTAAGGAAAAAAAAAAGCTGAAGAACTACAAATGAGATTTCCTTTAAAGGGAATAGCAGCTGGTTTAATGGCCTCAAGAATTTTGAGGCTTTCTAACCATTTTAGGCTACTAGAAAAGCCACAATGTGGGTGATGAAATTCTAAGGCTCTTTCCCTGCCGTAAAACAATGGATTTACAAAAAGCCCTGAATCAGATTTTAATGAAACTACCCTCCCTCAAAAGCAAATGTCCCCCAAGACATGCTATCTGGAGGAGAAAACACAAGCTCAACTTTTTGAGAATGTAAAGAACTGACTGATTATGATGGTTGGTATGAATGCTAAAAAAGATTAAATTTTACCAGAAATTTTATTAGGAATATTTCATTTTGTTTATGCTATTAAGCCCATGATTTGAGTATCTGCTCTAATCCTAGTTTTCCCACAATCCCTTTTATCTTTAGGATAAGACTCTGCAGACCCCAAGGTTTTCCAGAACACAGATGGCCTTCTAGCACCCACGCCTATGCTTCCACTTGAAATAGCTGTTTACAGTCTCCTCAAGCGAGTTAATCCCAGGGCTACCCACATTTCGGCTATGGAATTTCCTCACCAGGAGAAAGAGATTTACTTTTCTTCACAATAAGGCCATGTGGTTGCCGGTGATGTGCACTCGGAGCTGAGCTTATGGGGGAGGGGCGGGAAGCCCATTTTGTGAATCTGCCCAAGGTTGCAGCATAAGGTACGGAGCTGCCGTGGTTGTGATAGTCATTCAGATGTTGTGGGTATCTCACAAATTAATTCTCCCCACTTCTTTCTGATTGGTTTGGGAGTGCAGGACACAGGGCAGGGGTGGAGTGATCAGTGAGTACACTAAGAGTATTCCACGGCCGGTGATAAGGGCTTCTCCTGTAAACGGTGAATCTTAGCAGACACCCCGTGCTCTGGCACCACTCAGAAACCCNTGATTGGTTTGGGAGTGCAGGACACAGGGCAGGGGTGGAGTGATCAGTGAGTACACTAAGAGGATTCCACGGCCGGTGATAAGGGCTTCTCCTGTAAACGGTGAATCTTAGCAGACACCCTGTGCTCTGGCACCACTCAGAAACCCTCAGGGAAATGCTGTGTTCCCTCATTCGGGACGCTCCACTCACTTTTCCTTCTCATGTCTGCTCCAAGAATGACGACCGATTTTACATACGTGATGTACTGATGAAACCCTCTACATAAATACAAAGGCAACAACAAAAGATTTTTGGAAAATGATAATAAGAAAAAACACCTCTCTTTTTCATGTCCATCGGAGATGTTGAACTAAGCCACGGTGAGCATGGGGATGAATAAATGCATATTAACAATGTATGTATTTTATGGGTGAGGTGATTGTCCACTTCTACAATAAGGTCAGGGTTGACTCCCAAATATAAATGTAGAATGAGCATAGAAGGTGTCGGGTCTCGCCTTGGAGTCTCCTTCCTGTCCAGTGTAAGTTTTTACATCCTTTACAGAGTTGCTGGAATCACCATCAACACACCCTCTGCAACTCAAGATCATTTCTAGAGAATCAGCATAAAATAATTACTTCTTTATAAAAAATATCAAAGTGGTTCGTTGATTTTCTTTTCCTATTGCTTTCCTGAGCCATGTCTGTATCTCTGATGGAAATAATTTAAAATATACTGAGGATGTCTGTAAGTTAAAAGGATAATATAGAGATGGTTATTGAATCAGCACATTAGCTGTTAGCCTTTCTATTTGCTTATCATACAATGGGAGCTGCTGTTTACTTTTTATTCTACAAAGGACAGGCCACTTTCTGTCTCCAAACAGTTAAAGGAATTAAATGAGAAATTATTCCAAATGAACTGTACACAGTTTGATTAGCCTAGCTGAGGAATATAGTTTCTGAAAAAAGAGTCATCAACACACCGAGGTCAGATGCATTCCTATTGAATAATAAATTGAAGCCCCAAATGCTGCATGCGGTAGTATATATGTGTGTGTGGGTGTGTGGGTGTGTGGGTGTGTGGGTGTGTGTGTGTGTGTGTGTGTGTGTGTGTGTGTGTGTGTGTGTGTGTATTCTTTCTTGTTATTTCTTGTTAGCAACGCAGTAAGCATTCTAATTGGCTGGATATTTAGGATGGGTTATTTTAAAGCTGTCCAGTTTAACATCACGACGTGGTAAAGAGGCTCCATTACATACATCACAAATGATATACAGGGGAGGATAGATTTTTATTATACTGATCACAAGATAACTTTAGATCTTTGTGTCTTAAAAGGCTCCTTCCCATATATAGTCACTTCATCCTTACTACAGATCTGTGGGGCAGGAGGTACAATGGGTGTTCAGACACCAGAAACTGACTTAATGAAAGGATCTATTTTGTAACCTAACGAGGAATATAAAAAAATCATGCAATGAATTCATACATATATACACATATGTATGTATCTAAAGTACGTGTGATTACATAAAAAGGTATTTGAAAATCATAAGCATAAGTCAAATACTTTTGTTACTACTTATGTAACAGAGTAAAAACAGTCCAGTATTAGAAATTTAAAAAATCACACACAAGGGCAACGATCCCTGATTTCAAGGGGACTGAGTAAATTTTCCACACTCTAGGGTAGTCTAGAACCAAATGTGGTTTCCTTCCAAACTGTTGATGAATTATTTGGGGGTGTGTGGGTGTGTGTGCGCGCGCGCATGTGTGTGTGGAGGGGCAACCTAGAGATTCTTGTTTACAAAAACATGCCAAGAAAAATAGTTTGAAATGAAGTCGAAAATCAAGGTGTTGTCCACAGGCTTCTGCATTTTCATCAATAAGACTATAAGGCAGTTTTCAAACGGAGGCTTAGAAAACATACTTCCCGAGGAGTAAAAATATGTTTGGAGCCTGTCTGTAGCCATTTTACTTTACCTTCAAAGTAGTATTCTATAATCCTTTGCACAAATGTGAGGGCAGCTTTGTTGTGTACTGGTGTATTATTCGTGTTTTACTGAATTTTCCAAGGGAATGAAATTTTAAAAACCAAGAGGTAGATGATGTGAGGAGGTAAAACACACCCACTGGACAGCAAAGATGTCCACGGGCGCCGGTCTGTGAGGCCGCTCAGTCGCAAGACATACTTCCCGGGAAATATGTCCTGTCCTTAAATGGTGTGTGCACAAAGAAGGCAAGACAGGGTCATAAACTAGAAGCGTGTAGTAGCTGATAGGATAAATGACTGACACCACAGGTTGCTAAGTATCATGGTTGTTTGTCTGAGTCCTTTCCTTCTTTAAAAATAAATAAGTAAGGAGAAGTTAGCAAAACAATAAAACAACAGATGTGCAAGCCCACATTTAAAACCCAAGTCTTCCTTCTTCCCTTGTCTCTCCTCTTTTCCTTTTCTCCGCCTGACTCCAAGCACACCTTTCCAGCTCATTACTGCAAATCATTTGAATTCCAGCACACAATGTCACCTGCTCTGTAATCTGATTACTTTATGGAGGAATTAGTATGTATATTTAATGTAGAAGGGTTTTAATCTTGATGAAAATAATCCTAAGGAACTGTGATAGGGCCGCTCACATGTCTGGCAGATATGCCAGTAACATGCTAATAAATGACAGCTGATTTATGTATCTGGATTCTTTTATTTATAAAAATAGCAAGTGGACTGATTTTTGATATTAATAATACAAGTGAATCCACTTTGATTAGACTTCTGTGGAGAGCTGTGCATATCCGGCATTACAATTAAATCTTGTGATGTGGAATGGGAATGACATGCTAATGAAGCAAGCCAGTGAGCCTGAACCAAGAGTGTCCAACATCATTATGGGATATCTTAGATGAAGAGTAATTATAAGAGGAACACTGAAATGTCATTAAAAATCTTCACTAAGAGATTTAACCTACTATTTTGTACTAATGCTGGATTTTTTTTTTTTTTAGCAACATAACCGAACACAAAGTTCCTTTTCAGAATTTACAGGAAAGGGTTTTTAAATAGGTCTGGATTTAAGAAAAGATACAATCTAGTGTCCTAATTTAATTTGGTACATCAAAATTCAATGGTGGTATGTAATTGAAATCTCTTTTTAATAATTTCAGATGAATTAGCAATTAGGGCTTGATCCGATTTCCATGAAATTTATTAAAATTGAGGGTTGAAGCCCTTGAAAATTTTTATTCTTTTCACTCCATTAGCACAATACATCTAGTTTAAATGACTCTGTCAGTTAGTATGGTACATTCCTTGTTTATTTATGAGAATTTGTTTCAAGGAAGTTCAAAAGAGGTAACGTCATGCATATTCATAAACTATGGCTTATAATATATGAATCAAGAAAGCTTTCAAAGCTTAAATTCCCTCCCTTTTTGGGAAAAAAAAAATGCACTACCCTCACCTTCAGAACCATATTGGCTTCTGAGCAATTCTCACTCGGGTACTCCCTGTGAGTGACTTCATCACATCCCGGCCCCTGTGGGAGGAAGACTTCTTCGTGAGAAGTGGCGAGTGGGCACTGCCAAAAGAGGACATGGGACAGCTGAAATGGGGCCAAGTCTCAACAACATAAAATGTGGACTCTGAACACCAACTCCCACTTCATAAATCTGGGAGACCCGTACAAGAAAACGCAACCAGAATCACAGTACTTCTCACACCGCCTTGGTACCCAGCAGGAAAAACACAGTGCTTCTCAGTGGCAAACAAATAAATTACGCACACGCTGAAAGACCAAAAGAAATATGCCAAGCATTTGTTCCCCTTCCCCAGGCTCTTTGTGAAGAACTGCAATTATGCTTAACAAAAAACACCATAGAACTGGTTGGCATCACTCTGAGACATAAATGTGTTTCTGTTCCAAATATGTAGCATTTTCAGAATGTTTGTATGTATTATGTGCAATTTGTTCAGTGTATCATTCTGGGAAAACCAGGTCCTGACTGGGTAATTATGGGAAGGGTAAACAGTATTTTCTGACTGTGAGCTTCCATTTCTAAAGTTGTAGCAAGAACTTATTATTTACCTTTTTGAGGAAACAGTACCAACACAGGCCTTGCCTATCTGCCTTCATCAAATCTGATCTTTACAAATGAGATCTCCTGGTTGTTTAACAAAATGGGCCCCCTGGAGAAACCTATGTGGAAAATGGATGTCTTTCAAGAAGACTGAATGAGAACAGTATCTCTTATCTCATGAGGGCTCTGTAAAGAAATAACACTGACTCTCAGAAACCCTTAGAAAACCTTGAGAGTTTCCACTTGGTTAAATTTTATTCAACAGGTCTCCCTTCTATGCCTGCATGAATTAGTATAGGACGTGCACACGTCAGCGCTACTTCACGATAATATTGTAAGGGCCAAGGGACATGTGTCCACGGTGCTATGGGAGTATGGGGAGCAGACCACTGAATAACGAGGCACCCTGGAGGAGGAAATGCTGGGCCAAGGAAGGCCAAGATGGGTGGTGACAGAGCAAGATTAAAAGGGTCTGGCAGGGCGCCCGGGTGGTTCAGTGGGTTAAAGCCGCTGCCTTCGGCTCAGGTCATGATCCCAGGGTCCTGGGATCGAGGCCCACATCGGGCTTTCTGCTCAGCAGGGAGCCTGCTTCCTCCTCTCTCCTCTCTCTCTGCCTGCCTCTCTGCCTACTTGTAATCTCTCTCTGTGTGTCAAATGAATACATAAAATCTTTAAAAAAAAACAAAAAATAAAAAATAAAAAAAGGGCCTGGCAGACAGAGGAAAAAATATGATCAAGATTCAGAGCCCTGAACCTGAGTGGTGTGTGTTGTAGAGACATTAGGGATGGCAACTGGCAGGGGTGAGAAGGAAATGCAAGGGCCTTATTAGCGCACAGGACAAGGTAGGAAAAGGCAACAGAAGAAGCAAAAAGTAGGTGTAAGGGCCAGGTCCTGGAGGGCCTTATATATCCTGCTAAGCAAATCAGACTTTCCTCTGTAAGTGGTGGACACCCATTTAAAGATTTTAAGCCCCAGAAAAGTACAGTCAAACACACAGTTTCGGTCACTCACTTTGCTGCCTCCACCTTTGCTTGAATAGTTATGCCTCTTGATTGCCCTTTCTTAGATGCAACAGATTCAGTTTCAAGTAGTTTTATGACTCTAATGGAAATTCTGCAGTTGTTTCTACCAAAAAATGACTAGCATTTTGAGGATGATTGAGCTATCATAGGTCCTCACAATGCCGGTTCTGTTCATCTTGCAATACTGCTCCAGCTTCTTTAGTGTACTTTCCATTCACAACTGTTTTAAGGATTTTATATGCTCAAAAAAAGCAAGACAAACCTAGGCCAGATAACAAGACAGTGAATCTGGACATAGCTGAAGGCTTGCCACTAAAGCCAATTCTACAGACGAGCCTTTGCTTTGTGCCCTTCCAGTACACAAACTTTTTTGCTCCAAAACCACTCCAGAAAGAAGGAACACAAGAGGCTCAACAGGGAGATGGCTATAAATTCCCAGAGCCGAATTGCTAATGCCCTTTCCCACAGCAATCATGTGATTTTAGCAAGATCACTTCCGATTTCGGAAGTTGGGCAGGAGGAGGGCAGACAGGAATGAACAGGAAAAAAACAAACAAAAACAAACAAAAAACCAGAATAAAGACAACACTGAGAAAAACAAAAGTCAAACAACAACACAGTTTAAAGAACAAAAGCCAAATATTACATGTCTTACCAATGATCTCCAATAAGTCATTTTTGAGAGCATTAAATGCCCAGACTTGTTAATATGAAATATTTTCTACCTTCTCCCGATTTTCATTTTATTTATGGTTAACAAGCTAAGAAGTATAAGAAAATTTACTGCACTTAATTTAGAAAGGATATGATCTGCAGCGGCCTGTGGAATGTCTTTCAAACCCTTTTCTGCCACTGGAGAGCTTTATCAAATTCTGCCTGGATTTTCCCACCTGGTTTCCTTATCTAGAGGTTCCAAGGTAAAAGTTCCCAAGTGCTTTTTCGATGGTAGGGAAAAGAGGTGAAATGGAAAGGAAATATGGCAGAATTTGACAATATTATCCAACTACTGAAAATGAAGAACAGAAGGAGGAAAAAAGGAGAAGAACAAGCAAGGAAACCCTCACAAATGACACAAGAGCCAAAGTAAGTTGAAGCATAAGGTAGATACAAAGAGCCCCCTCACCAGTAGCTCCAAATGAGGCAGCCATCTTTCCCCATCACCCACCTCCTTCCTTCCTCATCTACCTTCTTCCACTGAGTCAACCATATTTAGCTTCTCAAGGATTTAACTAAAAAATTGTAGTGAGACGATATTTGATTTGGTAACTATAAGATCTAAGAGAAAAAATTTAAGTTCAAGATAGATTTGGAACTATATCAACAACTGACTTAATTATATATATAATATATATATAACATAACATAGATGTAATAGAATATATATTATATATATATCAAGAGCAATACATGTGGATATATAGGACAAAAGAATATTTTTAAAACTAATTATTGCTTCTTTTTCATGATAAAATGCCATTTCCTACTCATTTAGTAAGTGTAAAATATGAATTTATAATTTCAGCAATAGTCATTTTGTCAGTAATGAGAGCAATTAACATTTCACACCAAACTAATAATATTAGTAAAAAATAAAGGGGATGTGATCTATTTAGATTTAACTGAAACTCACCCATAGGGAAAGAGCCCAATTAGGCACAGCATATACACTGCATCCCACCTTTTTCTACACTGCTTTTTGATTTTTACAAAAAAGTCCTAAACTAACTTCCTCTTATATTAATGGAAACTACATTTTTATTCTAAGGAAATGACATCAATTGGAGGCAGAATTAAATCCTCACGTACCAACTAACAGAAAAAATTAACTAACCACATTTTCCCAACACTGATAGGACACTAACAAATGGCATCCTCCTCCAAAATGCATTTTTTTAAAAACTCCTTTCCTCATCAACATGTACTGAGTACTCATTAAGTGACAAATAAAATTTCAGGAACTAAAGAGGAGAAGGCAAACATAAGAGGACTTTGTGTCACAAGAAAATGCCATATATTCATTATACCATTTCTTCCAAAGCACACAGAAAGAAGACATTTCTCAGTCTTCTTCACCATTATCTACGGCTCTGTGACTGAGTCTTGGCCAACAGTGTGTTGTTAGAAGTGATGTAAACAGTTTCCAGTCCTGGCCCTTAAAAACCTCCCTTGGGGGCGCCTGGGTGGCTCAGTGGGTTAAAGCCTCTGCCTTCGGCTCAGGTCATGATCCCAGGGTCCTGGGATGGAGGCCCACATCAGACACCCTGCTCAGCGAGAGCCTGCTTCTCCCTCTACCCTTCGCTCCCTGCTCCTGATCGTCCTCTCTCTCAAATAAATAAATAAATAAAATATTTTTTAAAAAAACCTCTCTCGGGACCTTTCAGCTCTCCCTTCTTTCTTGGGCGGCTACTTGTTTCAGAGAGCACAGCTATAAAACGGAAGGGGCTCACTCCATCTCCATCAGACTGTGAGGCAAAAGCAACTTTTGTTCCGTTAAACCACTGAGATTTGGGGGTTTATTTGCAACCACTGAAGAGCCTTTCTTAATCCCATCATCTGGAGAATAAAGTAGTAACCATGATAACAGGTGAGATAACATGGGAGTGTAGAGATTAAGTATTATCCGCCGACCAAAAAAGAGAAAGCACCTATGGCCTGTGGGCTCCCTCAGGAATGGCATGAACCGGAAGTGTTACTTCACACTGCTCTCAGATTCTGAGGAATTTGCAAAATAGAGCAACACAAAATAAGAGATTAAAGGAAATGATCTATCATTGCTGAAATGTCCTTCATCATCAAGTAATGCCTTGATGTTTCCTCAAAGGCAACTAAAAGAGAAGGAAATAAAAAACGATTTTAAGAGCTACATTTAACATTGTGCCAAAGCAATACCAGATTACCGTTTAGCTTACTTAATTAGAAAATTGATTTGGCCAGACAATACATTTACTATGTAATCTGATGGCACTTTTATTATGATTTCATGATAAAAAGCACTGAGCAGGTTGCTCAGAAATGTCAAACCTCTCTCCAAAGTAGAACATATTGATTAGTAAGGGATCCTTCGTGCCCAGTATCTAACTGGTGCTCTTTTAAAATGCAAGCTATTTCCTGATAGCTCGGTAGGTTTCAAGGTTAATGTAGTAATACCACCATCTATAGTCGCCAGGGGCAGCTGGAGCCATTTATACTGAATATCTTAATGTAGATGTACAAAGTTTCCCCCAAGATGAAACAAAAACCAAGCAGCAGAAAATCCGAACTCATTTACTATTCAGAGAAAGTGGTGTGTTCTGCACGGGTCTCTTCTTCTGAGAAGGTGTGAGGTGAAGGCTTTGCTGTGAATTTTCAAATCTGCTTTTCTAGAAAGGATGTTTGAATTATAATAGAAAGAAGAACCTGTGAATTTGGAAAAAAAATGAAGAAAACCATATTAGGAACAAATGAATAATGTGTCAAGGGTCTTATCACTGGAGGGCAAAGCATAACCATCCTCAAAGTGCAACATATGGGGGTATTGAGTTAGAGGAACATAAAGATTGCAATGAAAAGATTCAGAGCATTGGGAGATCTTTGAGGAGCTTGATCTGGGGAGACCACATTATCACTCTATAAATTCAAGGCAGAAATGAATGGCGGTTTTGCAAGTTTGAGGCATAAATCATTTCTAAGGGGGACTTATCGGGATGCAGTTAGTTCTGAGCAGTGGAGATGAAGGCATGGCTTCTTCCTGAATGAAGTGGACCAGGCAGAAGTGTTAGCCCTAATAAAAACTGTAAAAGCACTAAGTAGACCTCAAAGTTAAATTTATGGTTAGGACTTAATTGAAGATTTTCAACATAATGACCAACCAGTGCACTTACGTATATTCCTACTTGAATAGAAGTGTATCAGATATTTCCAAGAAGAAATGATGATAAAGACTAGCCCAGAAAGAGTTTTCTCTTGAAAAATCGCAAAGTGGCCCCAGCGACTTAGGGCATAAGAAACAGAAAGCTAGCAATGTGATTAGAATAGTATGTTTGACTGCATGACTTCTGTGGACCTGCATTTTATAATGATCTTCAATTTTCTTCTCTTTCCAACACTATCACGTTATTAACTAAAATATTTCTGCAGATAGTGTTGCTGAGATCTTTTAGGTTTCTTGACACCGGACATACAGGATCCATCTCTGATTTGGAAATTAGGAAAGGTGGCAACATGAAGGCTGATGACATTAACCAGCTTTATAAATAAAGTGGAAGTAAAATATTGAAACACAGACTTCCATTTTCTTTTTTTAGTATTTACACAGATCCTCAGGTGTCTTTGAGCAGTCTGTCTTTTTTTTTAAAAAAAAGATTTTATTTATTAATTTGACAGCAAGAGAGAGAGCGCGCACAAGTAGGCAGAGAGGCAGGCAGAGAGAAGGGAGGAAGCAGGCTCCCTGCTGAGCAGAGAGCCCAATGCTGCGATGCTGCGGGGCTCCATCCCAGGACCTGAGATCATGACCTGAGCCAAAGGCAGAGGCTTAACCCACTGACCCACCCAGGCGCTCCAAGCAGTCTGTCTTGATCAGGGGCATATACACTTGTTCTGGGATACAGAAATTGACTCTGTTTTAATTAATTGAGGAATATAACCAAGAAACCTATTTTTTTTCCTGTATCATTCTATATCTCACTAAACTTAAAAAAATATGCAAAGACTTTTGCTAAAATTTTTAATGTGCACTTCTTTTAATGACTCTGATGTTTCAAGATCAATTTATGGTTATACATTTTTTAAAGGGAAATTTCCTTATTGACTGTCCCAACCCCACCTTCCATTATGCACCAACACTGTTCCTATGAGGATCTAGGAGAGGCTTGTAAGTGTTCTGAGTCACTAATAAAGGGTGCTTTAATACCTTAGAAGGGCACATTAACACTTGTGAAGAGAGGCTCAGCAGAAGCTCTGGGCATGGGGAGGTGTCCTGCTAAATGGGCTAGAGTCAGTGTTGGCTTTGATCCAATGAGGGCCTTTGCTCAACAGCAATAAAACGACCAGCTGATGTGGTTTTGCTCCAAGGGCAAGGAACTTCATGGATTCTATCCCAGCTTCTCCAGGATATTTGATGTCTCCCTCTTCATTATGGTAGAAAGTCTAAGTGCCACACCCCTCAGCCTTTCCCTTTTGATTTGCAAGAGCATGGATAGAAAGGAAACCAAATGCTCCGTATTTCATATTCCGGCTCTAAGGATCCTAATTCTCCCCAACACTATGAGGAATCTTCTGACTAGGGAAGGTTATGGGAGGGGGAAAGGTACCTATAGATTATTTCCATATTTTATCTCACCATATCTTTATGCTGGGATGAAACTACGGCTATTCACTTCCCTTGGGGTAATAGCACGTATCTGAAGCCTTTGGAATGCCAGGTGTTCTCGACAACTCTCTCCTCCGGTTCAATGCTATTTATCTGAGTAGGATCACTTATAAAATACACTCCATCAGGACAAGTAAGCTTTCCCTTTCTCCTATGTCAGTGGTTCACAAACTTTGCCACACATTAGAATCACCAGGGGAACTTTTAAAATTCTCCCTCATACCAATTAAGACAAAATGTCAGTGGGTGGAATCTGATCTCAGCAAGTTTTCAAGATCCATAGGAAATTCCAGTGTAGAGCAATGGTCTAGTAGTTAGTGGAAGGCTTCACTGTGATAATCAGGTTGAGGAGCTTTCTGATAAAGGAATTAGTGGTGGAAAAGTCTAACAGTAATTGTCACTGAAGCAGGCAGAGAAAGAATGAGATGAAGAGACAGGGCTTTAGTGACAGGTGGTCCTGAAGAAATGGGGGTGGGGGATGGGAGTGGTACCCATTGGTAGTCTTTTTTTTTTAATTAATTAATGTATCTATTTTTTATTTGACAGAGAGAGAGACAGCGAGAGAGGGAATACAAGCAGAGGGAGTGGGAGAGAGAGAAGCAGGCTTCCCTCTGAGCAGGGAGCCCGATACGGGGCTCGATCCCAGGACCCCGGGATCATGACCTGAGCTATAGGCAGCCACTTAACGACTGGGCCACCCAGGTACCCGCCCCAACCCCACTGGTAGTTTTAATTCGTGGGAAGAAATGTTCATCTTTTTCCCCAAGTCAATACATGATTGGTAATCAATGTTAAAATAGTGTTATTGGTTGGATTGTGTCCCCCCAAATTGATATGTTGAAGATTTAACTCCCAGTATCTCGGAATGTGACTGTATTAGGAGACAGGAAGTTTAAAGAGGTAATTAAGTTAAGATGAAGTCCCAGAGTGGGCCCAAATCTGACCTGACTGGTGCCCTTAAAGGAACAGGAAATTTGAATACACAAAGAGACATAACTGGTGTGTATACACAGAAAGAACCATGCGAAGACAGAGCAAGAAGGCAGCCTTCTGCAAACCAAGAAGAGAGGCCTCAGAGAAAACCAACCCTGCTGGCACGTTGATCTTGGACTCCCAGTTTCCAGAACTGGGAGAAAATAAATTTCCGTGGCAAAGCCACCCAGGCTGTAGAATTTTGTACAGCAGCCCTAGGAAACTAACACCCAGAATATAAAAAGTGATGGCATAATGAACGTTTTAGAGGCTTTTAAGTATAGATTTTATTGAATTACCTGTGCAACTCATCTTAATCTAACTAGTTTTTCTAATGCTTTTCAAACAGTCATAAAATTGTTTTCTGTGGTGAGCACAAGCTATCTCTCAACTGTCCTGCTTTTGGTGGCTCCTTATCTAGTAAATCTTGCCCCAACTTCAAGGTCCAGTCCGAAGATATTCTCTTCCAGGAAGTCTTCCAGATCACCCAAATGCTCAGTGCTCCTTTCCTTGCCTGAACCCACAGGACTAGTGACCTATGTCATAAAATTGGCTCCTAATCATAAACTGATATTTGACATCTCAAGTGTTGTTGCCACAACTGCAATTTAACTTTCCATACTTTTTGATCTTGCTTCCCCTATCAAATTAGAAACTCCTTTGGCATAGGGACCATAACTGCTAATTTTCTCTATCTCCTATAATATCTGACAAGGTTCTTCCAGAAATATTGATTGATAAGTAATTAAGAGGGTTTCTACAGACACTATCATACTTTGTACCTGAGCTTAATTAAATCTCAAAAGATCAAAGACAGGATAGAAAGATATTCTTTCTACAATGACTGTGTCACAGTCAGCTATCAGCATTTTAACATTGATGAGCAATCACAAGTGACTTTGAGACCCATAAATGGTTATTTTCTAATTCCAAATGAAGTTAAGAGATGATGGAGAAAAAATATAACCTAGAGGTTATGGTTAGTGATCTTATTTTACCAGGACACACTCCAGTGAGCAGAAGAAAAGCATCTCCTACAAACAATACGGGGACTGGTGCTAACGACTAGATTTAAAACTTCAAAATCTTCCTAATTAGACCCTATTCTAGTACCACTTGATAAAGTTGTGTTGGAGAAACACTGTCACTGCACATTTTCAGATGACATAATCCGTCACAGCTCAGCAAGTCATAACATTAGCTAAAAAAATCCTAGGATTAAGTCACCATATCTTATTGAACAATAAAGTAGAACTGAATTATTCTTACCCTGATTTTTAATGATTTGCCCATGGGTCTCTGTCTGTTTATGGTGTGATTTTAAACACAGGATGATTATCAAGACAAAATAATTTGCTAGGGGTCAGAGTAGAAGATTTTGAAGGTCTATCTAGAGAATACTCTTCATGTGTTAGGTGTCATCATACGTGAAGTACGAATGGAGTCAATAATTGTCCCTCAATTTAAAAATCAGCAGTCAGAAGTTGCCTTCCATGCTACGTATGAGTTACTCTTTGTGTACTTGTCCTGTTAAGTTTGCTTTAATAACAAAGTTTTGCAGAAGGAAAGAGGGTACTAGAGGAGGATCAGTCTTGACCCACTTTCATTTTTCTTCTCTGTATCAGTTCATTATTGCCGTGTAACAATAGAAAGGTACAAACGTAAATCTCTCCATCTCCGAAACACCGAAATGTTTGTTAGTGCATGCACTCAGGTGAGCTTCAGGATGACCAAGCTAGGTAGGCTCCCCTGGGCAGCTCTGTCAGTCCTCACTGGATGGCCCATGCATCGGCTCTCCTCTCGGGCAGCCCATGTCTGTTTTCATGGTAATAAAAGGTGCCAGAGAGCAAGTCTACTCAGTCACATACATGTTACTCACACCTCTGTGTATGTCACCTCTGCTAACATTCTTGACAAAGCAAGTCACACGGCTGGACTTAGAATCTATGGGCGAGGATATATGCTGTAGAGGAAGAAGCTCTGAGGAGACATGGCAAAGGATGTAGATACAAGGGAGGACAAAGAACTGGGGACATTACACCTATCTACCACATTCTTGTTGTTTTCCATTCCTTATTAGTCCATTCATTAGAAATTTGCTGGGTGTACTAAAAATCTCATATTCAAGGTGATGCTCCCTTCTGTTTGCCTACCATTTTGTGAATAGCTTTTCTGTACCTTGGGAAAATGTATTCAAATCCCCATTCGAATTGGCAAGACAGATAAAGCAGGTGCTGCACATGGCATGGAGCTACCATTTTGCTTGTCACAGTGGGCAAAGAACACCTGGATGACAGCAGCAGCAAGGGCTTTCTACTGGTTGCCAAGTTCAAGTACTTGTGCACAAGCTGCACTGGGGCTGTGGCATAAAGATAAACTTCTGGCATTCATTTTTATTTATTTTTTTATTGTGATAAGAAGGCTAGTATGAGATTTACCCTTTTAACAAACATTTAAGTGCACACTAAGCACTGTGAACTACAGATACCGCTGTACAGTAGATCTCAAGAACTTATTCGTCTTCTATAACTGAAACTTTATACCCAATGAACAACTCTCCATTTCTACCTCCCCTCAGGCCCTGGCAATGACCCTTCTACTCTCTGTTTCTATGAGTTTGACCACTCTGGGTACCTCATATAAGTGGAATTATACAGTATTTGTTCTTCTGTGAATGGCTTATTTCACTTAGCATAATGTCCTCCAGGTTAATTCTTGTTGTCACATATGGAAAGATTTCCTTCTTTTGAAGACTGAATATTATTCCACTGTATGTATGTACTATATTGTCTTCAACCACTCATCTGTTGATGGGCATTTATTTTGTTTCCATATTTTGGCTATTATGAATAACAGTGTAATGAACATGAAAGTGCGTATATCTCTTCAAGATTCTGATTTCAGGGACACCTGAGCAGCTCAGATCATGATCCTGGGGTCCTTGGATCAAGCCCCGCATCTGGCTCCCTGCTGAGCAGGGAGTCTGCTCCTCCCTCTCCTTCTGCCCTGCCCCTCTGTTCATATGCTCTCTCTCTCTCTCTCAAATAAATAAATACAATCTTTTAAAAAATTTTTTAAAGAAAATCCAGATTTCAGTTCTTCTGAATATACTCAGTAGGAAAATTGCTGGGTTGTAGTGGTAATTCTGTGTTTTTAATTTTTTGAGAAACAGCCATACCGGAGTCTGCTCCTCCCTCTCCTTCTGCCCTGCCCCTCTGTTCATATGCTCTCTCTCTCTCTCTCTCAAATAAATAAATACAATCTTTTAAAAAATTTTTAAAAGATAATCCAGATTTCAGTTCTTCTGAATATATACTCAGTAGGAAAATTGCTGGGTTGTAATGGTAATTCTGTGTTTTTAATTTTTTGAGAAACAGCCATACCGTTTTTCAAAGCAGCTATACCATTTCACATTCCCATTGACAGTGTATACAAATTCCAATTTCTCTACATACTTGTCGCTTGTTATCTCCTGTTATTTATACACACACACATATATACATATATATATATTTTAATAATAGTTATCCTACAGGTATGGGGTGTTATCTCATTGTGGTTTTGATTGGCATTTCCCTGATGAGAGTTGAGCATCTTTTCACATACCTCTTGACCACCTGTTTGTCTTCTTTGGAGAAACGTCAATTCAAATCCTTTACCCATTTTAAAATCAGGTTGTTTGTTTGGTATTGAGGGGTAGGAATTATATGTTTTGGATACTAATCTCTTCTCAGATATATAGTTTAGGCACTCTAACAAATGGTATTGGGAAAAGTGGGTATGTACTTGCAAAAGAATGAGATTGGTGTTTATCTTATACCATACACAAAAGTCAAATCAAAATAAATTAAATAGTTAAACATAAGAGCTTGAACTATAGAACTCCCAAAAGAAAGCATAGGGGAAAGTTTTTGACATTAAGTTTGACAATGATTTTCTGGTATGACAGCAAAAGCACAAGAAACAAAAGCAAAATTAGATAAGGAAACAATCAAAAGAAAGGCAACCCACAGAACTGCAGAAATATTTGCAAACCATATATCTGGCATTCACCATGTGGCTGTAAGGGTAGTGGCTTCCTTTGTAGGATAGTTCTGCATCAGGGACTTGGGCATATTTCCCCAGCCTTCTCAAAGGTTCTGTGAGCTCTCCAGAACTCTTTGCATTTCAAGTAGCCAGAGTGGATTCTATGAACACTGACTGGTACTCTAAGCAGCTACTTCATGCAGAGCAATTAACTACACTTCGTGGAAAAAGGAGTTAAAATTCTTTGGATCCAAACAACAGAAATCTGAATTTATCTGAAGGCTCTGGGATAACTTACAGAATGATGGAATGTCAGCTAAAGAACTAGGCCTGCAAAGAGAAGGAATTAGAAAATTCTTAAGTGTTCAGAGAGTAAAAACTCAAGGCACCAGCACTGGGACGAATTATCTCTAACTCACTTCTGTTACTTAACCATTCTGCTGAAGATTGAGTTTTGGGATAGAGAATCCAACTAGCTTCCCTTGGATTTCATGCCCATTCCTTGAAGAGGGGAGAGAAGGAAAGTTTATTGATGTCCCCCTTCAAGACTCCACCTATTTGAGAGTGGTAATCCCTCAAAAGGAAATAGAGATGTATTATTAGAAGAAGAGGAAATGACTGCTGTTTGGCCCAAAACCAACAAACGAAAAAGACAACCACATAATTTCAAAGCAAAACAAAATTGAAAGATGAACAAGACTTTGTATCTGTCCTTGGAAAGTTTACAATTTTAGTAGAAAAGATCTGACATCCAATCTTCATTTATTATTCAATAATAAGGACATGATTCATTGGATTTAGGGTCCACCTTAAATCAGTATTACCTTAACTTAAATCTACAAAGATTCTATTTCCAAAGAAGGTCACATTCTGAGGTTCTGGATGGACATGAATATTGGGAGGACACTATTCACGTTCCTATATAGCCTCAGACTTTTGAATGAGTTTACCTGAGGTAAAAATTAGCCCCCAAAATAATTCTCTCATGCAAATGCAATATAAATGTATTATTTTTAAATCTAAAGTTAATGTGACAAGAATATGCATGTGATCATTAATAATCAAGTATGGATATGCTATTGGCATATCTTAATTCATACAGGAGAAAAATATCTACTTTAGAAATATATTCTCATGTATACGTGATTCTTGCTATGACCGCAGTCTATTTTCTGAAAAGTTCTTTCTATTTGAGCACTGTACAGTCAAATAAAGAATATATTCTCTGTTTTAGTTTATTGGTAACATTACTTCTTGGGCCACAGAGAAATTAAGTAAACCTAGGGAGTGATTCTTCATAGGCTTATAAATTCTACTATGCTTAGACAAATTAAGCTGTTTTCCACTGATTTATGTAAAGTGTAATTAACAAATTAATACATATGAAGATAAGATAATAGAAAGCACCAAGCAATAATGTAGTTTTGTTGTGTTTTTGAAAATTACTGAAAGTAACGGCAAAGCTAATCTCGTGTAAATTTCTTTTAATTAAACAGTGTTTGGAATAACAATTTTTTTCTCAATTGATTCTATCTCATACTATTCTTGCATGTTTTTCATCTTCACATACTCAAAAAGTATCCTTCCTTCGATTATTTCTCCTATTCTATATTCCCTCTATATTCTGTATAGCATCATATTTACTAATTATAGAGCAATGGGACTATGAAGTTAGAATAATGGTTTAGTAAGACCTGTTGCTTTAAAGCCAAAAGCTATTTCCAAATGCTATATTGTTCATTTCAATTGTTAAACATTTTCATTGTATTAACCAGTCAGTTATGTTCTAGGTGGTAAAAACTCATTATTATAAGGCAAATCATAAAATACCAGCAAATGTAAGCAGCATAATTTAGGACACTGTCTACATGGAGAAGTGATACCACTTACTAATTTATTGTAATCTGTATAAATGCACTCTAGACTGTAAATAGAAATAATACAATGATCAATAAGTAATAAAATTAAAAGCTTTCTTAATAATAATTGTTTACTTAAATGTATTAAAAGGCAAATGGGATGAAATAAGTCTTACTGCACATTGTATAGTTTTACTTCTGAAAGACTGAGAACTGAGCCCTCTCTGGTGGCATGGCTTCTGAAATCTTTTATTTAAGAAATGCCATGATATTGAACTGTAGGTGAACATAGCCTTTTTCTGTCTAATCTTGACTCTCAGTCAGTTGTAGCCCTATTTGGTGTGGAGAGCTGTCTCGGCTATATTAAATTATAGCTCCCCATGATTTACAATGACTGTAAATAACTTTAGGTGGTCTCAAGCACACAGACTTCCAGGCCTGTCCCTGAATAGATCTGGCCTCCCCAGTAACATTCATTCTTGCAGGATGAGACCCAGGACTAGCCTAGGCTTCCTGGAACTCCTCTGAAGGACAGCAGACTCCTCCAGCTCTCTCCAGCTGGACTTCACTGAATTTTTTCCAACACACCAGTCTTCTGGAGCTGTTCACTGCATGACCCATGGTATTTTGAGAACATTCCCTTCCGACCCTACAATGTCTTATCAAATGACAGATTTTTTTCCCCCATACAGACAGCTAAATCATCCTTCCTGAATAATAGTGGTTTGAGACTGAGATAGTAAGGTGATCATGCATATAGAGTTAAATGAGCACCTGGAACATTAATGAGGACATTTCTGATTAAACACATCTACCATGAAATGCCTTCAGCTTTGACCTGTGCCAATAAATCCTTATTTCTTAACATCAAATGAAATTCCTGCACAGGTTGCCAGGTTTTGTCCTCAACAGTTCTCTTCCTTGCTCCTACTACAGAAGGGAAAGACTTTCTCTAGAAATTAGTCAAAATATTCCTCCATAACTAGAGGAAGAATGGCAGGCACAAAAACAATGGAAAAAGTAGAAAGCAGCTTGTTCTAGTTCCTGATTTCTCCTTCAATATTTTAATATGAATTATAGAGATCCTTAGGCTTCTGTCCCAGAGATTTACAATTCAAAGCAAAGTAAAATCTTCCCTGTTTAAACAAACAAAAACAGTAGGAAACTATTCTTTCACCTGTTGGGTAATTTTGTATTATGTTATTTTAACGTACAATCACACACAAATCCATCAAATATTTTATCTATTATTTTTTGCCTTCGATGCCCCCCTTTTTTTTAATATTTTGTATCTCTGTCTCCCTTTCTCATGTCCTCTGTTCTGTGTGATTTGCTCAACATTTTCTTTTCACCTTTGTGCTGATTTGTTTCTGTAATTTCTGCTTTAAATTTTCATCAACTCTTTCTTAGTCTATGATCCTTTTTCTTAGCAGCCTGTTCTTGTTATACAGATGCTATATTTCCTTTAATCTCCATAGGACTGCAATTTTTTTAAGATTATTTTCTTCCCTAAATTATCCACTTTCCAGCATCTGTTGTTTCCTACTTGTTCATCTCTTTCTCTTTTATGCTGCCAATTGTCCTCGAGTGATTGCCAACACATGGTTTTGCCTTCATGCACCTGAATGAAGGAGTGGATAACCAGTCTAGGTAACTGTCATCTGATTTCTATATCTGATTCACATTCTTCCCTGAAAAAGAGAAATGACTGCCAATTCTGGCTGTAAAGACAAGATGTAGGAACAGGGAGACTTTCTACCTTAGGACATATGGATCTATCCTCAACTACCCATTACTAATTTGAGGAAGGCCCTGATCCAAGATAGCAACTCCAACACTAGCCTCCCTGGTAGACCATCCCACATCTTTATAAAGGAGTAACCTCCAAAAGGGACAACTCCACCTCAGAGTACACAACTTGTTTGTTGGGGTAATGGAAGAAAATATAGGCATATTTCTGCAGAAACTCTCTCTGATTAATATTTTCCCAATAAAAATGTCCCTTGGTTTCTATACCCAATATTCACAGAACATTCATCTCTATCAATTCAACGTTTTTGGCCAATATTTTACAGGAAAAAATATATTTATACACTTAAAACTCAATACCTTTAAAACCAAATGATGGGAAATATCTTGAGATACATTTAATATGTATATATACATATAATTGGTAATATCTTAGAATCACATGTAGATGTTTTTTGAGGGCTCTCAAGTTCAACAAAAGGGATGTGTATCTACACTGAAGGTCAGAGTACATGCTACTGCACTCAAAGGAGCTATCTGTTAGTAACTACATTTTTCACAATCAGGAAATGACAGTTTCAGCATTTTACATTAAGAATTTATTATTTATATGTAGTTAGTTTACTATGTTTTAGTTACATTTTAGGAAATTGGTTGAGAGTTTTGAGTTGGCACATTATAATTATTCTTAGTTAAATAAAGACACTATGCCCATGATTAATATTTTCACATTGAACATCAAATTTTTCAGACATGTATTCTAATGTTAGTCAAAAGAGTCCTGTATTAGAATTTCTATTTGGAATTTCTTCTCATCCTTCTTAAGAATTTCTATTTTATGTTTTACGATGCAGATGATATATTACTATAGCATACAAATATGTAATTCAGAAAAATAATGATGTATCTGTGAGCTAGGCTGAGAAAATGTGTTTTTTTCAGTTGTGTGGTAGAAATGGGTGGTAGATTACCATACCGGAGGTTATCTTTCTAACTCTTAACATGGAGACCAACAGAAATATGATAGAGGCAGACTTAGAAACAAGGGTGGTCAACAGTGGACACTGGATACATTCTTCAGTCCATTCTATTGGTTTCAGCCCCTTCTCCCTGTCCTGTTTTCATCTGCCACTTTGGAAAACTCTGCTGTGAAAAATTGCTTTTGCTTCCTCTGACTTTGTCTATGATTCTTTCCATTCTGATTTATCCAATATTACAACCCTTTCCAGATACTTATTTTTAGTTGGCTTCTATCTTTAACCCACTCCATCATATCAACACTGAATTTTAGTGAATTTATAAATTTATTATCTTTTGGACTACATTAATGTTACTAAAGGTGTTTGGGGGATGGTAGAGATGTAATTGTGTGGCTTGGTCTCCTCCTCAAGACAGATTCCTGGACTCCAGAGAATCCAACAAGACATGATCATAACCTGTTTTGTAGACCCTCAACCTGGGGTGCCAACAGCTGTGCACACCCAAAGAACTTTCTTAGAAAGACTCCTTCCCATGACACTTCCTAATTTGAAGACACTTAATGTCAAAGTTATATTCACCAAAATATTCCTTTATGTTGAGGCAAAATTTCTACTCCAAGGGTCGGCTGCTGAACATCAGTAGTAATTATGCCTTATGCAAATAAAAATTTTTTAAAAGTCAGTCTACTGCCAAGAAGAGCATATTTATGGTAATAGGGATGATTTGTAGGTAAATGCTATGCATGCCAAATTTAGGAGTAGGCTTCAACCTGAAGATTTTAACCTACTACACAGGCAATCATTTCAAGGAAATACAGAAAGATCAAGATATCAAAATAGAGCAAACAAAGCCAAATCTGATGCAGTGAAAAATAATCACAAGTCACAACATCTTTGCCTCCTCCATCAGGATCTCTGAAGAGACGTTGTCCATTTTCTTTCTTTCTTCCTTTTTTTTTTTTTTTAAGATTTTATTCATTTGAGAAAGAGGAAGAGAAAGTACAAGCCAGGAAAGAGGCAGAGGAAGTTGGACACACAGACTCCCTGCTGAGCCAGGAGCCCAATGTGGGGCTCAATTCCAGGACCCTGAGAGCATGACCCACGCCAAAGGCAGACACTTAACCAACTGAGCCACCAGGTGCCCCAATACTGTCCATTTTCAAATGAAAATCTATGGCTCGAAATCTTCTCCTATAGTTGAATCCCCTCCCCAGTGTTTATTTGTGTAGATACAACCTGAATGACCTAATTCATTTCTGATTCATTTCATTTGAACAACTGCATAATCACACTACAAGAATAGAGCCTTGAGGGGTTAAAAGGTGAGTGGAGAGTGTGGGGGAGTTGCAGTTAATTTCAGTGTAAGATGGGCAATTAAATCAAGTATGACTTGGTCAGCAGAACCGCATCAAAAGACAAGTGACTTATAAATAGAATTTCAAGGTGGGGGAAGTGAAGGCCAAAATCTCTTTTCCTATGACTGCATTCTCAATGATAATTTGACAAAGGCACAAGGGTCCAAAAATTACAGAGGAGAAAATGTCTAACCTTTAGCCTAATGTCTAATTACAATAAGAAAATGCAATATTCCAGAAAGCAAAAATACACTCAGAGAATAAAAATCAGGGAAAATTATTCCAGTTCTGAACCAACTACTAATGAGACCACAGTAGGAATACCACCCAGTTGGTGGAACCTTGTTAAAGCAAAGGAAGTTAAAAGAAGAGAGGGAAAACTCATATGATTGAAATGAAAGGGATTCCAGCAACATAAAACAGGTTTAAGATAAAGACCACAATTCCTGTTAGTGGAGAGCATCACGTGAAGGTATGGGAGAATGTGACAAAGCAGAAACAGACTGGGGGTGAAGGGAACATGTTTCCAACCATCATGGTTTCTGGTTCTGGATTCATCATGGTTCTAGATCATCACTTTGACACTGAAAAAAATCTTTCTACGTGAAATACAATAACTAGGGAGGTGAATTAAATAGAGGAAAGAAAGTTTAAAATAAGCTATCCCAATAAGTGCTTGGGACAGTTGTGGGTTTTTTTTGTTTTTTTTTTCTCTCAGAACTTTATTAGGTGGAGATTGGGCTGGGGACAGTTTTTAGTTGCAAGGACAAAGCCAACTGTTACGCAGGCTGCCTCCATGAGTCTTTGACATATAAGGTAAACATACTCTAAGAAAAACTGTCGCCCACCATAAGAGGGCCATGTTTTCTAATTAAACATGAAAAGAAAGAGTCTCAGACCATTAGAGATATTCAGCATATTCTTTGTAGCATGTCAATTCAATCCCATGAAGCCTAATTAGCCACAAGTATAAATGGGCCATTTGAAGAACAAGGTGAGCACCTGGTAGTGGCCAGAAGGAGCAGTGCCGTAGGAGAGAGTGAGAGTATCATGGGAGGACTGCACCGGGACGAGTGGCTTAGGAGGTTCTATAAAACAAACAACATATGTGTTAACTCAATGGGGGGAATCCTTTCAAATGCATACATGTATTAAACCATCACATACACTTTAACTATCTTACTTTTATTTGCCAACTATATTCAATAACGTGGCGGGGGACACAAAACAAACACTGACTATTCAGTCCATCAGAACTTGGGATATACTAAAATGCTTTCTACAAGTGGGTGAGCTGCAGACATCATTTGGTCTGATGCTGAGGCCAGGTTAGCTTTGAGAATGGCTCTGACCATGACCACTCTCTTTCCTTCCAAAGAAATAACTGTTCATCAAGAGAGGGACCTTTGGCTCACTGCTGGCCCTTGAGCAGATTCATTCAGTTTGGAAGATCCAAACTGAACCTGCTTCTGGTTCCCACAGTCTCTGACCACATCACCTATCGCCGTACTCTTAGGCTTGCTTTTTCTAACGGAAGCCTCAGGGGAGAGCAGCATAGCTGTACAACCAAACGAATGCTCTTATTTCCTATGTCGAAAACCTAAAAAAGCAATTTTACCAATACCACCCTGTAGACAAAGATCATGGGGGTCGATAAATATGCTATGCCTTAGGTACCAAAATTCTGCTAGAACTGAAACATTTTCTGGGGCATTTCCAAGAGCAGCTTGACTAGAAGTGTGTTCCCTGTGAGATGGTGGCCAGCCTAAAGGACACGCTGGCCACATTTAGTTGAACAGTCATTGGATCTATAAAAACAGCTGCACTGGTTGGTCTGAATGTATTTGCAATCCATGGCCCATTTTACATTAGCATGAACCTCTAAGAAGGTCTGTTATCTGTTTTAATTGGAAGGTGAATGCATTTCAGTCTGAAATTTAACAAAAACTATTTACTTGGGCAGTGCTAAACCAAGAGTCACATCCTCTCACCTCCTCCACTGGGAAGGGAACTGGAGTTAATGCTTTCAGGACAGGAATAGCATCAATTTGAGTATCACATCTCATACATTGATCCGTCAGAGCTTTGAACAAAGAACAGAATATTAGCCCCCTCATTGCCCAAGGAGGATGTTAACCTGCACCCCTGTAAGAGCGAGGACACCACTAAAGTCACCTTCCCCCGCTGGATGGGCCAGCTGCCAACTGTGAACGGGAACTTGGTTAGAGTAAAAGATTCTTTGTCAGGAATGTGGAAATTGTGACATTAGGGACTAGCCTGGGCTGGAGGATAAAGCTTCAATGAAATTTGCAAGTTCATTTTGGTTTATATACCTGTTGGAGCTGAGACATTAAATGCAGAAGGCTTTTAATCTAGGTATTTTAAACACTACTTGATACCGTGGACTAGTGCCACTCAACAGAGAGTACTTCAAGGACAGAGCTATCTCTGAACCAGAATAAGACCCCAGGAAGGCTGATTCAGCCCAGAGCATTTGGGACGGGGTTATTTTCTTTTGTTTCAACATTCACTTTTGACAGGACTGGCTTTTCTCTTCGCCCCTGCTGGAGAGCTAATAACTTCCTTCACGTTCACCTTACTCCAGTCCCCCACACAGGCGAGTGCAGCTGACTCAATATGCAGGGACGCCCTGTGTTCTATTTACATTTATTTTTATCAGTCATTTGCTATCAAGATATTGAGAGAGACGCCCTAAGTAACCAAACACAGGAACGGGTCAGGTAGGTTAGCCTGACAAAAAACAACATGGAAGGAATAACTCCAGAGCATAGGCTGACATTCAGTATTAGAGCAAGTCACAGGCAATACAAAAGGAAGATTACAGCCAAACCCTCTCCTGTCTCAGGCAGTGCTATTTGTTCCTGAGATTTCTAAAGATGTGTTCAATTCCTGCACACATCTGAGAGTTCTACAGCTGTGGCTAACATTGAAAATAAATAATCCAAATCAGCTTGGCCATATTAACTGTGAAATCCACTTTACTAGTGAGATAGAATTTACTTCAGGCCATATAGGTCAATAGCTTTGGAGAGGGAATTCCAAAGATGAAGGCCCTTCATAGAAAATGCTCAGCCTTCAGACCTGTGTAGTTCTAAATCAGAGGGCTTAGCACCTCCAAGCCCTCCAGCTGCTGTGAGGGCAAACCCAGGAAAGAGGTGGTCATTGGATATAACCTAAATCCCCTCTCTGCTGCCTCCCCTCAACCCCTGAAACAGAATGCTGTTGAGGTCTGCTACCTTGATTCCCCTGAAAGCAAAGAGGCAACTCATGAGGTATGGAAGCCTGGAGGGAACAAAGGCAAGTGTGAACGTGTGTGAGCTCATACTTTGGCATGATGAAAAGTAGGTACTCTTCAAAAGGTCTGCTCTGTGGCAGAGGGGCTCGTTACTGAGAGCAGAGCTTCACTGCCCACACAAAGGCAAGTAGAGAGGGAAGGGGCTGAGTGAGGTTAGAATGCAGACAATATGGAACCAGACATTGTGGAATCTTAAAATCTGTGGGCCACTAGCAAAGTAATTTAAAGATACCGGTAAGGGCAAAGAGCAGAGAATGGACTTGGCAGGAAGATTTGTTTTCCTGTTTACTGTGTGCGGGTAGCTTTTGGAAATTTTAGCTGGAAAAAAAAAATGCTTAGCAGCCAAAATGAAAATGAATCTGGGACAGGCAGAATAACGGGCCCCCAAAGATGTCTACATTCTAATTTCTGGAACCTGTGAATAGGTTAGGTTACATGGCAAAGGGAAATTACAATGTAGATGGAATTAAGTTTGATAATCAGCTCAACCTAAAATAAATAGATTATTCTGGATTAACCTCATGGTCTCAGCAAAATCACAGGGGTCCTTGTAAGTAGAAGAGGACAACAGAAGTTTGCGTGACACAGGGAGTTGCTGGCTCCGAAGATGGAATGGAAGGTGGCAAGCCCAGAACTGTGGTACAGGCAAGGAAACAGGTTCTCCCCTAGTACCTCCAAAAGAGAACGCAGCCCTGTCAACACCTGGACTTGACTTCACTAAGACTCGTAATGAGCAAATATAAGGTAATGAATTTGTGCTGTTTTATGCCACTTAGTTGGTGGCAATTTATTACAGCAGCAATAAGAAACTAAGACAGAGCCCAAGAGTTGCTTGGCATGTACACGTGAAGTTTTTGCATTAAGCTCTGTCTGGGGTGATGACTGCCAGGAAATCAACAAACACTTGGGGAAAACAAAATGGAATTTGTTACCTAAATGGAAGGCACGCTACTCTTTCTGCTTGGTTGGCTAGCTAGCATCCTGGTTTCATCTCCTGTATTTTATGTGGCAGCCTGCTGGGAATGAGAACAACATTTAGCACTTATTATCCCAGGAGAACTAATTGCCAACATGTAGTTGATCCCAACACTGCTAGGCTGATCCTAAGGGATGATTTGTTAAGTGATCAGCCATATAGCTAAAGGCTATTCAATCGAAGACTGGGACAGTCACCTGTCATCTTGTGGTTTCTGAATACCTGAAACCCAACCGTTACAAAATATTTCTCTCTGCATTCCTGAGGGCTAGAGGGGCAGGCAGGGGTGGGAAACAGGGTGGGGAAGACGGTCCTGTTTTACTTTCACACTCAGGATGAGATTAAGGAAAAGACAGCAGTTGTGCCACATTCAAGGTCATTCAAAAGAGGCAGTGTTACAGGTAGCAAAGAATTCCAGGACACAGAAACCTGGGTTTCCAAATCACTAACACATTCACCTGAGAACTGAAAACTGTATTAACTTCAGCTGGGAAGATGTCCAAATATCCAATGGGACCCTGGTTTTCTTTTAATTGGTATGACTATTCACGTGACAAGCAAACTAAAAAATTTAGGATTTGATCCTTCTCTATGATACCATACATTTTTTTAAAGATTTTATTTGTCAGAGAGAGAGAGAGTACAAGCAGGCAGAGCAGTAGGCAGAGGCAAAGAAGCAGGCTCCCCACTGAACAAGGAGCCCAATGTGGGACTTGACCCCAGGATCCTGGGATCGTGACCTGAGCCCAAGGCAGCCGCTTAACCGACTGAGCGACCCAGGCGTCCCTGACAGCATACATTTTTAAATATAATACATTGTTCACAGCACATGGCACATAACTATTCATTAATGATCAGCATCCTTTGATAAAAAGACTTTACTAAAGTTATTAGAGAACACTGGAGAGCTACTAAGGTGGGATTTGTTAAAGACAGTCTCTTTCATTTGCACCCTGATGATTCTTACTACCTGGTGGCTCCATTTTATTTTCAACAAGTGGCTAATGGAAAGGGTCTGGTGCTAATTGAACTTAAGGATTGAAGAGAGGCCAGTGGGTGAGCCCTGGGGCGTGGTCTCCTCTGAATGAGCAAGCACATTTTCAACACAATTGGCTGCCTAATCGCCTGTTGCAAACTTGGCTGATGTATTTGGATGTGTAAGCAATTATGTTTCCGCTAAAAGCCTTGGTTGGTAATGCTTTTGTTCTCCATTTCTTACAACTGAACTAACAGAGGGAAGAAATTGTATGAAAATGGTTTTCAATATGTTTTGTTTTGCTTTTTAACTTTTCTTTTCAAAACATTTTTCAATTAAGCTAGCCAGTGGATCCAAAGTTTATCATACCCCCAAATACCACATAAAATAGGTAACAAAGAGAAAAAGAAACAGCAGAGTGAAAGTAGTTTTGCTAATAAAACAACCTCTGATGAAAAAACCTACATGTTTGCATTAAACCGCATTATTTACATGTGATTAACTGTACTGAGTACCTCTCTGTCCTAGCCACAGGGTTGGTTCTGAGTACTGAGCAGCAAGATTGCGTGGTCTCTGACCTCAAGAAACGTCTCTCCGAGGAGTTGGCCTTTGACAGATACCGGCTAAATGTCTGAGTCACCTGAAATTTCATGAGATGAGGCCCTTCACTTCCAAAAGAACAATACCTATACACCACAGGCTCTGACTATTTTGCTTTTCAATAACCAGTCCTACCAAGCACCCAACAAGATTTTTGTAGCTCATCTAACACTTCATGTTGCTAATTAATTTCAAAATTGTTTGCATTAATTCATTGGGTGCCAAGAAACAGCAGTCATGCTGTTGCCTCAAATCATTTGGGAAATTAAGCAGACCACAAAGAAATTTTAAAAAAATTAAAAACAGCAATATCTTTTACAGAAACATGGAATTCAGGTCTCTGAAAACACTTGTTCTTGCAATCACTTCCCGCAGACATTGCACACAATAGCGCTTCAGAATTTCAACTTCAGTGAGAACTTATCATTCTTTCATTAAAATGTCTCCATGTGCAAAACCAAACTCACGCTTCACATGTAAGCAGTTGGGAGGAAAATAAAAGCTCTACATCTGAATTCCAGCTCTTCTGCTAATCCTGCAACATTAGCGCTGTCACTATAGCCCCTTCCAATCTGATAAATGGGGAAACTTCTCATATGGTGGAATGGTTATGAGCGTCAAATATGATGACATATGAGAATGTGCCTAGGCGAGTGCCTGGGCGTTCAGAGACTCTCTGAAGACCTACATCTGAGAGAGAAACCCCCAAAACATCTAGCTTCAAAAACGGGACAGGGCTCCCCACCAACAGGCACAGGGCTTAGCAAACCCAGAGGGCGCTTAAAGGGCCCACGTCCTCTTTGCGGACTCACCTGCCCAGAGGTCCGGCACAGAAGCAGCCGCTGGAGAAGCGCCCAGGCTAGGAGAGACATATTTGCTGGTCTTGGGAGGACTGGTCTGAAGGGCAGGCGACTGGTTTGGAGAGTATTCGGAGGCCGACTAGGACGCGCTCCACGGCAGAAGCTGACGGGCGCCATCTTCACGCTCACCATCGGCTGTGCTCCAGTGCGCAGGCGCCAACTTTTTCCCGCCTCCCCCCACCCAACGCTGGGCCTTGTTAAAGAGTTGAAATAGGTACTGGCAGTAAGATTTTTCAAAATATATTTTCAAACTCTCTCAAGAAGATTATAAGTGGCTTTCCATGACAATGGAGGTTTAGTATTGAAAACGATTCTGTGAACTCTTCTGGTGTTCGGCATTAAAACGTGTTGTTTACCTTGAGAACTGATGAGATGACGTCACCTTGCATGACTTTTCATGCCCATCCCAGCACTTTGCGTATATGCATGACTTTCAAGTTTGGATTTATCAATGAAAAGAATAATATAACATTTAATATTCACTGAAACACTTAGCAAATGAACATATCCAATGAACTTAGATTTTACTTTTTCTGAAATTCTTCCCAGTATAGTCAATTACTGCTTATGGAGATAAACACCAACTTCTTAACCTTTACAGTATTCTTACTCTCCTGGGAACAACCCATGATTTTTGGAGCACAGAAATCAGCAGGAGTGTTCATGCAGACTTAGCTCTTATTTCCACTGCCAGACACTGTAGCTAATTCCTCTGGTTGATCTCACATCAGATTCTTCCCTTTTGAGGGCAGAGGCATTTGGGGTTTTATAAAGGACAGCGTGGGCTAAAGGATCGGGCTATGCCAGGGGCTGACACCAACCAGTGGTTGGTGATCCAAGTATGGACACGAGTCCAAAGGGCAATCCTAAACCCAAAAGATCATTCTCAAGGAAAGCAGAGGCAGGACTTCATCCCCATGAACAGACAGAGGTACAGTGGGAAAGCCATGGGGAGGGATAAAAACCTCGAACAGGGGTTATTGCAGATGTCCGGACCACCAGAAGTGTGTATGTTGGGGGGGGCGGGTGGATGGGGTACACAAACCCAGGGAACTTCAGAAACAAAGACAGACTCAAGAGGGGCAGGCAGAGCTTTCCTGGCATGAAAAGCTGATATGCTTGGTGACACAGGATTCTGAGACTCTACCAGCTGCATATACATAAAGTGGGTTAGCCACTGATTGCTCTCAGTTGTATTCCTGAAAGGGCTCTTTCTTTCCACAATCAGCTCTCCACTAGGAATCTCTGTGTTAGTCTCAAGTGTACTTCTCTAATAGGATATTCAAGTTGAAGTGTTCATCAAGAGATTGGTAAAGGTATTTTTTTGTGGGGGAGACTATTGCCTTTTTGCAGGAGGGATAGGGAGGTTGCTGACTTATCATCCCAAACCTAGTAAGGGAGCTTCTGGGAGACAATGCCAAGAACTTTTAAATGTATTTCCCAAAGTTGGGAAACTGAAAGGTCTGGTGCCTGACTCACACTTGAGAAAGGTAATGCTGACGTTGGACCCAAGACTGACTCCTGGCTGGAAATCCTAGGAAGTCAAGAAGGGCTAAGTGCTTTGCTGGAAAAATTGGGATGGGCCTACTGACCTGTGTTTCTTAGGGAAATGGATATGATACTGTAATGTTTTTAAGAGACAAAATTTGGCTACACTGGTGAGAGAGCCAGCATGATATTGTTGGAGTCCTGACTATGGCACTAAGAAACTGGAAAACCAGAGGCTTGGTGGAAGGAGTAGAAAAAGTATTCAAAACACTTTAAATACAGAGGCTTTTTGGTTGGTGTTTTTTGAAAAGGAACTACAGAAGGGATGCCACCCAAAAGGATTTCCCCCCTTTAAAAAAATAGTCAACTTATACATAAGCTAGGGCCAGAATAAACCTTCAAAGCAAGTAAGAGCTGGAGCTTCTTGCCTTTCCTGCCTCAACCCTTTCAGAACCATCCCACGGCCTCTTACCTCCTCCCAACCATTTTGATCCTGCCGATCAGACAGTGCAGCTGTGAATGAGGAGATTGGCAGGGCTACCAAGCAGAAGGGAACCGTGGTCTTCATCCCACAGCACAGCTCCGGCGTGAAGCAAGTATGAGCTAGAGAAGGGCAGAGGGTGTCATCGAAAGTCAAGATCAGAGTTTTGACTAAAACATGAAAGTGTGCTGTAAATGTCCTGTCTGTGCATTTTGTGATCTCAAGTGACTATAGGAATATTTACTACCAAAAAGGGAGCTGGTAATCTGTGGGACATGTCCAGGTTCTAATCTGGTGCAGCAGATAACCCGCTAAATTAAGCTTAGAAAGAGAACAAAATTACCTTTTGATTATATTCTTTGAGTGATCGCTATTCAGTTTACATTTCACACACCTGGTCACCTAAGTTGGACATCTGGGAACCATCCTAAACTCCTCCCTTTTTCTCATTTTCCACATATACTCTACTAATCAAAACCTAGAGATTTTACTTGTTAAATATGCTTTAACCTATTCCTTCATCTTCATCCTAAACTCTGTTTTGGTTGAAGTCTTCATCAAACTCAATATGTTTCCTTAACTGGATCTGAGCCTCTAGGCTCAGCCTATGTCTCCATTAAAATATGCTTTGAATAGAGCAGCAATTCCAAAGAGAAAGAGTTAATGTTTTATATTGGCTTCCCGACTGGAATCTTGAAAAAAGAAAGGGAAAACTCAATGGGACATAGTAGGTATACGTCATAACAATAGATTGGAAAGAGAATCAATGGACCACCCCCCTCCATCACCTCCAGGAAGGGCAAGGTGATGGTACTACATTTTCTTCAACCTAATTCTTATTTGTAGCCCTCTTTCCTCTAGATTTAGGTCTTTTGCTAATTGATTTGTAAATTTTTTGCCTGTTTGTCAGTTGACAGGCAACCCAAGAATTGAGTATATTTAATGAGACCAAACCACAGAGAATTAAAAAGAAAAGGGAGAACAATGGAGGAGAAAGTGAAGAGCTAATTGATATTGAAAATTCAAATCCTATTCAAAGAAGTTTCCGATGACTACATTTTAAAATGTTATCTATTTCTTTAGTCCCACAAAGTAAAAGCAACAATGTTACTGCTAACACTCACTGAGCAATTCTTATGTGCTGGAAAAACTTAGGGTCACTTTATTTGCATAAATAGGAAATTTTCTTATATGTTATAAGTAGGATCCAGGCTCATTGAGCATAGGGCTCTCTCTTGGACTTTGTTCACAGCTATGCTCTCCACGGTCTAGAGTGTGGTCTGATTTGTTATCAAAGCCAAATAAGTATTTGTTGGATAAATGAGTGAATGGACGCATTGAGTCTTCTGTCACAAAGCCCTGTGAGGTAGGAATATTCATCACGCTAGTCCTGCAGTTCATGAACCTGACCTACTGAACCATGAAAGCCTCAGGCTTCTGCAGATGGCTTCTGAATCTACTCAGACCAGCCTGTGATGACTTCCTCCTCCTGCTTTCATTTTCTGCTCCACTTCTTTATCTAGTTCTTTGTCTCCCTCACAGCACTTCCAATGCAAAAAGGCACAGCCAGCAACTATGACCCACAGCTGTACTACCAATTAGTAGTGAAGTTGTTTTGAAGCTAAAATTCTTGTTTCTGCGTCACTTCATCTCCTCATTCCAAGCCAGCTTACCCAATCAGAACAAATAACTCATTATTTATTGAAATTGGGTGTTGATTAGCTCTTGAAAGCTGCACACATCTACTGGGTTTGGGTTTGTTTGCTTGACCTATTGAAAAATAGTGACTTAGATTATGATGACTAAGCTCAGTCATCTGGTTTAGATTTTTTAAAATATTTATTTATTTGTTTGTTTGTTTGTTTGTTTTTAGAGAGGGTGAGGGATGGGAGGTGCAGAGGAAGAGAGAGAGAATCCTAAGCAGGCTGCATTCTCAGCATGGAGCCTGATGTGAGGCTTGATGTCACAACCTGAACTCTAACTTGAGCTGAAATCAGGAGTTGGATGCTTAACCAACTTAACCAACTGGTGCCCCAGGTCTAGGTTTTTAAGAGAGTGAATAGACTACAGTGAAGCTGAAAGAGACCTTCAAGGACAGTGGCGAAACACCCTTTTTTCCCTAAACATATGAGCAGTGACACAGAGGGGGAGGGAATCTGTTCAAGGCAACCCACTGAGTCAGTGAGGAATCACCAGAAGAAGCTAAGTTTTGAGAGACCTAGTCCCCTGCCTTCCACATCCATGTGCTAGGCTAGCTTCCTCTTCACAGGTTCATCTGTCATGCATTTGATTCAATTACACACCAATATGAGAACAGGATGTGTCCAGTTGGATGGCATCAATGATTTTCTTCCACCTATTATGCTTTTTCAAAAAGTGGCAACAAGAAAAATTACGTGACAGTTTACTACCTACCCCTTAGGCCTGGAGTCCTCTTTATGTTCCCCTATTACATTTGCTTTTATTGCTATTTAATATTTTGTGACTTTATGTTTTCTGTAAGGTTCTACACAATTCCTGAGTCTTCGAGCACGCTCACATCCCACAGTTCTGTATCCAGAAAAGGGTATTAGAAATTGAATCTGCACTAAAGGGATACAGAATTTAATGAGGTCTTCTATAACGAAAACATTTTGGGGGGTGCAGTGGGAGGTGGGTGGAAAGAAATTCAACTCTGAAATATAAATAACATGTTTGGACAACTACATTGAGAACCTGATGTGATCAAACTCCTAATTCAGCATCTTTCAGGGAAACAAATCCTTGCCAGCCCTTCACCTTCATACCGCCTAACTGACTCAAGGAACCCATGGCCCAGTGGAAGGATGGTGAGGAGGTAGAAAATCCTACTCCAAGGGGAACCTTAATGTCAGTTCTCAGGTCAATTGTCATCCGTAGTCGGAAGTTCCTCTTACATACAATTGCCCTAGCACAGTCCAATGAGAGAGCTCAAAGTGAGTTTATTCTGTTGGTTGGATATGGATTTACTGTGACTGTCACTCTTGGCTTCTTGATTAGGAGAAAAGTCTATTTTCCTTAGAGCCTAACAACAGGCAGCCCAGGGGAAGTCACAGAGACTCTGTGCTGATGAGTGGGGACTGGCATGGACAGCTGTGGGGATCCTATGAGCTACACTGTATTTTCCACAATCATAAGAGCAAAGGCTTCAGGCACCAGAGTTCCAGAGTCTAGAATAGAGGGCATTGTGTCCAGAGGATACATGTTAAAACATGTGCTTATGTCATCTACCTCTCCATCCAGAGGGGTCTGAGAAACATGGTTAGATAAACATGGCCAAGGTCAAACTAAGACTTTTCATTAAGATAGTGCTTCAGGGGTTCTCATGTATATAAGTCTTCCAGGTCCCTTCATTTAGGACTCATAGAGAAGGAGAAGTTGTTTGAGCTGGAACTATTTATATTAAGGATTTTGAGAGAAAGATAAGTTTAAACAAGAGTTCACTTCTATGTAGCAAACATATCTCAGAGCAATCCAAAGGCGTGGCTACAAATGACAAACAAGGAAGCTGCCCTAAAGGCCCAACACATCAAACTTCAGCCTCCTAGGAAAACCCCTCCCACGTGCACCCGAGCGTGTGTTTCAATTCACTACGATTGGAAATCATTTGGATAGTCCCTGAGTACCTACCAAGCATGGAGACAATATTTAGTGCTTTGTGGCTAATGGAGATTCACCAAATTTAATAGTCTCACTAATTATACTTTTCACTTATCCTGCTTTAATGCTAAATACCCCAATTTGAACTCATTCCCAGTTCATTGATCCCATTCATTGCTAACCCTCTCCTGGCCCACAGGGTGAATACTTCTCAGAGCTCATTGCCATCAGTGAACCAGACATAGATTGGCCCATCAGGGGACCTCATGTTCTACTACCTTTCCTGGTCTTATGACTGAAGTTACTAGTAGATGATGGCACGTTTTCTTCTAAAGTGAAGAGACGGTCTCTTATTCCATCATCAGGTATTTGTTGAACTTCTGTGTGCCAGGTGCTCCAAGTAGTCTGTGTGAATCAATCAGAGTGGGAAAATTACATGAAACCGATTTGCCGTTTAAGGCCCAGATCCTACATTCAATCCTACTCCCTTAGACAGTGTATAGAGTAGCACATCCCAGCTGGTTAACTCCCACCAGTGCCCTCTCTTGCCAAAGGGCTAAGCAATGAGAAGCCTCCTGCACTAGAAGGGGCTCTGTAGAGCTCAGTCAAGCAAATTTTAAATTATTCAATACTGGCCACGTTTTCCTAAAAGTCAAAAGGTAAATGGATGGTTTTTGTAACCCTGCGGGCAAGTAAAGCTTACTGATGCAAAATTCACCTTTGAAAACAGAGTGATCACTAAATATAATATAATAAGGTTGCTACCTATTAGCTTTTTGATGAGCTATAATATCAGTTTATGAGAGGTTTAAAGAAAATTTAACTTAGTTAAAAATTAAAGAAAAATTTAGTTAAAGAGAGATTTAAGTTAAAGTTCAAGCCATAATTCCTGGGTTCTCTGGCATACAATATAAAAATTTTTTCCTCTTTATTTCGATTAGGTTTCTTGGAAATATACGTGGATATATCATTTAACTTCTGCCGGGGTGCTTGAAGCCTCTTTTTTGATGACTCATCCCAATGTGACTCTCTCTCAAGTTTTATGTATCATATGTGCTCTTCAAATGACCCAATAATTTTTTTAAATGCTAGAAATAACAATTGTAGTGCCAGAATGTCCCCCTTAGAAAACTGAGATAGTAATGGTTATCTGCCTAGACTGCTCCCTCAGAAAAATGGCAGCATGCATTATCCAATAACAACTCTAAATTTATGTGGAGAAAAATCAATGAAATATTTCCTTTTTGTGGTGGACACTACTCTAACATTATTTATAAAATGATGGCAAAATGAAAGGTGAAATAAATATTGTCAAATAACAAACATAACCAATTATGTATCAGAATAAATATTAAATCAATACTCAACAGTGGCAGAGAAGGAGAACATGTGTGAGAACCAGATGTCAGAGACTGGAAACAACCAAAATGTTGACTTCTTTCATGAGACTTACACAGATTTTCATGGCTATTGGGAAACCAGTTTGACCTGTAGAAGTACTTTAAAAATTCTATGCAATCTTATTCTTTCTTATTAACTTTGAACTAATTCCTATTATCAAAGAGGCCAAATCTAAATCAATGCGTGGCTTTGGTAGAAAGCTTTTGATATTATTACAAGACTTTTAACATCTAAGTCCAATTTCTGTGGATGAAATGTGTCTATTGAGGTTCTGTCGATTTAGTTTCTTGTAGATTAGCTGTTCTTTCTCTGATGAAGGGCACCAAATAGAACACTTACACGCTGGTGTAGAGTTCAATTCCAAGGACTTTCAGGTTGGTGCTCATTCAAACTTTTGAAAAAAAGTTTTCAATATTTTCCCCCCAAAGCTTAATTTTTTGGCTGTGAAGGCTATGTGAATACATAATCATAATAACTCTATATTGGGAGAAATATCATTTTTTAGAAATATAATTTTTTAATTTTATAACTTTCCCCTGAGATTTCTTGTTAATCTCCTTGAGCACATTTCATCTAAAAGGATTTGTAATTTTAAATGTTGCCTTTTATGTAGCATTTTTAAAATATATTTAAAGGAGAATTAATCAGGGAAGGCAAGTCAGGTGTTCCCTCCCATGTGTCACTTGCTCCAGGATACTAAGGATATAGCCTTATCCTTGGAAGGTAGGAAGAGAAGGGTGGTTTGGGGGCTGTGCCTCAGATCGGCATTCCCTCATGGGGTTATGGGACCGCGCGAGCAGCTCTGCGCAATCGCCGCAGGGCAATAGCAAATTGTTACTGAACGCTCAGGACCTATCTGCAAGGGATTGAGAAGAGAATCGCAGAGCTAGTCGAGTGTCAAACTGATGACTTCAACTTTATAGTCGTGACATGAAGAGTTAAACAATTACATATCACGTCAGGTCAAAGCAGGCACATTTCCTTTAGTAACTTTTCCTCATCTCTTCTCCTTTCTACGCACCCTGCCCTTTGCATGGGAATGTTCTCTGTCAACCCTTCGACCTCACTGATTCTGAAATATGAAGAAGGGGACAATCATTCCTCTTATGTACATGTTCTT
>LNAC01000158.1:2309250-2334897 GCA_002007465.1 Ailurus styani | reverse complement strand
AAAAAAAAAAAAACACCCTGAAGTTTATGAAAAAAAGTTGTATCTTATTTTTTTACTTCACAAATGGCTTTTGCAGATTCACCCACACTAATGAACTACTTGTAGCCATCTCCACAGGTATACATGTACAAATGTATATAGATATGTGTGTCCATCTGTCTGTCTGAGTCTCAAAACATGAAAAGTATTTGATATAAGCAGCAAGGAAAATTCCTGAGAATGGAGAACTCTTTAGTAGTTAATTCTTAATGTAAGATTCACAGAAAAATTTAAAATTTAATTAGAACTCATTACATAGTAAATAAAATTTCCTTAAATAACTAATTCAATGTGAATGATTATCTAGGGATGTAAATTTATTTTGGTTGGAGAGGGCCCCTTGAGCTTTATAACAAAGAAACGCTTCTAAAAGTACTGTCACATATATTTATCATATGGTAACAAACAATCCTAGAGATATGTACTTAAAAATATTAAAGAGAGACAAATGAGTCTAGACTACACAAGGTCGCTGCAGTCATAAAACATAGCAAAGCCTTCTCCTAATGTGAAAAACATAGCTTACAGCTTTAATTTGCATTAATTATAAATCAGTAACATGCTTGTGTGGTTTGAAAAAGCGAGAAAAATTATTAGTTCTCTCAGTCACTTTACGCTGTATTAAGATGTCTGGATGAGTCATTTAGTATTTAATGAGTAGCAAGCATTATGAAGTCAGAAATAAATGTGTACTATGTATCTTTGAATTCATTGCTGCAATTGGAATGAGACACTTGCATATTATGACAGGATTATTACCAGCAATCATGCACAGATATGCTGGGGATGCAAATAACGTCATTAGCAGGGTATTGTAATGAAATAAGGTGTATTATCATTCTTTATGGTGACACAAACCATATTAGCTATGCTCCAACTGGATTTGTAGAACATAGGGAAGTTGCTTTGCTTGGGTGTTCATCACAACTCTCCAGTAAACTAAATGGAAATAATGCTGAATCAATATAAAAATCTATATGGTGTAGAATCAAATCATCTTTAGGAAACGCATATCACACGACAACTCAAAGCCCAGAAACAGACGATTCTTGCTATCCAGCAACAAGTATACAATACTTCACAAAGTCACCAAATAACAAAATATCTAGGACACTTTAAAACTCATTCAAAATATCACTACAGGACATGTAAATTAGAAGAACACATTTGGATTCCTAGAAAGTTAAAATACAATGGGAATCTTGATGTCCCTTAGGAATCTTGATGTCCACTGGCATTATTCCAGAGGTGTTCTGTTCATTAAAAGAAAAGGTTATTATTTAAAGAAGGATATCTGAAACAACCATGGTAATTTAAAAATAGTTCTGATATAAAGAGCACACATCCTTAAAATATTTTAATGACTTTGATAAACACAAGGTTTTTAGATTTTATCTTCTTAACCATCTCCAGATGTCCTTAGAGACATTCTTTAAAGCAAAAATAAAACAAAATCCTGAAAAATGAAAATATATACATTATTTTTCTGGTGATGAGACACGGCAAAATTTGAAACCGAGGTTATAATTTAAAATGGATATTAGAATATGCCACAAGAACATGTACTTTGTTATTTCTGTAAGTGGACTTTAATAAACTGAACATGATAAGTGTATCAACTTAAATGTTATAATTTCAAGCATTGCACAGACTTTAAGAAAAATTACTTGAAAATTGCATTTGATTAGAAATAATACCACATCTGAAAAAATATTGAGATAGAACAAAAAGTAGAATAAGCTTCTGATCAATTTATTTTTTGTAAGGTGAAGACAATCATATTTTGGCTTGATCTTTTTTTCCTTTTTTTAATCTTCCTCCTGATATTCCTGGCTCCTTACTGGGCTCGCATTCCATCTGATAACACTTGAACAATTGCCTTGGAGTTGGGTGGTGGTGGGGGGGGTTGTTTAAACAGCAAATCCTTTAAAGGCTAATAGTGGTAAGTGAGATTCCAAAAGACTGCAACTTTTATCAGAGGAATAGCAGGGTATATGAGAAACGGTTAAAAGCCAGTCAGGAAAGCCAATTGCGGATGATGGTTCCTGGAACTGTTCGCACATTTTGCATGCATGGGCAAAGAACACTGAAATGTCCTCAATGTTTCTACCGTATCCAGCTTCTCTCAGCTCTAATCTCTCAATTCTCAGTATGGATTGCTCCCTAGGGGTAGCTTAGAGACTAAGGGAAGTGGCCATTATAAGACCATTATCGCACTCTGTGGGGTAAATCATGAAATTATATTGTAGCCAATACAAATAAAAAGCCAAGAAGAGAGTTTGTCATTGATATTTAATGAAACTGAAGTTACTGGGCTTACGTTTTATGTGTGTACAAAGTTGCGTTAAATCCAAAGCAACGTACTACTGGTGTAAGGAAACCACTGTAGTTTTAACTCTCCAAGGTATTATTTATTGTCATGCATGAGAAATTATTAAATAAAATTGGAGTCCTTGAAGTAACTGATGTTATTTATTAAAGAATTACATATAAATTTGAAAAGAAGGGCTTCTAATATATGCCTGCAGCTAATTTGTAAATACTTTTTTATGCAACAAATAAACTGTTCCTAATGAGAGGTTACATAGTCAATTAGAAAATTAGAAACAGGCAGTCAGGATAAGGTGCACCATGGAGGTGATGGTGGGGAATCGATGTATAATCACTCGCTCGTGGGTACCCATAGATGAACAAAGAGAGTAAAAGCCTGAAATCATAAAAGCGGTTTATGAGGATCATTTTAAAGACAAAACCAATTATTTTGACTAAAAATAAATCTACCAATTGAATTCAACAACTACTCTGACTCAATGTTTCATTGAACTGGCCAATAGTTTGAGTAAAATGACCGATAAACCTATTCGTTATTATGGTATCACATAGACAGAATTTTAAACACTTATTAAATCTAATGTTAATATTCCCAAAGTACCCTCTAAAATATACAAATGAAATCTTCTAATAAGATTACTTGTGAAAGTTCATATTCATTTAATGACTTTTATTAAAAATGACATTTTGATTTAATAATCATTATAAGTTGAATTTGTAATTTTAGATTTTCCAGGTTCAATCTGGGATTCAGAACATTTTAGTAAATGCTAAAACTCTAAGTACTGGAAATAATTAGAGTAAACTCCTAAGGTTAATATAATAGCACCTTTTTCCAATTAGGTCTCATAAGTGACCTATGAATATTCAAAACTTTCAAGCTTAAATAGCTGAATATTTCTAAACAGATACCTAGTGGCTGGCAAGATACACACAGATATCTAGCACTGTTCAAGGGGATTACACTCATGTCAATTAATATTATTTGGGGCATCCTATATTTTAGTCAAAGATGTGACCTCTTATGTAGTTGGTGTGTCTTAATGATGAGGGCTCCGAGAAGACCTAAGCGGTCTCTCTACTCTCTGTTTCCCAATTCCCTGCTCCATTCTCACTGGCCCCTCAGCTGGAGTGCTGCCATATCATGACTATCCAGTTCTTTGGGGTTACTTTTCTGGGTTGGATTTTAATTGAATAAAGGACCTGTGGAAAAGTCTCAAATTCTGGATAAAGAAGAACAGCAAACACAATGTATTTTTAAAACACGAACATATAGAGATAATTTTCGAAAAAGGATATAGCTATGGAGGTACATTCCATTGCATTTTTGAAGGATTTTAATATGCAAAGAGTGTTTATTTCATATGTCACTGCCTTGTACACAAATCTGTGTGAACTGAGACACAGAGAAGGAGACAGAATTAAGCCAAAAGCTCTCATTCTCAGTAGGTAGGACTCAACTGACCTATGAACAAGAGCATTTCTGAATAAATAACCTTTATTTCAGATGCCAAACATCACCCTTAAAACATCATGCTTAGTTTCTACTTCAAATCACTTCACATGCTGACTTAGTCTATGCGCTGTCCTCAAACCTGTGTGTGTACACAGAACCCGAAATTTCATTCAGTTCCGTGTTTTACTCCCACACAACCCGTCTACTGTTTGAAGACCAACTTTTATGTACTTCTAAAGACTTGGTTTGACCGTCCAGTTTGCACTGATCTCCCATCTTGTCCATCCAAAGAGTTTTTTGTTTGTTTGTTTGTTTGTTAATCATTCGATGCTCAAAACAACAGAATCTTCGAATCCTAAGACTATATCAAACATAATTTTATTCAACAATCCCCTTGCACAGATTAGAAAAGAAGTCACTTTCCAAGTGTTGTAAGCACAGCTAATACCAGGACTAGTACACACGGTGGTTTCTGGAAAGTTTCTTGGAAATCTTGTTATTCTTGCTATCCCATGTTGCCTTAATCAGGTGCACTTGTAACTCCTTCTAGTGGTGGCTGTAACGAGTCTTGCCAATGAGACTATGAACTTCACAGACCAGGAGAGCTAGGCACATAGCAAGCACCTAGTAAATACATGTTGATCAAATAAATGATGTGCCATCAAGTCACTAAGAGTTTCAGTTGCACTAAATCTAAAAGAAAATTTTGGGATGCCTGGCTGGCTCAGTCCATAGAACATGAAACTCTTGATCTCAGGGTCATGAGTTCAAGTCCCACATTGGGTGTGGAGCCCCCTAGAGAGAGAGAGAGAGAGAGAGAGAGAGGGAGGGAGGGAGAGAGAGAGAAAGGGAGGCAAAAGGAAATTTTCTTTCTGGAATTGAGTATTCTTGGAATTCTTTCCATCCAAAATTAGTTCACAAACAAGGTATGAGACCTGGGAAGGATGTAAATAAAATTTTCCCTTAAGGTTACGGTATTAGGCTCTTAACTTACTAAAATAAAGTAGACTCAAAGCCAATAATTATTAATACTCGGTTTTCAAAATACTGATTGCTACCAATCTAATATCTAAGAAAGAAAAAAAAGTAACGAGAGGTTAAGCCTCTCTGAGAATAAAATTGCTTGAAAGTTCCAGGACCTATGCCTATAAAATGTATGGAATCCTTTTCAATGAAAAGTAAAATTTGATCATGATCACGCCTACTCATATGAAGTTTCTCATTTTTGGATCTCAAAGAACTCCATGCTTTCATTCTTTCTGTTGTGTGACAACTGAAGGGAAATCAAACACCAGGAGACCACATGTCTTTGGTGGATTGCAGGACAAATGGGACATTAGTCTCTTCTGTGGCCATTAGCAATATCTTTCCCTTCTTGCCTCCATTACAGATATGAGGGTCATTTAATTTTTTTTTAAAGATTTTATTTATTTGTTGTCAAAGAGAGAGAAAGAGAGAGAGAGAGCATAAGCAGAGAGAGAGTGGCAGGAAGAGGGAGAAGCAGGCTCCCTACTGAGCAAGGAGCCTGATGTAGGACTTGATCCCAGGACCCTGGGATCATGACCTGAGCTGAAGTCAGATGCTTAACTGACTGAGTCACCCAGGCACCTCTCATTTATTTCTGGAAAAAAGGTAGATATTTCTGTAATGTTCATTTCTTTAAGGTACCTAATGTGCGAATATCACTATAGGATAATTAATTCTTCTAGGGAAAACACTCCCCTCCAGCATAGAAACATTTCTGACAATTCAAATAAAGGAATCCTTTTAAAGAAACACCCTCTCTGCTCAGTGCTCACCAGTTCTTCCTTCTGTATCCCCTTCTCCAATGAAATTACTTTAGCTTTTAAATACCCAGGGTGTAATCTAATATAACAAATTTTATGTACTTAGTATTTTGAATAACTTATAAGTATAGTATAAAACAATACTGAACAGTTTAGGCACCTCATTTATAACCTTAGGTCATGCAGCAGCAGTTAAGTGGTTAATATATATCATATATATCATATATATATATTTTATATATATACATATACCTACTTTATTTATATATATATATATATATATATATATATATATATATATATATATAAAATAACATTGGCTTTGAGGATAAAACATTTGGGTTTGAATCCTGGCTCCCTTACTTCCTAGCTATGTGACCTTGGGGAAGTTACTTAATGTCTCTGTACCTCCTTTTCTTTATTCACAAAGGAAGAATAAGAAAATACCTATTTTATACAGTTGTTATGAGGATTAAATGATTTTTTATATATGTAAACCAGTTGGAACAGTGCCTGGGTCATAAGTGATCAATAAATGTTAGATATAGTCATGATACAATTATAACCTTAAATACTTTTTGGGAGAAGTTATGGTATAAATACATGAATTAATTTTTAAACACTATATGAGCTTAATTAGCTCTAAAAATTTTATTTTATAAAAATTTGATTTCAGTCCTTCTCCCAAAGTGAGATTTTTATTACTGTATCAGAAAAATCACAAAAGAATGATATATGGGCCCCACATATCAGATGCCAGGCATCAGGGTTATTAAAACAATTCTAATAACAGCTGCCCTTCCTAAAAAGTACATTTAAGGTAATAAAATCAAGGGAACAAAATAACACAGCATATTCCCATAATTATTGCGAAGAATTATTTACTAATAATTCCCCGAACACTAAAACACTAAGCCAAAAGCTCATGTCATATCTCAGATCATTTTTAGTTTTTATTTTTATTCTTTAATATTTGTAAAAAAATGTATTTATTTATTTGAGAGAGAGGGAAAGATTGAGTGTGCAAGCAGGGTGAGGAGCTGAGGGAGAGGGATGAGCAGACTCCATGCTGAGTGCAGAGCCTGATGCAGGGCTCAATAGCCTGATCCTGAGATCACAACCTGAGTCGAAATCAAGAGTCAAATGCTTAACTGACTGTGCCACCCAGGTGCCCCAAATCTCGGATCATTTTCAGATCAACAGAGGAAAGCAAATTTCAAAGTAGAAGGGCCATCAATGCGAGGCTCTGCACATGGAGCTCCTACACTTATTCTCCTCAGTCATCATCCCAGGCCTCATCATCAGCTTGTCATTAAAATCATTAACACGCATGCATTGAATGGTCCAGGCCTGCATCGCATTTGCTGTGCACATTAGGGCTTACAAAGTCTGATTATATATGTTTAGCTGGAGAAACCTTAAATAGATGAACTTAAAGTTGACTGAGGAGTGGAAATTTTCAGAGACCTAGCAATATACCTACACCTATAAGGAAGAAACTTTTTCTGCCCCAAATTCCTTTGTGCTGTGGATTAAGTCAAGTTCCCTGTGTCTGTAATGATGTAAAGAGCTTCAATCTTGCTTTGACAGGAAAAGCCAGTAACATGTNTTATTTCACAGAGGGAGAGAGATCACAAGGAGGCAGAGAGGCAGGCAGAGAGAGAGAGGGGGAAGCAGGCTCCCCGCTGAGCAGGGAGCCCGATGCGGGCCTCGATCCCAGGACCCTGAGATCATGACCTGAGCCGAAAGCAGAGGCATTAACCCACTGAGCCACCCAGGCGCCCAACTATTATCTCTTAATGCCAGTAATTAATTTAACAAAAGCTTATTGAGTACCTCCTATATATAAGGCATGGTAGGGGCATTAAATATCTATGAAAGAACTTTCGGTCTACTATGGAAGAAATGTGTACTCAAATAACTACAAGATGGCCCGTCATAAGGGTGCTAAGAGAAGGAGCAATTAAGTGAGATGAGAGGAATTAACAGCTGGGAGAGATTACCTGCCTCTAAGAAGAATCCCAAAGCATGTATAATTTTAATGGAATTCTTTTAAGATAACAAAGTAAGAGAAAGCTCAGATGGACAAAAGAGAGAAATCCTTGACTATTCTGGTGATAACTCTTTTTGGGTTTGAAGATGGTTGGGATATTCATCATGCCATTCTTCCCCCCAATGATTTGAAATTTATGCACTGCTTACTTCAGTGATGACTTGAGGTCTTACAGATTAAACTGCAGTCCTTAATAATAAGTAAAGTAGAAGCTACTTCAAACAAATAAAATCAGTTGTTTCCAGGAATAAAACAGAAGACATACATTTGAAACATCAAAGACTTAGCTTTATTTTTTTAACCTAAGGACATAAGGAAAGAAAAATAAAACTAGTAGAGTCACTGATTTTTATTGTCTTCCTCACGAGATCTTGAATAAAGGATAATAAAGAGACTTATGTTTAACATATCTTAAGAATGGAGTCTACGAAGTCTGGATTGGATGGTTTTGCCAGTCATTTATTTACTTATTGGGCATAACACAAGCCAGGCATCTGTATTTGTACAGACTTAGGACACATCTTTGGCATAGAAGGATGCAGACAGAAGGTAAACTTTAGCAGTTCTTAACCTGATAAATACGTTGTCTTTCTTTAAGTGGATTTGGAAGCAAGTTTATCTTTGATTTTTTTTTTTTTTNAAGAGACTTATGTTTAACATATCTTAAGAATGGAGTCTACGAAGTCTGGATTGGATGGTTTTGCCAGTCATTTATTTACTTATTGGGCATAACACAAGCCAGGCATCTGTATTTGTACAGACTTAGGACACATCTTTGGCATAGAAGGATGCAGACAGAAGGTAAACTTTAGCAGTTCTTAACCTGATAAATACGTTGTCTTTCTTTAAGTGGATTTGGAAGCAAGTTTATCTTTGATTTTAAAGCAAGTGATCCACTTGGTAAATAGTGGATATTCTTTCCAACTAGAATCTAGAAATTCATTGTGAATGGTTTAGAAGCTCTTCTTTCCACAAAATAGAAGATTTATAATTCAGCTACTCTGTTTAGTCCACTAACTCCTATTTACTACAAAAAAGCAGTGACTTAAGTTTCTTGCTTAAAGAAGGCATACCCACCTCCTAATGTAAGATAATTTACACTTGGGAGAATTCGAATGCTATTTGGAATTTCTTTAGATAATTGGAGGGAAAGTATTTAGTGGTGGAGAGCTAGAAAGTCTGTTATTATTCCCTGACAGAGAGGTACAAAGCCAATAAATGAAATGGAAGTACTTCTAGAAGGATAAAAGTTACTTCTTGTTAGAAGTGAAAAGAAATCAATTTGACATGATGTGCAAACCACTGGGCTAGGGGCTGATATGGACAATGGTTTTCATAGAGTTTCTAGAGCCGCAGAGGAAGTACGATGTATACACAAGTAACTTTGATACCAGGCAGGATGTGATCGATATCACAGTTGACAAAGTGTTAGGAAAGAGAGGAGGTAAATCCTGGCAATGCAATCAATGAGTGCTTTATGAAGGAGGGAGGTGTCATTTCAGGTAGGCTTTGAAATATGTGAAAAAGTTCATAATGCAGAGACAAGGCAAAGAGCCTTCTGAGTGGAAATGGGGGAAATGGATAATCTTAAATGTGTTGTGGGAACCCTGAGAGTGTGCAGAGGCCATGGAGAAAGGAGAGTTGGTAATAAAGAAATATGTTAGAAAGCAGAACAAGGTCAGATGGTGAAGGGCCCTTGAGTTGCATTTTATGGAGTTTAAAATTTATTCTCTGCTAGCTGAAGGGCTATTGATAGTTTCTGAGCCTGGCAGTGAAAAGATAGAAGAGTTTTTGGAGGATTAACTTACAAAGCCTAGACTGAGTGTAGGACACTGGACGTAGGGTTACCAGTTAGGAGGTCACTAAAACAGTGTAATAAGGTAATGATGGTCAGGACTGAGGTGGACGGATTAGAAACAGTGGAGAGAAGTGAAGAATTTAGGCTATAGGTCATGGAGTAAAAAGGTTTTGCATCTGTTGCTCCTAAATGTATACATATGTGAAATAGTTCCCTCATAAACTCTACCATGGAGCCAGAAGGGTCGACATCTATGTGAAAACTTCTAAAAATTAAAAGAGATGACGACTGTTCATAACTCATACACAATTTTGATGAATCTTNATGTGAAATAGTTCCCTCATAAACTCTACCATGGAGCCAGAAGGGTCGACATCTATGTGAAACCTTCTAAAATTAAAAGAGATGACGACTGTTCATAACTCATACACAATTTTGATGAATCTTTGTATTTGTTGTTTTAATTGCTCAAGGGAGAGAAGAAGTTGATCCCAGAAAGCTTGGATGTTAAAAAGTGGAAGACAGGGAGATATTGAAAATGAAACTCTATTGTCCTCTTTGTGATTATGATTCCAGTAGCAGCAATGCCTACAAAAACTCATAAAGGTTGTTGATACTTGGTATCAAGAAATTTGATTTATTTCTAATCTTTAGTCTGTGTTCTTATGTCATTGTAAAGGCTTCATCAAAATAAAAAGCTTCTGCACATTGAAGGAAACAATCAATAAAACTAAAAGTCAACCCATGGAATGGGAGAAGATATTTATAAATGACATTATCTGATAAAGGGTTAGTATCCAAAATATATCAAGAACTTAGAAGACTCAACAGCCCAAAAATTAATAATCCAAATAAAAAATTAGCAGAAGACATGAACAGACATTTCTCCAAAGAAGACATCCAGATGGCCAACAGACACATGGAAAGATCCTCAATATCACTCTTTATTAAAAAAAAAAACAAATCAAAAATACAATGAGCTACTACCTCACACCCGTCAGAATGGTTATAATCAACAACATAAGAAATAACGGGTGTTGGTGAGTACACAGAGAAAGGGGAACCCTTTTACACTATTGGTGGGAATGCAAAGTGGGGTAGCCACTCTGGAAAACAGTATGGAGTATCCTCAAAAAGTTAAAAATAGAACTGTCCTATGATCTATCAATTGCACTAGTAGACATACTAAATCTAAATATACAATATATACTATATAGATATACTAAAGATTTGTAGAATACAAAAATACTAATTTGAAGGGATACACACGCCCCAATGTTTATAGCAGCATTATCTACATTAGCCAAATTATGGAAACAGCCCAAGTGTCCATAAACTGATGAATGGATACAGAAGAAGTGGTATAATGTACAATGGAATATTACTCAGCCTTAAGAAAGAATGAAATCTTGCCATTTGCAACTACATGGATGAAGCTCGAGAGTATTACACTAAGTGAAGTCAGTCAGAGAAAGACAAATAACATATGATTTCACACTCATTTGTGGAATTTAAGAAACAAAAGAAATGAGCAAAGGGGAAAACAGAGAGAAACGCAAACTAAGGAACAGACTCTTAACTATGGAGGACAAACTGTTGGTTACCAGAGGGGAGGGGGTGGGGGATGGATTAAGCAGGTGATGGGGATTAAGGAGGGCACTTGGCATGAGCACCAGCTGTTGTATGGAAGAGCTGAATCACTAAATCGTACACCTGAAACTAATCTTACACTGCATGTTGGCTAACTGGAATTTAAATAAAAACTTTAAAAAAAAGAAAGAAAAATGTATTTTAAAACTGAATATCGAAGGAAAAGGGCCTATAGAGTATGGCTACTTTCTCAAGTCCGAAAAATCTAGTATTTCCAGAGATGAGTAACAACAACAAAAAAAGAAGTAAGCCTTTTTAAAAGTAGGTAACATATACTCCTGAGGGTTTTGCTAAGAATCTCCAATAATTGGTGAATTTTTAAAATGTCCCTACCCCACCATCAGCTTGGAGACTAATGCACTCTAAGATAGGGCTCCCAGTCCCTGTCTAATCTCACCCCACAGAGATTCCTCTCTAGGCAGACCGTCTATACCAGGGCAGAGGAATTATCACCTGTTCTCTGAATGAAACTCATGCTTTAGACCTTTGCTTGTAATCCTCAAATCCTTTGCACCTATCCTCTCTTTCCTTATCTCTGTTTAATATTAGGTTGAAAAATATGATTACTATTTTTTCAAGCTAAATCTGTCAAATAGCAATAATTTCATAAAGTTCACACTAAAAATCTACTTCATGTTAAGCCTAACTCAAAGCCACAACCCCCACAGTCTTTTCTGATTCTCCATGTGGCTACACATAAGACTTTGAATTCAGTTTGGTTGTAGGGCTCTTCCTTCCTCTGTTTGGTCTCTCACACTATCTATGTGCATATCCACCCCTCTCTTAGAATTTTTACCTCTTCGTGGATACAGTGTGTGCCAGTTTTCAGCACAGTGTGTTGCACGTAATAGCTGCTCATTAAATGTTTGTTCGACTTAAATGAATGAGAGTCATCTCTGTTCTATGCAACCAGCCAAGCCTTTAGCAGAAGGAAATGCCAGGTATCAACTGATATTTATACTCTAGTTTAATCTTTCTGTTTTACAGCCCACTCTCAGTAGTGGTATACATCGAAAACACAGAGGACTAACTACATTAACAGACTGATTCGTTGCTTAGAGAAATGCGCTGCTTCTTCAGTTGTGAAATTTGTAAGTACCCAAGGCACCAATGAAAGGCAGAAGAAATGTTAATGTTTGCCTATACCCTAAAGCAAAGAGTCAAATTATAATGGGGAAGTTTATCTTTTTAGATTGTGGTCACACAGTATATTCCCTAGAGGAATGTAAATTGTCTTCATTTGCTCCTTACTCAGGACTAACTAAAAGGTCTGATAAACTGTTTCTAAGTTTTGTTTTGTTCTTAGAATAAGAAAGTACTGTGAATAAACGTCTCTTAAACTGAGACACTCAAAATGTATTTAAGTAAATAGATGTTAGACGGTAAAGAATCAACTGCGTGTCCTTATTTAGATATTATCAGATGTGACAATTAAATATTGACATAGTGTCATTATGTATGAGAAAAACTCAGTGGCATAATATAAATTTGACTGAGCCCTTCAGAAATACAATATTTACTAATTTTACTAATATTTACTATTTACTAATACTAATGATAAAATCTTAAAGCCTTAAATGTTATGGTAGATGTTAACAAATGGTGTGAAAAAAATTAACAATTAATAGCTCATATCTACAATACAGGCAATTTCAGGAAATGTAAAGTTAATTTTATCAAACGTTTACAAGTCAAAACTAAATATAAGACCAGATTAAAATTGCTTTTACGTCTTACTCATTATAGGAGATTCCCTTGTATATATTTTCTTTAGGTAATCCTAGTTATTTCAGAAAAACTGTAATACATTTCATACAGTGTACCTACCAAAAAAAGTAATAAACATTTTTTCAAAGAGGTATAATATACCTTTTAAAAATCTTATAGGAATATTTTTAACCTTTCCCCCTGTCTTAGCCCACCAGAAGGATAAAATGTGCCTCCATCAGTAACTACCGGTCTTTACTACAAAAAATGTTACTCCCGGGATAATCGTCAAAAACCTATCCTCGTAAACAGTGGTAGGGCCCTAACGCTTCAATTTTACTGTGGAAATTGATTTTATTTGACCCAATATAGTAATCTTTATTGAGTGAAATGAACTTATATTTGCAGTTACTTGGAGAAACATACTGAATATATTGAAATACGTGTAGTCCTTAACCATGCTTTACTTCTACTCGATTTAGTTTGGATACTTTTAACTTACATGGGATGCACTAACTCCAACAGAAAATATTTATAGTCATATAAATTCTTTATCTCTTACTTATAACTATGTCCTAATTGTTGATTAATGACATTAAGAAATATCAGAGTTCCTTGAGTATTGCTATAGGCTAATGCTGTCCACTGATTTGCATAGGATTTGACTGTTCAATAAAACAACATAAAATTTTTCTACTTAAAAGGAAATACCTGGATAAGATGGGGTTTGCTTTTAACTATCTACCATGCCCATTCAGTTCTTGGGACATAACTGTTGCATGAATAATGATAACCACTAGTATGTAAGCATTATTAAAAAAATCAAAGTATAAGATTAGCACTTGAACTATCAATTTTATATGTGCTTGAATAAAATTTGATTTAATTACTTTGTATTTGCTAATGGCATAGCCCTCATGCTTATTACATAAATATCCTTGTTTGTAGATGTAAAATGAATTCCAAACCATAAACACGAATGCTTTATTAAGATAGAAAGATGTAGTTTCACAAGACTCAATTTGGGGTTTTGTTTGTTATTTTTGAGTAGCTAACTTACTATTAACTGATATCTTCGTAGATATAATCACATCAAAGAAGTAAATTTTAACAATTTGGGTTTTTTTCCCCCAAAGAAGAAGTTTTACAGGAAAACTGGTGAAATAATTGATGTTCATTTAGAAAGCCTATGAAAAATGGAGATTAGGGAAATTCAATTTTACTCATTTCCTTCTAGTACATATACAAGGAAATGATATAATTATATTTGGAATTTAAGGGTAGATTTATAAAAAGTACAAGTTATCTCCATTTGTATAAAGTCATGTTGAAGTGAGAAACAATTCATGTTTCTTAAACATTTGTAATATTTTGTGTAGGAAATATTTTAGTTTAATACACCAAAGAAATAAGCTAACAAATAAAACTAAAGTTTTAAAAGGAAAAGTTTTTTTTTTTTTAAAGATTTTATTTATTTATTTCACAGGGGAAGAGAGATCACAAGGAGGCAGAGAGGCAGGCAGAGAGAGAGAGGGGGAAGCAGGCTCCCCGCTGAGCAGGGAGCCCGATGCGGGCCTCGATCCCAGGACCCTGAGATCATGACCTGAGCCGAAAGCAGAGGCTTTAACCCACAGCCACCCAGGCGCCCGAAAAGTTTCTTTTTAAAAGAGAACATTTTCTTAGTACTTCTTAAAATGAGACACGATCTTAGGCTAATGTGAGTAATTAAATCACAAAGTTACCCTGTCATTAAGAAATTGTTTGGGCGCCTGGGTGGCTCAGTGGGTTAAAGCCTCTGCCTTCGGCTCAGGTCATGATCTCAGGGTCCTNAGGCCCGCATCGGGCTCCCTGCTCAGCGGGCAGCCTGCTTCCCCCTCTCTCTCTCTGCCTGCCTCTCTGCCTCCTTGTGATCTCTCTTCCTCTGTGAAATAAATAAATAAAATCTTTAAAAAAAAAAAAGAAATTGTTTACTTAGTTTTATTTAAGATTTTATTCTTTTGAAATGATAAGGCTGATGTCTTCCACTAAAATACAGATTTTATATTCTAAATTAAGCACATATTAGAGAAATATTTAATTCTCTCTTATTTACAAAAGTCAGTAAAAGTCCATATAAATGAAACTAGACACGATAAATTCACTATTAATTAATTAAGAAATTGTAAAACTAATTTTTATTAGTATGGCTCAATTTTTTTCCAGTGTATTATTTTTCAAAATTTTCTTTTTTGTAAATTAAAATAACATTTATCACAAAAATTTACTGTTGACCGAATTATCTTTATTTTGATTTGAATGAATCTACACATAGCTACCATTAGAATATTACTGAGAACTACTACTCCCATATTAACCCATTTCGACAGACAGAAATTCTGCTTATCTCGAGATGAAAAGAAAAATATTCCTCTTCCCAGAAATGTGTAACCCTGAAGAGGGGATAGAAAAACTAACAAATGATTCCTCATTCTATATATACCTTGTATTGTTTGTTTTATTCAGAATATAATTAGAAAATGCCCTACTCAGTTCCCTGTACCTTTTTGCCTTGGCTAAAGATAAACAGACAAATTTTAATTTTCCATCTTAAGGTCAGAATACAACTTTAATCCTAATATATTTAATAAATCTTATATCTCCCTTAGTCTATCACCTAAAAAACCACAGCCATTTAGTGTTTGATTGCAAAGGAATATTATTTCCAGATGATTATAATAAGTTTCTCTTCTAAGATACATTGCCAGTCTTAACGATGCAGTTTATAATTCTGTCCTACATCCCAATGAGTCTGACCCTGAGATGGAGTTCCAAAGTTCCATTTAAAGTCAATAGAAGTTCTAAGAAATATAACAAAAGGGTGGATTAAGGTTAATAAACATAATTTTATAAATTGCATGCATATATATGTCTATCAAAATTTCTCTAAGATTTCTTGCCCTTACCTTCAGCAGTATATTGAAATTTATTCAAATTTATGCAACGTTGTTTAAAGAAAGTGGATTTTACATGATTTGAAGGCTCACTCCCAAATGATTTCAGATAGTTTTGCTGCAAATAGTTTCAGATAGTGTTCTTGAAAAAACATAACAACAAAATTCATTATGATTTATCATTCTATTTGATTGATAAAAGTAATAGATGTGACCCAAACAGCTGTAATAAAATGAAAATACAGATGTAATTACTTTGATCCTTGATGAGCACAAATAGATTTTGCCCAATATCAGAATCACAGTAGTTGCCTGTTGAGATACAATTAGTACTATTCCATTTTGTGTCTCATAAATGGAAACTTTCAACAAACGTCCGGCTATGGAGCTAAGAACGTTTATAATTCTAATCTGTTGGCCAGTGAAATAAAAAAAAGTCTAAATTACATCTTGACACTCAGCCATGAAGTCAGCTTTGGGGCTGCTCCAGAATTTCTTTAAACCATTCATCCAGGACTTGTATTTTTGCCTTGTTTCTTGGACTGTCTCAGTCAAACTGTCAGAATGGGTATGAAGGTACACAAAGGTATGTCCCTGTTTGGCTCTAATTCCGTCTTTGATAACTTGGGTTCTGGGTCCTTGAAGACCTTGCCCTCAAAGCGCTATAATTGGGTCCTCCGGCTGTCGCTAGTCCTTCCTGATGTGGCTCACCCATTTTTCTGGACTGCTGTCTATTTCCGTTTGCCAAATGGCCTGATGGGATACTTCCCATCCACTGCTAGCTCTTGATGGAGCTATCTCCTCAATACCTTTACAGAGATGTCTCTCCACTGGATTACAGATGTATGGTTCAGGTCATTAGGTCTGTATAATCTGTGAGACTGGTTGCTCTGCTGAAACTATTCCTTTGCTCGAATTAAATGTAAGACTGACTCGTTGTTCCGTTTTCTCCTGAACTATGCTAAGTTATGCTCTGTTAGTTTTAAACATGAGATTGAAATAGGGAGTAAAACCAATATTTACCTCTTATTCTAAATCTAATACGTTTTGTCCTTTTTTTGACCTGCTAATTAGCAAAAGGATCTTAGATTTAATGTTGTAAATGTAAATTTTTCTATAGTAAGGTAGCGTTGTGTGAGCAATGAATACTTTTTCTCCCGAATTTAACTGTGTTGATGATGCTACTCCATTTTTAGTCTTCAAAAATTAAGATAATGCTGAACAAACTAAAGAACATTAGTTTCCACTAGTTATATTAAACTATTTGGTCATCTGTTGCTTATACAAATTCTTGAATTCTACCCTAATGATGAAAACTGCAAATGGAAGGTAGAGACCCTGAGATAATGTTTTAAACTGTATTTTTTGGTGTCAAAGTATTCAAGTATATTGTGGTACTTATGTTAACGATCAATTTTAAATTCTGCCAAAGTAGTTAAAATACATATAATTTTAACATATATTAAAACATAATTTTTATCATGGAAAGCAACTTCACATTAAGCAATATTCTGAAAAGATAGTTGACTTTATATAATATCTTTAGTCATAAAATACCTATAGTCACCAAATATACATCTACTTCCCAAGCCTGATGTCCAAAGCTAAAGTTAAAACACCATATGGGTATGTAAAAACCTTTTTTTCCCTGGTAGTAGAGGTAGAAAGAAATTAATATGGAATAACAATACTCATTTTTTAGCAATTCAGTCAATGACATTTTGACCCTTAGAGAAAGGAAATTTCTAAGGCTCAACTAGTGTTAGTGCAAATGAAGATGTACCTTCTAACAAAGTATCTTCTTTAGATATGAAACAGAAGCAGTAAGCTACAATACTCTCAGCTAAAAGTTTTCTGACACACTTTGCCTAAATGGTGGGGATTCATACCATGGATGTCAGATATCATCTGTATAGTTCTATAAAAATCCTTCAAAACCCTATAGGAACCCACAAATTTCCACAATTGGCACAGTAGGGATACAACACCTTTTAGCTGAAGGCACTGTACCTCTGGGAGGATCTTTTTATTAAGAGGAACTAGAATGAGTTGTAAGTACCACATATGGGGACCGGAATAATGTAAAAAAGAACAGCAGCCACTGAGCCACACTTGTAGCACTTTAAAAAAAAAAAAAAAAGATGAGATGATGAGATGATAAAGAGCTGGCATAATCATAAGTTCTGTACAATCACTTTGGAAAGAGATCTCAAAGCTAACTAGCAAAGTTAATGAAAAGTTCAGAGATTAAATAAAAATGGAATTAAATCAGAATGAAAATTATGAGACCTAGAAATGTTAGGACCAAAAAAAAAAAAATTAAAGGTGACTGAAAAGTTGTGAATTAGAAAATCTGCAAAAGCATATGTAAAGCAAGGGGGAGAAAAGCTTTTATGTTTAGAGTTTCCTAATGCCTCTTAGTGATCCGAAATATCAGCAAAAATAAGTATGGGCTTAACAGGCATGAAAACAATGAGAGGGAGCATCCTACTTGCTCAAGTTGTCAGTCACTTTCAACTGCTTTCCTCTGAAATACAGAGCCACTCCAATTTTAAATGCTTTTGTCCACAGAGAGATCTAAGGTCTGTAGGGATTTTATATAAAATATCACCAACTAAAGGTGTAGGGTCTGCAAATTCTACATGTGCCTGCAAAGAGCAATTTAAATTTTAAGGCAGCCAGAGAGAATAGAAGGAAGAAAGACAATGTTTTATACTTAAATATCTTCATTATGCTTCCTAACAATTCATGATTTATATTAGATTTTCAATATTGTTTTACAAAACGGGAGTCTAGAGGTCCCTCTTAGCTGTCTTTGTAAAATATTACTGCCAGGACAGGCTGAGGTTTATCACTGAAAGGATACAACAACTGAGGTTCTCAAGAAGCATGCTGTAAAGAGGACTGGGACATATGAGGTATAAAAGTTCTGGGGGCACACAGAGTATGTGTTCAACACCTTAATGAGAAAGATTAATGGGATCCCCATTGTAGTCCTGAAATAATGCTACACTACCCCTTTTATGTGATACCTCTGCTTTTGATTTCCTTACTCTAAAGTTTTGGCTACTAAGGACACAACAAATTTATTTTCTAGTCTTATACGAACCATATTAACATTCTGATTCTATAGAGAAGATCATTAACTCTCAAACTTCAAATATTTGCTTTAATAAGAGGAAGAAAATAGAATAATCACCTGCAACTAATATAGAAGAGTAGCAAGTAGAACTCTGAAATGACTTAGAGGCTAAGAGGATTCAGGAATGACATGTAAGAAATGATCTGAAAACTCAACAGTTAGGAGACTCTAATAATCAGAAAGGGGAATGACATGACCATGGAAGGCTTTGTGTGTAAAGCCCTCAATATAAAACAGGTTCAGGAAGAGCACTGATTTTGATCTCTAGAAACAAAATTTGAAAATATAAAAATAGGAATCTCATTTAACATTTTTCAAGAGGAAAAAAAAGGCAAATCTGAGCCAACTTATTGAGACAAGGAGTAACTGATTAGTAAAAAAAAGAAACAACAGCCAAGTTGAACTAAATATGGTAGGTATATCACTAAACTTCTCTTTTTGCTTTAGGTTTGCAAGGAGACAGGAAATGGAATGATTCTATTATAAGTTCACCTTCCAGCTCTGCTCTAATGTTTTCTTGTCTTTTCAGTCAAGTCTAACACATTGGAGAAGAGATTAAGTTCAAATTATTTCCACTTGAACACAGCATCAATCCTCTGTAAGTAGTCTTTTTAAGAGGCAAATATTGATATAAAATAGGAATCTAAATTAATTTTATCCATATTCTATAGAACTCTGCGAAGTCAATAAGCAGGGAATATTGGCATTGAGTTGCATAAGGGAAGAATATTCTAAAATTGTAATGATACACAGTTGAGATTTTTTTTTCTTTTTAGAAAGAGAGAGAGAAAGGGAGAAGTGGGGAAGGGCAGAGGGAGAGAAAGAATCTTAAGCCGTTCCATACCCACCACAGAGCCTGATCATGGGCTCGATCTCACAACCCTGAGATCATGACCCGAGCGGAAATCAAGGAGTGAATGCTTAACTGACTGAGCCACCAGTGCCCCACAGCTCCAACTCTTAAGCTAAGTTTTCTTTACATTGTTCAGACCATGATGGCTCTAGAACTCTTTTGACAGCAGTAGAAAATAAAGGTTTTTAAAAATCTATTTGATTGAAAAGACTCAAAACAAGTCTAAAAAGCTTAGTATATAGAATCTATATTATTCCACCTGGCTTTAACGTTTCCTACTTTTTGCTAAAATATCCTTGAGCATTCGATTTGATTAATAGTGCATTAATTTCAGGAAATTTTTTTCTTTTCAATTCACCTTCAACAAGATAAATAAAATTTAACAAGGTCTGGGAAGATAATCACGAATGAGGTGAAGGGGCTTGCTACTTACTCTTCAGATAAATTTGAACAGTTATAAAATACATATAAACTAAATAATTAAAATTAAAAATAAAACTTCACAAGTGTACTCTACCAATATTTAGAAAGATCTATTAGCTCTCACATAAAGATGAACATTATATTTAGTTATCTCTTCTTCCTAAAAGTCCCTGTTCTCCCATCTTCCTCAGGGTTCTAAGAGAATTCTGGATTTTCCTCTTGTAGGAATTACTTCATGAAGTCAAACCATTTCAAATAAATTCATCTCCCACAGTCATTATCATATGGTTAGTGACTGCTTAGTTTGCATGGTCTAACATGTCAGAGATTTCATATACTATCATATGTCTAAAACACAGTTTTTGTCCTTTAGCTGGGGACATCTGCAAACAAGCATGCAGTAGGTAGGAACGTGCACACGCTCACACCCAGGCTGTGTTAGCTGCAGGCAGTGGTACAGGGAGCAAGCTCTCCAGAGTGTGGAACAAAGTATGGGTCCTGACAGCACAGCTACTGGGAAAAAACCTCCTGGGAAAATAGGACCAGGCTCTAAAGGAAAAGTAGGATTTAGGTGAGAGAAAGAGGATGAAAAGCCAAAAAAGGAAAAGGCAGAAAGTCAAGTGGTGAAGGCAAAACGAATGCACTAGTTTGGCGAAAACCTTCATTCAGGGCATTCTAAGAGTAAAACTTGGGAGTGAAGAGAAAGTGTTAAATATGGAGCATCAAATTGCAGAATGTGGATGATAATTTAACATCTTCTGTTCTCCAAAAATAATTCGTTAAGAAGCATTAACCCATAGCTATTCTACTCTTCTAAAGCTTCAAAACATCTCTACCAATACCAGGAATATGTCTATTTTCTACGATGTTACCGTTTGGATTTGGATTTTACCATTTTGGAGTTGAGTAAAAAGACTAAACAAACAAAAGTTCAGCTTCCTGAATCTAAGGACACTTATGTTCTTGGAGTCAACAAGTAAAATGGTGAACATATAATTTTCTCTCTTGAGCCTATCCACTCTTATGACTTCTATTTCTCTTTGTGAGCTTCCAAGCTTACTATGACTTTTCCTAATTTTCCTTTCTGTCCCCAGAATTCAGTGGGTTGTCTTGTCTGGTCTTTTTTTCCATGGCCCTTCTTGTATTCATTCCTTGCTCTCCATGTCTGGTCTTGTACTTAGCTCAGGTACTACCTACCGCAAGAATTAATCTTCTGCTCTACAGTCTCTCCCAACTCCTGAATATCCTACCATTTATGAGTGTCATTCAGCCCACTTCCAGATTACTCTTCCTAAAGCACAGCTCTGACAGTGTGAAACTCAAGCTCTAACATCACCAGGCTTCATACGGACTGAGACAAACACTGCAGCTTGATATTTAAGACACTCACCAGTCTACTTCCACCACTTCATATATTCTAAGTTCTATTCTTCTTTTTATATTCTAAATTCCTATCAAACCTAATACTCAGTGTTTTCTAGGCCTATATCCTGAGTTCCTGTTCTGGGTTGGTATTATTCATCTGAATTGTTAATTATCTATAACCTTGGATAACATCTTTTTTATTTTTCCTCAAACATCTCTTATCCTGCTGACTCTGAATAAACTGCTCCCTACCATAAATTTCTGTCTCATATTGTTTCCCATTGTGGATTGGCTTACTTCATGAATCATAAGACGGGGTGAGAGGAAAAGGAAAAGGATGGCCAAGGAAACCAACAACACGTTTATGGAATCCCGTAAGAAAGGCATTAAGATATGAAATATCTTAGTATTGTTTTTAGTTTCATTTAGAGTAACAATGAGGTATTACACGATGTAATATAACTGTGTGCACAGCACTCTGAGGGACACGGGGAGGAATCACTATCTCCCAGGCACTCATTTCATCTCAAAGAATCCTATAAGGTAGATAATATTATTACTTGCTTCATTTTCAGTAGAGAAATCTGAGGAAAGAAATGAATCCTACTCAACTACTAAGTGGTAACCCTGGGATTGGAACCCCCACCATCTCTCCCTAGAGCCCAAATACCGGAAGCAGCAGGCCTTTCTGCCTCTCCTTCACTATTCCGTTAGTGTTAACTACTCCCCTCCAAAAACAACAAGGACCATGGCTTCATTTCAGGGCACATAAGCATGCAGTTTAAATGCTCCCTAGTAATTCTTTCACTTCTGTTTAATTTTCAAAGTATTCTGAAGTCCATTTAATTATATGCAGCCCAATTTTGATGGAGAGAATCAAATAATATTTTTCCTTTGCCTGATGATGTACATAAAATGCTTAATATTCCTTAGGTACAAGCATATTAAAACTCTATAAGGATGAAGATACAGAACACAAATGACATTCCACCAATAATATTTGATGCCTAATAAACAAAAAGTTAACGACAGAGAAACAGATTCAAAGAATGAATGACAACTCAATATTTTGCAAGATAATTAAAATTTTGATTATAACTTATATAATTTAGGAAAAGACCCAATTTGGTCTTCTCTAATTTTTTTTTAAAGATTTTATTTATTCATTTGATACGGAGAGAGAAACAGAGAGAGCATAAGCAGGGGGAGAGGCAGAGGGAGAGGGAGAAGCAGACTCCCGGCCAAGCAGGGAGACTGATATGGGGCTTGATCCCAGGACCCTGAGATCATGACCTCAGCTGAAGGCAGACGCTTCACCAACTGAGCCACCCAAGCGCCCCGGTCTTCCTCTAATTTTTTTCTTTTTCTGAAATCTACTTCCAATAAACCAAGGGAAGCTTTCCTTATATCTCTCTATGGAAAATACAGATAAATATTTTTCACATGCACTAATTCATAGGTGTAGAAAATATATGATGTGCTAACTATGAACATTTTAGTTTTATAAACCCACCAGGCATTAAATCTATAATTTTTATATATCATTTTACACACCCTATTTTTCCACTGACATATTTCACATCTAACTGAACTAAATTAATATTAAAATGAAAAATCTAAAATAGCAATTGCCAAATGAAAAAATAAAACTAACCTGGCAATGCCATCATTTAGCCCCATTATTATCTCAGGTTGTAAAATATAATGTTTAACAAATGATTTGAAGCATTGATTTTTTTATTTTAATATCCTTATCACTGAACACTTTACACTTTAGAAAACACTTCTTTCCCCACGCTCTCTGTATGGTACACAACCATATAGCCTGACAGGGAGACTAACACAGGGAGTGACACCAGCAGCTCCAACACTTCCACTGGATGAACGTCTTTCACTTTTTCTGAAATAGGTCTTTTTTTAAAAGGGGGAAAACAGGATCTAACTCTTGTTTGCTCTTTAAAGTTTTATTGTTTTAGCATTTTATACAGAGACCGAGCACCAGCATACTCAGGAGAACTGCTAAAAGTAAAAGGCCTCAAGCTACCCACTGCCGGGCTGATAGGATAAAGCAGAGGTTTAAGAACTTTTGTCTGATTGCTCACTTTCCTTGTTTTAAAGTACGGCGACTCTCAAGAGCATATATTCATGTTCTTTCTACTTCGAGTTTTATTACTTCTTTTGTATTATTTAATACATCTAAAGACACTTCCAAAAGACAAATTTTTCCATTTTGAAAAAGTAATGGTTTGGAACCTGATAAAACACATTAATGTTCACAGTGTGTTTTTTGCAAAGGTGATAGAGTAAAAGTGCTATAAAGCAATTAGGTGCATGATCTTAAAGACATTAATATGTCAAATAGAATAAGATGTTTAAAAAGTCAACAAAAATAATATCCTAGGAAAGGTCAGATGGAAATAGGCACACATAAAGACCACATTTCTTATTCGGGTCTTTGACTAGATCTTTAATGCAGAGATGGGGAAGAAAATATAAAAATGAGAGAAAGTACTATTCTTACCTCAATAACTTGAAATTAGAAGTATATGGTGTTTAACTCCAGGCAGTATGGACATTAAGTGTCGACTCATCCTAACAACTGGATGGTATATACGCTTCATTATTCAGATTATAATTTTTTTCTCCTGGTAGAAAAAGTTCTACCGGGGTCAATACTTTTTAGTAAACAAGAAACTGATATGCTTGGCCTACTGAACAAGGCCAGGCATTTTTTAAAGTGTCATACACATTTCTGAAATCCACAATACATCAATTTTTAATACATCTACTCTCTCAGCTCCATTAAAAAGATGGTAGGGGAAAGATTTTAGAGTAATTAATGATATAGTTAGCTGCTAAATATTAATAGGAATCGTAGTCTTGCATAAAATATAACATATAAACCTTGCCAATACAGACGCACCAGTAATTAAAGTTGAATATGTAATTACACTGATTTATAAGACAGGCAAAAAGTTACACTTTACTAGCTTCTATGTAAACTGTGGGTAACAGTTAAACTTTGCATTTTACGGTTTATAAAAACGGGCAATATCTTGACTACAGTTCATAAATGGTTTAGAGACCTGTAATAGTAGTAAAAATTACGACAACTTATTCCATCATGAATATTTTTATTGCACCATACAAACCAAACTGTGATAATGACCCATAAGACGTAGACTCATCTTAGACACTGCTCTACCCCCAAGAGAATGTTAGTAGTACTAAGAATTTGTAGAGGACTGCTGGTATGACAATTATGGGACATTGGAGAGAAGCTAAAAGATGCATTAAAACTGATTTTGATACACTTTCTCATATCACGAACACGGGGCAATTTAGCTCCACTTAAAATTGTACTTTGGACTTGTAGACCACTAGAAACTTCACACGAATACCAAATGCCAGAAGCATATGCATACAGGCCCTTCCCGTTGCCGGGGCTGTGAACCCACTTACATGTGAGGCTGCGGCGAGCAGCCTGGACTACTGTTCCCGTTGCTGTCGATGTGGTCCAGGGAGCCATTGAGGTCTTCGTGGACGGCCTGCAGCAGGCCACTGGAGGCGTTATTGATCAATCCCGGGTTACTAAGCAAAGGTAAACTGCTCTCTGCCAAGGCAGCCTAGTGAAATGAAGAAGGTGTAAACAACTTTGGAAATGCCCTTTACAATATTTCTCTTAGCGAAGATAGCTCTTCTTTGAGTGGGTTCGGATCACAGTAGGGATGTTTTAGAAGCATTTAAAGAAAACGTACGGGGAGGGCAAAGATCCCGAACGGGTAGCTTGCGGCAGGGACATCAAGAAAATTAAGTGTGATGCGAAAGCGTCAACACAAGCTCACCCAGCAAACTTTTTCACTCGTGTTTCAGCCCTTCGCATAGGGAAGGAAATGCTGTATTCTCCCACAGAGTGAAAAACCCCAACACAGAAGCAGTCGCTCTGCTTTTTAAAAATGACCAGGACTTAGCTCAAAATAAAGAAGTCCTGACATTTGCCTCCTCTGCATAAAAATTATATATTATAATTAAACTTTAAAGTTTTTGCCACAAGCACCATGTTCCCCAACACTATGATGTGAAATCATTTATGACAGCCTGGATAAATATTAA
>LNAC01000158.1:2297541-2300041 GCA_002007465.1 Ailurus styani | reverse complement strand
ACGGGGGCCTTATTAAAAAGTACCCCCACAAACTTTCATTAAACTAGAGTTACCCAGTTGATTACTCTAAGTTTCTGTGCAAACATGAGCTGAGTGAGAGAAAGTATATTCTTTTCAACAGTCTGTGTAACTGACTACATTATTGGGTCGCACTTAAATCTCCTATATATTTCAGGGAAACTGCAGTTTTTATTTTCTATAATTACCCATTTTCCTTTGTCCTAAGCTCTCCAAATTAACACGGTGTATACTGTATCGTAAAACAAATCATGTGAAGTATATCTTAACCGAAATCACAACCAAAGAAATAGGATAGAACTGGCTTGAAAAACACTATGACATTTTCCAGAAAATATTCGATAAAGAAAAATCGATTTATATGTATCTTACGATTGATCTAAGTCCTCCTCAGCATACCACATACCTTTCTATTCGTGATTTGTACTGCTTTTCAGGTTGTTCAAAGTGGGTTTCCTTTTAATATCTGTAAACCTATCACAGAAAGATATTCTGTCTGGCTTCAGCCTCAAGGCAGTGATTTGTGTGCTGATAGGTGTACTTTGTTTAGTGTCACCCACTGTGTAGATTGGATAGATTTTGTAAAAGATAGCATTACTTTAAAAGAAACATACAATTTGACAAGCGATTGCATTTTACTTTCATTTTATTGCCATATTTTTCATCACACTCATTGTTTTCTAACTGTCACTAAATTGTTCATTTTCTTAGTCTGTTACATCGGTAGAGCTATTTACTGTTTATAAAGCAATATGCACTTACAGGTTTGGGAGATGGTTTGGGCTCGGAGGGTCGCATGTGCAAGTGGGTCATCATTGCTTGAAGACGTTCGCGTTCTTTAGAAAGCTGTTAAGAAAGAGAGAGATCAGAAGCATTTTAGAAATGACTGATACAGCTATTTTATGGCAGTGATACATCTTATCATTGAGCTTGTCTCAGAGTAATGATGCCTGCATATAAAAGTCTGTGTCAGTAGGAACTTATCTGGGAGGAAATGCAACTTTGGCTATGGGGGGGGGCGGGATGGAAAACTTTTATAGCTTTCCTTATGTTAAAAGGTCAGAGAAAACAAATAACACTTCATCTTTTTGTCAATAAGAGAATTGAGGTCACACTTGCCTCGACAGTAACAAGTTACTGAAACCATAAATTAGAAGGCCCACGGTGTCTTTTAAAGTCCTGTGGACACTGTTAGCAATGGACTAGTGCCAACAGCTGTGAAGGGGTGAAGGGTTCTCAAAGCGAAGTGCCTGCCAGGATTGTCTACACACTTCATGCATTCCCACTGAGGTCCAGTTAGTGCCCCCTGCAATCTGCCATCATCAATCTAATTCAATAGAGTGACAGAGACCAGGCAGTGTGAAACGCTGAACTCTGCCACGGGAGTCGGCATCTACACTTGCACTGGGTCTCATTACAACTGACGGACCTTACTTTTCCATCAGTCAGACACAGCAGAGGGAGGGAAAAAAAAAAGAAAAAAAAAAGAAAAAGAAAAAGAAAAGAGGCATAATTGGTCACACTGCAGACTGGCTCATCAGCTAAACTCTTGTGTTTTAGTCTACCTTTTATAAATGGTAAACAGGTTTACAAAAAGCTTTTCAAACTACAGCAGCCATGCTTTTTATGTGTTCTTGATTATTTTACAGGTCAAAATAAAATGTTTCTAGTAGCTCTCTGGAAAACAGCCGTGATGTGAGGAATTTAAAACAATTTAAGACGTAGTAATGTGTTTAGAAAAAGAAACTGTTTGTTTAATGAAATGAAGTATTGGTTCGATGGGGGGAAAAATAATCTTTAAGAGGAAATATTAGCCAAAGCTTTAAAGGGTTGGTAAAAACATAACAGTAATGATAGCGTGAGAGATTGCTTTCTGACCAGTTTTATGAGCTCTACTTACTTTTGACCAAATTCTGTTTCAATATTAATGGGAGTGTTTTTAAATTTAGATTAGCAGCATTGAAAACAACACATACATATTACCATCCATGGTATTATAGGTGACCGGCCATTATTCTAGTAAAGGTAAGTCTTAAGAATCTTTGCAAGTTCTTTAATTGAAAAAACACGGAAGATCGAAAAGAAAAAAAAAAAAGGTTTTTTCAGGGTGCTGTCTTATCGGCACGATATTATAACGACTTTTCTGCTACCTTATAAAATCTCATGGAACAAATCAAGATCGACTTATGTGAAAACTGTCTCAGTGATACAATCGTATCTAACTGTGGAGTTTAGTCTAACTTCTATTAAGGAAAAAAAAAAAAAACAACTTAGAGCTGACTCTTTTGGGATACCCAAATCTATATGACGTGGTCTAAAGGTGAGAGGTCTAAGTGATAAGAACGTTAAACTACAGCGACCCACCCTGAGTCATCAGCCTTTGCCACAGTTACAAACAAATGAAAACTCCACATACTTCTATCAGACATTGTGTTAAAAGGCTCGGGATCTGCCCGCTACTCAATTTAACACACCAGAAATC
>LNAC01000158.1:2277541-2292541 GCA_002007465.1 Ailurus styani | reverse complement strand
GTTTGGGGACATGATGTGAGAAAGGGGATTTGGGACTCTTACTGTATTTTCTACTAGCCTTCCTTACTTAACATACGTAGGCTAAATAGTAGTGACGAACAGATCCCTTTTATTTCAAACCGATGGATACATTGTCTGATGCCAAAGAAAGCTCAAGCTCTACATTTATTTCTAGTGCATTTCAGAAATAAAAGTGCCACAACAATATTTTCTCAGAAAACTTTTTATAATAAACGCTGGATATAAAGTTTCTGGAGAAGAGTAAACAAGAAAACTGGGAGCTAAAAACCTCTCACAGCGCTTTGACTTGTCTGACATTCTTTTCGCCTAAGATTCGACTCTCTCCAGTATTACAAAAGAAAAGCAAAATCTTCTTTCCGAGAAAATCGTATTAGTGGTGGTGTCCTCTTCATTTTGTTTTCCACACAGATACTAAACTTTTTTCTGAAAAACGAAACTTGATTAATTTAATAAAATATATTATGTCTTCTTAAATTTCCCACACACGTTAAGAAAAAGACAATACCAGTATGGAAATGTATTTAATACATACTTTTTTGCAGTACTGGGTACTGGCATTACCTCTACTAACAGAATTTATCACAGATCTCTGAGCAAGAGAATCTAAAGCATATCATAACAAAAAAGGACTAAAAGAAAGACCTTACAATCTACTGTCATTCGTTCTGTCATCTCTATAAAGTTAATGGGTTGGAAAAATAGCCTTTGGAATCAAAGTTGGTATTTAATTGAAAGGAAATGCTTTTTTAATTGTAATTTCTTTCTTTCCTGTTTGTTCGTTTCTTTCTTTCTTTTTCTTTCTCTTTTCTTTCTTTCTTTTTTCTTACTCCTTGTCCCCCTACAGTTTCTCTTAGTTTCTAAAACATGCTAGCATGAATGTGAGAAAGCAACATGGAGGATAAAATAAGGGTTTATATTTATCTGCTTGTTAGTAATAAAAATATGTATAAATATTTGAGATGAATAAAAGTGTTCCTTTCCATGTCCTATAAAGGAAATGACACTGAAGGGAAAAATACGTATATTTTCTTAAAAACTTACTCTTTGTCAGTGAGAACAACTTGGAGCAATAAAATGGTGATTGGGCTAGTTCTATGGGTTAAATAGCCATATTTAAGAAATAGTAGCAATAGTCCTCTTAAGACTCTTAATGATAAGGAATAACATAACACTTTGATAAGGATGAATATATTTGAATGAAGAAATACGAAATTAGCTGTTAAAAATTAGTGTCCCTGTATCTTGCCTTTGTTTTAACAAATGTTATTTTTTTTAAAGATTTTATTTATTTATTTGACACAGAGAGAGAGAGAGATTACAAGTAGGCAGAGAGGCAGGCAGAGAGAGAGGAGAGAGGAGGAAGCAGGCTCCCCGCTGAGCAGAGAGCCCGATGTGGGCCTCGTTCCCAGGACCCTGGGATCATGACCTGAGCCGAAGGCAGAGGCTTTAACCCACTGAGCCACCCAGGCACCCAACAAATGTTATTTTCTTAAAGACAAAAACTTGAGCAAAGTTACCTAACATCTGAAATGCCCTCTTTGCCTAGAACAGTTGAACCAGTTTTCATACCCAACAAAATGGTAGCTCACTACTCTTCTGGTATAATAGCAGTGCAAATTTTTTATTTAAGGCCATTTACAAATGCCAAAGTAACATAGGAAGCAAATTTTCTTTTAATTGGTCAGAAATGGAAAAAAGTTAAAAAAAATCCTTGTAAGTCTTACTGGAAGTCTTACTATAATTCCATTATAAAGTTATTATGATGCCAAGTACTTGTGGCTTGTTGTTAAGGTGCTTTTACTGTATACCCTGTAGTCTACCATTTGTAAACACATCTTTTTGATGTTTCTGCCAACATCCTGGCAACAAAGCAGTGCAATTTCAAATGAGCTAATTAACTTAATTGTTGATGAAGCATGAAACAGTTCATTCACCCTGTTAGCTGCTCCATGACAACATAAGAGTCTCAGCCTGTGAAGTTACTCATCTCCATAAACCTATCTGTAGCTTTCTGTTTAGATCTCTTGTATAGCAGAATTGTCCATGGAGAATATTTCATAAAAGATGGATATTCTCATTTGCAAAGGAACCTCTTAATATTAAAAAATTTATATATCACTGTATGAAGAAATTAAGGATACTCCACATTTTGATTTTAAGCTAGAGAAGCCTTGTAACTGACCATACAAATACACAGCCATGCACATTGCTCTCTGATTCTGAGGGCAACCAGCAACAACGTAGATGAAACAGATTTATTTCTTAAAATTTAAGCCTCTTTTAACTTCATGCCATCATTGTTATTGTTAAGTATAAATATGTTAAACATCATCCTTTAAAGTCAGGAAGAGCAAGCTCGCAATTAAAAAAAATAAACCCGTAAAATATGTCTGTTGGAAATTATATATATTCTATGACTCCTCATGTAATTTTACTTAAAATTTTTATTAAAAACTTGAAATTTATTAAGATTCCTGCACACGTCTCCCAATTATTGACACTATTACTGTGGGCTACTATTTTCCATTCACTCAAAAACCTCTATTGAATGATTTATAACATATTTTGATGAAGAGGTAAAGATGAGGTCACCTTCTTAGCCTGACTTTGGCCATGCACTTGTTGGAGCACACAGAAAGCGGAGCGTGCCCCATGATGGACTTTCACTTCCTCCTTTCAGCTTTGTCTTGTTTATTTACAACAGTGTGCCTACCACTCCCACATAATCCACCCCCTTTCCTGAAAAAGGTAAGAAACCTACTTTAAAAACTGTCCAAAATCTTCACAAATGCTTTCACAGCCTGGCCATTTGCAAACTCCATGGCCGTACAGAGTGTGAGAAGCCCCAGTCTCCTCGTGTGACGAGCTGTAGCAAAAGAACACGGCGTCAGATTCATCTCAAAAAGCCATAATCATTGCAGGCTGCTAGCGCCTGTCAGGTTACGATCAGTGACAAACAGGTCAAAACAGGTCAATTCAGCTCAGAGCAGTCAGAAAAATTTAATCGTTCTATTGAATAGTTCAACTGCCAAGGCTAGATGATGTTCCAATTAGAGGAGAAACAGAGCCAAAGATGGCTGTTAATAAAGGATGAAAAACTAAGAGGACTGTATAATATCATATGCTAATCTTGCCATATGACCTTAATGTAACATTTACCTCTAAATAAAAAATATATATTCATATGTGGTCAAGTGAAATAAACCTGTGTTTTTAAGAAGGTAATAGGACAGCCACCATAAGATTTTTGAAATGCTCTTTTTAAAGATGATATGGACCTTTAGGATCATTTAAATTGCTTAATATTTATGTGTGGACCATATATTATATTTCTACTAGTTACAGCTGATTAAAAAAAATTCTACATTGGAACACTATTCATTAGCTATATCCTTCTGTAATCATCAAAGACTTTTGATAAGTGAGTATTATGTCAGAGAGATCCTAGAAAAATCAACCAACTTCTGCAATATATAATCATCAAATTAATCTCAATTAAAACAACAGTGTGGAAGCATTCAGAAGCATACCATTTTATAATAATGAAAATTAACAAGAAAAATTTCTCGCGATACTCAAATGACCATCAGAACCACCACCAAATTACAGCATCTTATTTTAAATTGTTCTGTAATTAAATATATGTTTCTCTCTAAAAAAATTTGTTTATGAGAAAGAATTTGTTGCTGCTAGGCAGGTACTCACATTACACAACAGAATACAATCAATACACTACACTCAAATATGTAGTCTTTACAGCTAAATACCACAGGAGCTTAAGTCACTCTGTTAAGAAATCCTGCACTTACGTTTCAACCCTTAAAAAGATATTTTTCATGTTGAGCAATATTTTAGCTTATATATTTTATGTGAATTGCTTTAAAGCCACCTGATTAGATGGCTTTATGCTTAAATAAATGGAAGTCAATGGACAAAAGTACATGGGTGCTCCTTTTACAGAGCCAGTTTTTATTCAACTAGAGTAAAACAGTAAGTTGAAAATTATCTAACATAATGTACTCAATGTGGGTAACTGAAATCAAGAAATTTTTCCTTATGAATTTTGAGTCAAATTTATTCGGTTTTCATTGTGAGTTTATGTTTATATATTTATAAATTCTATCATGTTACACTAATAAAAAAGGCAAACCAGATATTCTATCTTCTGGTTTATTACACCTGTGTTTATATCCTTACATAGATCAATTCTCTGATATCTATGGACGTGTTCTTAAACATATATTAAGCACGTGTTTTAAAGCATATGCTAAGGGGAATATGGATGCATCTTTAATTATTCAAAAGGGGTTCTTAAGTTTAAAAATGGTAAAATATTCTCATTTCAGCAATCTGGTTTATCACAACATATTAGCCATAAAAATATGTTGACACAATAATTCCACATGCACTTATTAAAAAATAACTTTCTTCAGGCAAATTCCCCACCAAATCTATCAAATTGCCAGTATTTGAACTGCTTTCTGTAATGAAAATAATATATAAGATAAATAATCTATTATTTATCTTCTATTTAATTCGTTCTATACATTCTGCCCCTGTTAAGTACGAATCATAATCTTCAGTTTTATGAATGGTGGAAGTAAAAGTTAGTGACAGATAAATACAGACTAAGTCTCATGAGATTTACCTGTCCCGCCTTGCACTTAGAACTGAAGACTGTCCATTCACTATGGAATGATGGGTTATTGGTGGTGATGCTTTGGAAGTGGTGGAGGAGGTAGTCGAGGAGGAATTGTTAGTAGTGAGGTCTAGCCCTCCATGTTTAATGCCATTGTCTTCCATACTGTGAACTCCAGTCACTTCTTTCCATAACTGCTGAATCTCAGCAGGACTTAAGCCAGCTGTAAAACGAAAGAAAGACCCACTAATGTAACTAGGTAAAGTTCATATAACAAGCTTAGTGTTATTACTGGATTAATGCCAACAACAAAAGTGATGTTACCAGCATAATTAATACACAATAATAAATCACTTTACACCATCAGCACCATACCCTCTCTCATGAATAATCAGTTGTTTGCTCAAGATTACCAATTTGGGAATGGTAGGGAATGATCCTATTGGAAAAAACATCAAGGATTAATGGGAAAAACCCAGCAAGTTCTATTTGAAAATTCAACTATTCAACTTTTTTTTTTAAGTATTCAACTTTTAACAGCAGCTTTTACTTATTACTGGTATTAGGTTTTTATCAGTGAGGAACTGAAAAAGAAATAGAATTGGAAATATGTATCAAAAGAAATGAAAAGAAAAAAGGGGTAAGGAGGATAAACAAAAGTGTCAGGAAAAAAACGTCAGGGAAAAACAGTAAACATTCAACTCAGAAGGAAAATACATTTGACAATTAACTTTGACAAAGTTTTAGTTTGCTCTTTCTCAGACAGGCAAACAAAATAATTGAGTTTCACTTGGAGGTGCTAAATAAGCCAATGGGATTGCCTACATGGATCAATTAAGCAGATAATATGGAAACTTCATTTTATGACCGACAGAATAAATGAACTACTCATTTTAAACAACACCCTGGTTCAGATCATGCAAATTTACCAGATTTATGAGGAAAGAAAATAGAAAATCAAGGCACAATGCTTTAGCTTTTAATTATAATTTTGAAACAAGGAATTGAGAGATTATTATCTATAGTATTTGACTTATAAAATAGTACTTATATGTGTGAAGTACTATGCCTTCATGCATTCTTTCTACACCATATGCTTCTTAATCCTCACTAAATCCAATGGAGTCAATAACTATATTTTAACCAGTTCATGGATAAGGAAACAAAGTGAGAGAGAGAGGTTCAAAAATGTATCCAAGGTCACAAAGCTTCTGTGTGGTAGAGCTTTGATTTAAATCCAGGCAGTTTGATTTGAATGCCTTTGCTCTGAAAATATTATATTAAAAATATGAAAACTACTGAATAAAGATATCCAGGGGAAAATGCAGTTGTAATTATGATTGCTATCCCTTATTCAGCATCTGCTATAGTCAGTCTGGTGCTTTACATTCAAAATCTCAATTAACCTCACCTGATGTTAGGAATCATTACATTTTACAGATGAGGGCACGGCGTGGAGGTTTAGAAAGATTAAGGATGTTACCAAATCACTACGCTCGTAACTAATGGACAGAATTCACACCTAATGCACTGTAGCTCCAAAATCTAGGTTCTTAATTACTATGTTCATCTACAATGTCTAACATGAGGATGGAAGTACTAGTCAAACTACTCCACCCCCCTATCTCAGATGCTCTAAGGGATACAGATCAATCCAGGGGTGTCCGGGAAAGGAGCAGGATGGAACAGGCAGGGGAGACTAGGGGACGATAAGAGAACATGATGCCGGTGAGCCCTCTCACCCCTACCCGTGCAAGTAGAAAAATCATCAATCCAGACATCATGGTAAGTAGCCCAAAGTGACAGAAGAATTCTCCCTGCTCCAAACATAACTTCTGCTCAAATTATTCGTCACAGTGGTAACCTTAAATTGCTATGCCTATCACAATTTCTTACAGATAGCTTTACTGAAAGCTATCATTTTGGTGATTCTGGCTCCTGAAGATTTTAAAACACCCTAAGACTGAAGAAAAGGCAAGCTAACTCAGGTTTCCAGTTATTAAAAACTATTTTTCCTGTATAAAAGAGAATGGCTTCATAAAGGAAGGTATTTCTCGGTTACATAGGAAATAATTTCTATATAAAGATCATTAATTATTCCTTTAACTCTAGCTTTAACCTAGGATTCTGAAACTTTTCAGACTGTAAGTTTTTGATTACCTGTCTGTACGAGTTAGGTGTCCTCCCAGCAAATCCCCACTAGCAAATCTTTTCTCGTGGAAGCATCTACACGCTTCTGCATGGAAGCCCTTGCTGTGTGACTCTGCCTCTCTGCCCCACTGTCAGCTCTTGCCCAGAGCATGGCTCTCCTTTCCTGTCTTCCTGCTTCCCCTTTGCCTTGCCTTAACTTACCACTCTTCACATACCAGCCCAAATTTATAACTTTAAATGTAAATCAGGCTATTGGGCTTTCCACGCAAAGCCTCCCATGGCCTTCCAGAACACTTCAGAACAAACAACTCTCCCCGGCTCCCAACACACGCAACAAGAAAAAAGGGGAACAAACAACAAGAGAGAAAAAAAAAAACCTACTGTGGCCTATTAGATGCTGGCATTTATTGTCTGGGTCTTGCCTGCCTCTCTTGCTTGCTCTCTACATTTCACTCTGTTACCCCAGCTCTCTTCTGCATCTTAAATGCATCGAACATTTGCTCTCCTGCCAGCTTTTGCCCTGCCTCTTCCCACAGCCCAGGTGACTCTGTCGCTGATCTCATGACTTCCTCACTCCCTTCACTCAGAGGATTCAAGGTCACCTCCTCTGAGAGGTCTTTGACCACCCCATCAACCACTGCCCCTCCCCGCCTTGCCTTCTAGCATTCTCCATCACCTCACCCTGCTTTATTTGTCTTTAAATCATTTACCAGTCTCTGAAACTGTATTATTTGTTTGTTTGCTTTGCACATTACCATCAGTCTCCCTCTACGGCAATGTATCTTAAACTGGTAAGAGTAGGGATTTCTTACTTGACCCATCTATGCCCAGTGCAGAGAGCAGTGCCTGGTATGTGTTCAATAAATAGTAGTTGATTTAATGGATTACAACAGATTCACATAGTTCCCGAAGGCAGTGGGTCTTCACGTGGAAGTTCTGTGGCTCTTGAAGGCCATAGTATTCATGAGCACCGCCATCCTGGAAGGCCAACGTCTAAAGAATTATAAACCGCACTAGCTGATTCTGATAAAATTCTGTATCTTGGCTGAAGACTTTTAGGTGTTTTTAGAGACTGTATCAGTTAAAGATATTATTAATAATTTAGTTTCTGAATTTTATTAATAATTTAGTTAACCTAAGTATCCACTTACCTTTTAAAAGCAGACTTGTCTTACACTAGTCATTTGTGTTGATAATTAGTGGTAACAGCATGATATCACAATGATATGGCAACAAATACTAAGCACATAAACATTTGATGAATAAGCCACCTGTTCACTATCCAAATAAGGATCCTTAATTAAATGAAGAAGGAAATGGTTTTTAAAGATTACAGACACGGGGCAGAGAAGACATCATGTCCAAAGAGATTCCTTTTAGTAGGAGTGGTTCCCTAAAGTGTCTGCACAGAAGATTCACTTGAGGACATTTTAAAACTTTCGATGCCCTGACCATAGTCCGAACCGATGAGATCACAGTTTCTGGAGGCAGGACACAGGCATCAGTCTGCTTCTGAAGCTCTACACGTGATTCCAATGTGCAGATAATTTGGGAGGAAAATTGTTAAAAGCAAACTATCACTGTGCTTACAAAACAGTATTCACATCTACAATTTGCTTAGCTCTTTTCTATGGATCCAACACTATGAATATGAAACAATGAACCAATCAGTTTTGTAGAATTTTGAAAGTTTTGTGAGTTTGGAAGTTTTGGTGATTTGCAAGCATTAACTGACTTTTCAGGCAGTAATAGAACACATTCAGCATGGCCCAAACTGTGTCCTATGCAGCAGAGCTCTTCTAAACACTGCTAATCAAAGAGCTTGAAGAGGTCTGTGCTCTCTGTCTTGGAGACTCATGACTAATGTTAATGTGTACATTTGTTCCAAGATATCTAGGAACAACTACAACAAAAAAAACAAACAAAAAACTTTGAGTCTCTTGTTCAACTCAGAGTTTTACGAATCCATTTGAAGATAAGAAGAAAAACAAGAGTGAACTCTTTCTACAATTACACTAATTTATTTCAGTTTTAAATACTGGGTATAGGCTTAGGATTAATTAAGCAATCTCCAGCCCCTCCCTTGAACGGCAGGCTGCCTATTTATAAACTTGAAGATTTTTTCCCCAAAATTAGCTTACTTCAAAACTAAGCTTCTGTTTATTCAGCTTCTCTGACCCCAACTCTCTTCGTCTCTGTTTTATTAGAAACTTACCCAGTGCTTCTGATATACCAGTCACTCTTTTTCACGCTTTAGTGCTAATCTAAGACCCAGGCTACTATTATATCCCCATTCTAGAGATGAGGACACTGAGGAACAGAAAAGTTGAGTAAGTGGCTCTAGAGCTACTTACTAGCAGGGCTCCTCACAGTTTTAGGTCACTGCTCACATAACCTCTTTCTAGGATTCTGTCCCTGGCCACCCTGTCTACAACTCATTTCCTACGGTTTCTTTCTTTTGTCCTTTTTTTTTTTTTCCTTAGCACTTACCACTATATGTTACTTAATTTACAATGTAAGTTTTGTAGTGGCAGGAATTTTTGTCCGTTTTCTTGACCGCTTTGTCCCCGGTGCCTGTAGGAGTGTCCACTGTGCGTGAAAGTTCAATGAATACTGAGCTGTTCAAGTGCCCGGAACACTAGGGTGCTGGCAATCTGGGAATCGGTGGACTAGACCATCAGAGAATAATAGTAAGGATGATTCAATTTTCTTAGTAACTTATCTCAAGGATACATACAGACAATCCTAGAGCCAAAAAAAGTCATATGATTATGCAATTTTAAAATTAAAATTCCACGATGACAGAAAATCAAGAAATGATCATGGGTGATGGCTTTGGGATGATGACTTGGGTTTGCTCTCGTTCACTGCCAGTACTACAAATAAGCATTAAAAGGTTTGTTTTTCTGGAAGTTGAATGAATAAAAGGATGAATTCCTAATCAAACCACATGTAATACCACAGGTAAAGCAATTAAACAATAGTTCCTTAATCCTAGATTCAGAGTTTGTGGAGTAACTACTGGGTGACAAGGCACTGTGCTAAGAATTAATTAAAATTTGATAATTCACATCTAGATTATACATCCTTGGGGCACACAAGGTTTAAAAATTTCAATGGCTCTACTTATTGGTAAAAATTACATTAGCAGCTTTTTTACATTCAAAAATGAGAGATTCTTTCAATGTCCTTTCATTTGCTAGGTCTACTAATTAATTTTTAATATTAAATAAATAATTTTTATACATTATGATGTAAAGTAAGTCTACTGTGATTTTTAAAATTAGCCTATCTTATTTAAGAGTAATCTGCTTATGGTCTAGGGTTACTTATAATTAAAAGTAATAAAGGCAAATTTTGGTAGAAATATTTGTATCATTCATATATTTTATGAAAACTATTTGATATTTAATAATCTGAATTACTGAACTATTATCAGGTGATTTTAACTTTTCATCTTAAATTTTACATTAAAAAACACTAGTATATGCACATGGCCAAAATAACTGAATTGTAGAAAAGGTTATATATTGCAAAATTAAATTTCCCTGCCCACCCCTCTCTCTGCTTCCTTGTTCTCCTCTCCAGAGGCAACCATTATTCTAGTTTCTGGGCTATCCTTCAGAGATCAATGTGTTCATTTATAATTTGCCAAACCTAACATATTATTGATTTATATATGACTGGGGGCCTACTTTAACCGGCAGGTGTAGTGCCTGTCTCTAAAATGTATGTTTAATGAGAAGTGCACTGAGTGTATATTTGCCCAAATGCTGAGTTAGAAGAAGTAAAACAGCTATTTGGCTAAAACTGAGACTAAAGGCAAATATCTCCACTAAAGAAGGAAATTCTGGGATACTGGAATACATCTGATACATAAAAAAATTCCTTCTATGATTTCACTATTAAAATTTTTATAGGCTGCATTTTTTGTTTGATATTTTATTTAAAAAAACCATAATTTTCTCAGTTTTCCCCATCATGAAACTTTAATATGGCAAAGTTGACATTCTGCTTTGGAGTCTTCCTTCAAGATATAAAGATGTGACAAAGAGAATTTTAAGAAGACTTACGGCCTAAATGGAGATAAATTCATTTTAATGTATGCATGAGGGTATACCAATTATGTCACAATAAGAATTATGATACAATTTAATTTCCATCTTTCTATTTTATTTACATCTTCTCAAAAACTAACTCAACCCTCTTAGTATTTCCTTATGTATTTAAGGTTTTGTAAGTTAGTCTTCCTGTTTTCTTTCTTTTTTTTTTTTTTTTTTTAATAGAGGGAGGTTGGAGTGGGCAGAGTGAGAGGGAGAGAGAGAATCTTAAGCAGGTTCCATGCCTAGCTCGGAGCCCCACACGGGACTTGATTTCACGACCCTGAGATCATGATCTGAGCTAAAATCAAGTCGGTTGCTTAACTGACTGAGGCACCCAGGCTCATAAGTTAGTTTTATACATCAAATTAACAGCATTCACGGTTAACTTTGCAAAGTTATCACTGCAATAATAAATGTACACCTAAACTTCAGCTTACTGATGGAGTTTTCACATGTAGAACCCCAAAGAAGAGATGGACTGGTATTTAAAAGGGAATACTAAGATGCTAACAATAATTGTGCATGACATGCGTTGTTCGTATTGTGGGCGCTGTTACCCTGATTAGATACAATGGTGATCTCTGCAAGCACAGGACCACAGATTAGGCAAAACATCAAGATGCCAGAAGTGATGTTCAATAGGCATTTGGCTATTTAGATTTCCATAAGCAGAGAATGAGTCAAAGCCAAATAACTGATTTTGGCCGAATACTCCTCCTAAAGACAAACGTGAGCACATTCCTAATCCAGCATAAAGGACATTACTATATTTTACTTTAAAAGATTTCATTTTTTTTTATTATTTAACAGTTCTCTCATTCCAAACTCATCTAGTTCTAGACGGTGTCAGTTCACATTAGTGCTGACTAGATACCCTAGCATTCCCTGTTTGGTCTTTCAGACGAGTCATAAAAGCGTTATGTTTTAAATCAGTTTTATAAATTCAAGGACATGCAGAAAGTTGGAATGACAAAAAGGTTTTGACCACATATATTTTAGTTCCTGTAGTCCTAGGAAGCCTGTGACTATACTGTGTATTGGAATACAGTAACTTCTATCTCATGTCAAAAACATATCAAAGTTTGAAGTGCATGCACAATAATTTCCTATTACCTGTAGACAGCGGTATTGGATCATGATAATGTGTCACAAAGTAATTACAGCTGATATATAAACTGTACTATCCATGGAGTAAATAGCTTCGTAATCGGTATTTTATTTGATATTGATTTATAAGTCTATCCTTTTGTATTTGACTTCTGTATACCTACACTCACACCATATGTGCATTTAGAGACGGTAATTTCATTGTTTCTTTTACATTAAAATCCAACATTACAGTAATATTCATGATGACTTTAAATGCTTAATACTTAAAATAACTTTAAATTTAATTTACTTTAAAATTTAAAATTAAATTTTAATTTACTTTTAATTTTTTAAAGATTTTTTTTTTTTGACAGAGACAGACACAGCAAGAAAGGGAACCCAAGCAGGGGGAGTGGGAGAGGGAGAACAGGCTTCCCGTGGAGCAGCGAGCCTGACGCAGGTCTTGATCCTGGGATCCTGGGATCATGACCTGAGCCAAAGGCAGATGCTTAACGACTGAGCTACCCAGGAGCCCCTATAAATTGCCTACTCTTATCAAAATTATTATAATTTTGTTATTTCTGTCTCATTCTCATACACTTATTTTATATATGGTTGAAAGAAGTTGGAACTTTAAAAAGTAGCCTGAAGAGGCCGTGTTAAATCATGGGGATAAATACTTCACATATGACATATTTTTAAAGGCACAATGAGATCATCATTGTGTATAAATCCTATGTGGTTGCATGGCTAACCAATCAGCCAACCAAAAACTTGGTGCAAAGTGAACTGGGAAATTGATAATAAAAATGTTTAAACTATTTAAAATATTTTTATTTGAACTAACCAGTGGCTATGACAGAAATAATTCCAGGCTTACATTATCTAACAATTACTTTTCTACTTTCTTCCATTCTAATTTTGGGATTCCAGCACCACCCTATGCAATTATGTTTCTATATTACAGCTGGTTTATCTGACCCATTCTGCCTGTTTGGCTGGTGGGTCTCCACAGTTGCACTTTTCATACTACGTCCTCTAAACAGTGAAAACACAACGATGACTTTCATGTTTTTTGTTTAAAATGTAAATATTCTGCTCAAACCCAGATGTGTTTTCAGATTTATTTCCTTTTCCTTGATGTTCTCTATCTTGCACATTTAATTTCTCATAACATTTTATGGACACTACAAATAGAAAAGAAGGAAAAAAATGATAATTCTATTTTTAAAAGTTCAGAAATAAAAGAAAATTTTTATTTGAAAACTATTAAAATGGTTATATCATAATAAATTTCCTTGTTTGACAAGATATTTGTATGCTTGTTTTAGAAGAATATTGCACTTAAATTACACTTTGCTTCTGTGAACATCTATTTTAAACTTTCTTGAAGTGTTCCTTTCAATGGTTTTACTCAAATAAAATCATGGTAGATCATGCTTCTCTCTACTGAGGAGATCCTTATATGATTAGATCCTAAATATAGATTTTTATATAAATTTTATTGAAAAAAATGAGATAAATTTATTGCTTTTGTTTTAGTGTAGTTTCTACCAAAGAAATCCATGTTTACATTGAATTAATTTATATACAGCTTTCTTTTCTTTAAACATATTTCCTCATTTGTCCTCAAATTATATTTATTTTTGCAAAGAACAATAGTTTATGAATAGAATATTCATGGACCCGGGGACACCATGGTATATTCCAATTCCCTTTGGAATGGTACAGAAAAGTGGGGTTTATTGCCTTGTTTTTCTTTCATTATTTAAACTTTATCTTTCTTGATTTCCTAGGAGTGATACAATCAGGTGAATTAGAGGTTCTGAAGTCAAGGGAAGGAGGGGATTCTGACAAAAAATATGCCATGAAAACAGTAATTTGATAAAGAGAAAAATATTTACTACAAAATTTTAAATTTCATGTGCCCCCCCCAAATTGTGTGCATTTTATAGAGTGTCTTTTATTGGACTAATTTTTTTCTATTTAATAGTTCTTGATTTTTTTTCTTTTTTTTTAAGATTTATTTATTTTAGAGAGAGATAGAGCATGAGTGGGTGGAGGGGCAGAGAGAGAATCTCAAGCAGATTCTCACTCAGCACTGAGACCAACATGGAGCTCGATCTCACAACCCTGAGATCATGACCTGAGCCAAAAGCATGAGTCTGAGTTGGACACTTAACTGGCTGAGCCACCCAGGAGCCCCTTGATTTTCTTCAGTATATCCTACTGAGTCAGAAAAAAGAACAAAAAATACTATTACAATGTGAGCCCCTTTGTAACAAATATAGTTACAGTCCATTTGGATTAATGTTCATTCCAAAAAATCCAAATGCAAATCAGAATGTGCTTTTATGAAGTTTAATGATATTTGACTTTAACCTGTACTAAGAATTTTAGCACAGAGGGAGTCATTTTGTTTACCATTATCTTCTTTAAACTATGAAAGCTTCCCATTTCCCAAAAGTTGAGTAAATGATGAATATATGTAATTGTATAATTTATAGTGTGTATTATTATGCTACATTATTGTATTATCAAAGTCCATCCAAAGTTTTATCAGAAAAACAAGAATACAGCTGACATCTTTTTGAAGCTATAACTCACAGTATATGTGCAGGCAATATTATTTTAGAGGAAATAAGATCAATATGGTCCCACAATATATGATGGGGTCCTAGAAAGCGTAACTTAGAATGGAATACGCTTTGCAGACATACAGACTGTTTTGTAAATGTGAGTTTCAGTGTGAAGATTAGGAACTTCTATCTGTTTTTTAATCAGCTCTCCACCCAAACTCCTTTTGCTCACTTTTGTTAAATGGAGTGTTGTTAGTCTTCCCACTAATTTAATTCTCTGCAGTGTATATTCAATAGTGCTTAAATCGTGTTGCCCTTCTAAAGTATTTTCTGCCACAAGACTAATAAATATGCATTTAATGTCTAACAAAACACTTGGAAGCAGTTTTACTACACACCTGAAAGCAGTGCGTAGTAA
>LNAC01000158.1:2270041-2275041 GCA_002007465.1 Ailurus styani | reverse complement strand
TGTTTCATCCATCAGATGTACAGAAGAATGTCAGACTTAGAAATCTAAGCAAATGACCTGTGGTCATCATCCACAGATTACAGCAAAGTAATTAAGTCGACAAGAATTCGGGTAAAGCACATTCTCTTCTCTATGATAAGTAAGACTACAACATGAAGTCCAAGTACACTCGAAGCTCCAAGAAGGTACATATTAGGAACATGAGTTTTGTACTTAAAGAAGGTAACTTTCATGGATTAGTGGCTTAGCTGCTTAACTCTGTTTCTATAAGTAGATATTTCCTATGCCTCAACACCGAATATATTTTGGAAAGGAAAATGTAGGACGTCAGTCTCCCCACTGCAACCTAATGGCCAGTTCAAATTTCATACTTCCATGAGTAACAAGGAGCGCTGAAGCGGTGAGGAGTCTTAAAGGCAAAAATTATCTATAAGTCCCTTTGCACTTCTGTTGGCATGTCTACAGATCAAACGTAGTAAGCAAATGAAATTTAAATATTAATTTATTCCATGTTGAGGCTACGCCTCTCTCTGATCTTATTCTAGACTAGGATGAGTGTAAAAAGACTAAGGGATCAAACTTTTCTTACACAGTTCTGCAGTTACAAGAATTGCATGTTGATCAGTTGTCTCTTTGAGTGGAGAATGACTGTCAAATAGGTACCTGGCACTGTCGACCACAGGTGCACACCTTCTGCACCATGCTAGAACACCAAAGCAGGTAACCCACATTACCTGCTGCAGCATGACTGCCTGCTGCTGCTGGAGAAGGGCTTGGAGCTGCTGAGGAGACAGGACTTGCTGCTGAAGAATCTGCTGCATTTGCTGAGGGGTGATCACCTGGGGCGTCATCATGGCCACTGACACGGGCACCTGGATGGGGGAGAGAAAGAGAAGGGGTGGTCATAACCAAACATCTGCTCACCTACTTCACAGTTATATGGCATCTCCAATATATTATTCAGAAATGACGACCGACAATTTGTATATACTGTTTGATAATAATATTAGAGCAACACAGTGGTTAGATGCTGGTCTTCCAGAGGCATCAAACTGGATCGGATTCTACCTTTATGTCCCTTACCTCCTATGTATCATGCTGAGATGGTAGAGCTTTGACTAGCAGAGTTAAAAATAAACAATTACATGTCAGTGTTCTCAATACTTGATCACTGACCATCTTGCCACTGTCACAGTGCTATCAATGTAAAGCCTTTTGAAATGGTTTAAAAGTATGATTAAAATGAACTTTAAAGATTAAACAATTAGAAAAAATATGCATATAAGTAACTGTTATCAAAGTTAGTAAAGAGAATAGATGCAGAAAGTACTTATGCATAAAAACATAATCATTATCTTCAAAATTTTATGGATATAAAATATAGAAATACTAGAACAATACACACAGTAATACATATTACTTCATGAGTACATGTAGCAGCTCATGTAGGATATATATACAAATGTATATCCAGAAAATAGCCCCTAGACAGGTCCTCTCAAAGAAGGAATCATAAACATTTTCTTATTTTAAGCTAACTAGACTTATACCAGGGAATCTGGAAATTGAAAGATTATTCAAAGGTTATTCATTAAACTGAAAAAAACCCTGTATTTTATTAAAATTTTCTTTCTTTTCAAGGTTCTGAGAATTTCAGAGTCGAAAGGAAAAGCAAATAAGGTGGGAGAGAAAGAAACAGAGGAGAAAGGAGAGGCAAGAGAAATAGAGTGAGAAAGAGCCAGGGAGAAAGTCCTAGAAAAGACAATGGCAGGAGAGGTAAGCAGGAAAGCCTTACAGGCAGGAAAGCCTGAGGTAGAGGCTTGGCCGCCTGGGCCACAGCTGTGCCGTGTTGAAGGCACTGCTTGTACTAACCAGCCTGTAATCAAACAACGTGTCGACTTGCCAAGTTTGCAACCTTTGAAAAGGCAATCACTTTCTTTCCTAGAAAAAAATCCACTTTTACTGTAAATAAAAGCAAGTGTTTATATAAATACTGCTTCAGAACAAATCCATTGGACAACAATGTGTCTTGGAAAACAGAAAAAGATTAATAGACATGGCTCACTATTTTAATAGTCATTTTTACACAGTTAAAAACTTTTCTGGCACTTCATATTATGAAGAAAGGAGAAACTGATAATGAAAAAGAACTGTGGAGAGAAAAAAAAATAAAAGAAATCCAGAGTGGATAAATCTCCCCCACCTCAAACAAACAAAACTTATAATTAATACTAAGAAATAACTTTGTCTTTTCTATCCCATGTTGATAATCTTAAAATATGGATTGATTAGATCTAGTTTTATAATATGAATTTAAAAAATAACATTATGACAGGAAAAAACTCTGATTTTTTCACAAGTATTTCTGGATTTTTTTAAGAACACACTGACAAACCTATATGTTACTGTATTCGAATTTATCATAATAAAAGGCATTCTGAAGTGTGTGCCATAAAATTAATTGAACCAACAGGTTACCCAAGTATTTAGTTGTTTAAAAACCAAATGGCTAGTTTACCTGTTTGTGCCTTGATAAAAAAAAAAAAATAGAATGGTTAGAACAAACAATTTTAAAATTAATCTATTGCAAAGATGCCTTTTCTTCCACCAATTATTTATCTCCTACTACCTCCAAATAATGGGGAATCAAATGAAAATGAAGAGACAAGGTAAGACAGAAATGTTAATCTCTAAAAAGGCTGCCAATTCAAATAAACAGAAAGACAGATACTACATATATGTAGACAGATATTATATATATGTAGACAGCCAAATATATACACAGAGATATACATACATACAGATATATATCTTCTATAAAGTCTATCATGTGATAAAAACTTGCCACAATTCTTCATCTAAGCCCCTAATCACTTTTTAGCACTTTTTAAACTTTCACTTAATTATCTATATATCTACAAGGAAAAGTACTTGTTATATGTGATTCCTGACAAATGCACTTTTTAGAAGTTTTATGAATGGAGGCCTGTCATAATACACTGCAAGTTTACAGTTAGAATTCAGCTCATATAAATTATGTGACTCTATAGCTTGTTGCAACTGTGACTGATTTGGTGTATAAGCCAATTAAAGCAAGAATTGTACCTTTATATTTTAGAGTCCATTAGCCCTTTTAATATGAATAGGTTATTTTTTTACTTTTAAAATGTTTTGTATTTCCCTTATAACGAAAAGTTTATGACATAAAAATAACCATCACATCCTCCTCCTCTTCCTCAAGTCATATGTATCACAGATATGTGATGTTCTCCAAGTTTTAAGCAGAGTCTGTCTTTCTTTCTAGAAAACTGTCATCTAAAACTGACAATATACATGCACAAAGACAGGTAGAAAGACAAGCCAACTAACACATAATTGAATACTCTACCTCCATAAGATATGTATGAAAACACAAATCAAAATTAATTATATATGTAGGAAAACACAGGTGCACTTGTGAGGGATTTCTAACACTACAAAGAAGTGAATACTATCATCTCTAAATCCACACATACAAGCTCATCCCAAGTGGAATGTCTGAGGCTATTAAAACATTTGAATTATTTTAATAAGTAGAAAATTAGATTCTCCTGCACCAAATATCAGTTACATGTTATATGTAAGCAGCTCCACTTGCCTTGTTTAGAAATTAGTAATTTTCAAAATGCAAAACTTCTCCATTTTAAGCAACTCATTTTAAGTGATACACTTCCTTTGCTCCTCCTTTATCACTTTTGTTACAATCTCAATACATTTCTTTGCTACTCCAAACTACTATAAGAATTCCCTGACAAAGATGGGTAGAGATTAACTGAGTACACAAGAAATTTTTTTTGGAGATCGTGCTACTTTATCAATATTTAAACAGGTTAAGACCAGCATCACATTTGTATGTGGAGAACTTTCTGAAACATATATACCTTAGTAAGTCCAGTATTAAGCTTAAGAAAATATTTTCTACTAGATGTATCATTTCGTTCATGCAAATATTCTAATGAGGGACCACAATTTAGATAGGTGATTGAGGAGGGGGAGGAGAGCTTACCTCAGCTATTTTCTGGTGAGAGGGCAAATAAAAGTCTGGTAGGCTCTATGAAGGTGCGATACATTATGCAGTCACCAAATGGAAGAAAGAGCTGGCTCTGAATGGGTGTCCTAGTGAAAACTAGTGTATCAGTTAAAATCTTCAAAAGTGAAGAAAGGGAATGAAACTTCAACATTGGTGGGGAGATTTCTTTTTCTCTCTTGGTGTTTACTATACTGACAGATCTAAAATTCCCCACAGTGATGCACCCAGTAAGGGTTTATTTGCCCTCATTTATTTTCTCATTAGATGAATTAAGCACAAACCTGATGTGTGTGAAGTAATAGGTAAATGGTCATAAAGTTACATATTCTGAAAAGAGAGAGGAAAACTTCTGCAACTGTCCTGAAATGAGTCAAAATGGTAAAAAGTCGAAAGTATTTAGATAGTATCCCAGAACAGGCAGAGGATGACTTTAGACTCAAACAAAACAAAACAAAACAAAACAAAACAAAACAAAACAAAACAAAACACAAATGTGTTTCTGTTATTCTGAATGTACCTCACTGAAAGGGTCAAAGAACATCATGGCTCACTTCAAATGAATCTAAAGAGTTACTACAAGTGGTATGAAAATGGCTCCCAATTTTTATTTGCTATAATAAGCCCACTGTCTTTTTATAGTCTAGTTTAACTGGAACATTTCTGAATATGTTGGGTTTGCATATTAAGCACACCACTTAATTAAACATCCCAAGTATATGTGGGTGATTGGAAGAGTTCTTAGCATAATGTCGGTCCAATTCGTCCTTAGCTAAACGTGAATTAGAAAAAAACAGTCACAACTTGTAGGTGAGACTTATAGTAAAAAACATTATTTCCTTGTTAACAGGGTCTGCCAACTAGTGGTTCATAGGTCCCTTCATTCTTTGCTTAAAATATGAAGACAAAGGAAGTCCTGGCTTCTAGTTCCTGG
>LNAC01000158.1:2222541-2265041 GCA_002007465.1 Ailurus styani | reverse complement strand
CTTCATAGGTGAAATCTAAGTGATACTACTGGACCTCCTGTTGGAAAAATATGCCCCTCCTTTAGTTTTCACAGATAGCATTTCAATGATTAGTAAATATAATACAACTAGTGCTCAGTTTCTTTTGACAAGTGGCCATTTCTTTTTTCATACAATTATACCACTCCAGAGGGGCAATCAGATAATGCAAACACAAATATTTCTTCTTACGAATGATGATGAAAACAATCCTAATGAAGATGGAGATTCTGAAACCAGAAAAATTCAAGTTGAACAGCGGGCCTCTCCCTTGTTCACTTTGTCCTTTTGGTCAAGCTATTTAGTTTCTCTGCGACATTATTCCTCTGTCAGTAACACAGAGCTAAGAACATCCATTTTACTAGGTTATTCTGAGGATTAATTGTGATAACACATGGTAACCACTCATATGGTCTTCCATCCCTCCCTCCCTCTGTCCTCAGATGAACTCCCTTCCAGAGACTTAATTATACATAATAATTTGCCTCAGTTTATTATACAAGCGGAATGCAAAGAGAGCCTATCCCACCTGTAGTCTCTACCCAGAGTTAAGATCTAAAAACATTAAAAAGTTGGGATCTCATAATCTACACTGAATCCTGAGGGGTTTCTAAGCAGAAAATTTTAAAACTGTGGTATATAGGGTGCCTGGGTGGCTCAGCTGAGCTTTCAGCCCAGGTCATGATCCTGGAATCCTGAGATCGAGTCCCACATCAGGTTCCTTGCTCAGCAGGGAGCCTGCTTCTCCCTCTGCCTGCTCCTCCCCCTGCTGTGCGTGCTCTCTCTCTGACAAAGAAATAAATTAAATCTTTTTAAAAATGTGGTATATAGTATCCATTAATAGAGTTCCATGCATACATTTATATATTTTACTATTTATTAAAAATATTATTCTGGTACAAAGTCCACGCCAGACAGGAGGTTTGGTTTTGTTTGCTGTGCAGCAGGAAAACTCTGTCTGAGCAAGCACACTGTTCTCAAATCCCAACCCAGCCTCACAGTTCCCTAGGCCTGATAAGTCCCCTATGTGGCAACAGGCTCTACTGGTACCCATGTTTTGGTTTCTAAATGTTTCAGTTCTAACTCCTGCTCATGAGATTCCTTGTGTCTTAGTTTCCATTCCTGTTTTTAGCTTTGTCCATAATAGTAATCTGGGTTTTGTTTTGTTGGTGTCTAGGCTTTATCTTTCTCCAGCTTTGGCTCTATGTTCTAATCACAGTTTCAACTTGTTAGGTAATTTCTTGAAGAATAAACCCTCCTGTAATCATTCATTCATCCAACCAACCAAAAGTTGCTACCTCTGGTGGTGGCAGGTAAGGTAAATAGATTCATAATTAGAGTTCAGTGTTGCAAGAGTTACAATAGATGAATGCAAGGAAGAAATAGGACAGATATTAGCACGGCAGAATGAGAAAGGGCTTTCAAGAAGAGGTAATGTTTAAGTTGAGTTTTAATGAATAAACAGGAATTAAGAATGTTGTAAGACTTCTCTAGAAGTACGGCATTAGTAAAAGCAAGACTTTTTTGGGCAATGGCAAGTCATTACTATGATGAGGGTAGGGGTATGGGGTACATACAACACAGGTAGGTAGAAGCCAGACTGTGAGAAGTCCATGGCTACTAAATTCAGAAGATAAACATTTCTTCTCTAAGAACTGCTTGAGTAGAGGGTAAAGAGACGTCTTGAAGAGACGTCTTGAAGGACTGAAGAAAAATGATCTGACCAGATTTGAATTTCAGGAATATCTCTGGCAAAAATGCTAGTTAGGAGGCCATTGTGGACATTTTAGATTACTCGAGTAGAATGGAGAGGAAAATGAGTTGAGAGGTGTTAAGGAACTTGAATACACAAACAGAGTTTTGGGTTTTTTTTAAGTTTCTAATTTTAATTCCAGTTGGTCAATAATAGAGGGATTCTACACTTCCATACAATACCCAATACTCATCACAAATGCATTCCTTAATCTCCTTTACCTATTTAACCCACACCTCCCACCTACCTCCCTAACCCTAAAGTTACCCCTCTGGAGAGGTTTCTGAACTCCAGGCACATACCCTCACATCGTTCCTAACCCTAACCATTATTCTGGCACTAAACCAAATCCCAATTCTAGTTCTGAGCAAAAAAAAAAAAAAAAAAAAAAAAAAAGATGTGGTATACAATATACAATGGAATATTACTCAGTCATCAAAAAGAATGAAATCTTGCCATTTGCAAAAACTTGGATAGAGCTAAACAGTATCATGAAAAGCAAAATAAGTCAGTCAGAGAAAGACAAATATCATATGAACATGCAATATTTCACTGATTATATATAGAAACTGAAAGGAAAGGAGTCATCTAGATGACTCTAAGTAATCTGAGCAGATGACGGCTTCATTTATAAAGGTAAAGAACACAGGAAGATTATTAGTTTTAAATGGAAAACTAATAAACTGAATGTTGAGCCTGCTGAGTTTAAGGGACCTGTGATGTCTCTTAGTAGGAATGTCCAGTAAGCTGCTCTATATGTGGTTCTTGAACCAGAAACTAAAGTCCTCAGATTTAGATTTGGGAGCCATTAGCAGATTAATGGGAGTTGAAGTAATAGTGTAGGTGAATTTACCCATAAATTTGTATGAGGTGTGTAGAATGAGAATTGCAGAGGGCTGAGGATAGAATTTGGGGAGTTTATTTCCTAAACAATATTTGTTGAATACACATAATGTTAAAGTTAGATGTTGAGGACATAACAGTGAACCAGTAAAGTCAGCTTCCTCCTTACTCCCTCCCTCTTTTCTTTCCTTTCTTCTTTCTCCCCCCCCCTCCCTTTCTCTCTTTCTTCCATCAATAAATGTCTGTAGTCACCTACTATATGCAGACATATACTAAGTTCTAGGGGTACTAAAGAACAAGACAAAAAAGGTCCGTGACCTTGCAAAGTCTATATTCTAATGGAGAAGAAATAAAGTAGACCAGTAAACTGCTGAAATAAAATAATCAAAAACTCTGATATATTCCAGGAGGAAATAAAGAAGGTGTTATACAAGGAACAGTAAAGAAGATCATCTTAGATACTACAGTTAAGGAAGGTCTTTGTGAGAGGTAGCATTTAAGCTAAGGCCTGAAGGATGAAAAGGGGTCACGTATTGATAGGATCAAAGAGGGCTAATGTTAAGGTAGAAAAAGCTCATGTAAACTTTAACTTGACTTGATCTTGACCTGGAGGAAGGGAAATGAGGTGGAGATGAGGCAGAAGAACTTAGCAGGAGACAGATATAGCCCTTATTTACATCCTAATAGAGGAGATAGGCAGCAAATCATTAATTATGCAACTAAATGGTAACCATTGTGATCTAAAGGAGGGGCACTTGGGTGGGTTAGTAAGTTAAGACTTTTGGTTTTGGCTCAGGTCACAGGTCTCAGGGTAGTGGGATCAAGCCTTATACCAGCTCCATGCTTTGTAGGGGGTCTGCCTGAAATTCTCTCTCTCTGCCCCTCCCTCCCTACCCCCCCCCACACTCTCTCAGATAAATAAATAAATCTTTAAGAAAGTGACCTAAAGGGGAGAGCAAACAACAGAGGAGTACTGTCATTTGAGGGCAAAGAGGAATCAGAGCCTGGGAAGAACACTGAGAAGGCCCAGCTTGAGAAGTCTGGTTGAAAACCTGGACAACAGTACCATAAAGTCTGAGAAAAGAGTATTGTAAGAAGGAAAATGCCATCAATAAAATCAGATGAAGTGAAAAGATTAAGATAACGGTAAGAAAATGCTCTGTGTCTTGGTTAATATGAAGGTTACTGAAATTGGCTAAAATAACCTCATGGGAGGGTTTGGTCAGAAGTTGGATTGTGGAAACAGTAGGGGGAAATAGGCAGTAAGAGATTTGAGAGAGCAGACCATTCTCTTAATTACCAATGTTATGATGAAGGTAAGTGGTAGAACTGCCAAACTACAAGAGTAAGTGGGTTGCATGGAGTCTTAACTTGTTTGAGAGAGAAGATCTGGGGCATGTTTCTCTATTGAGGTAAATAAACTAGTTGTAAGAGAAGTGTTCTGGGAAAGTGAGTGAGTAAAAGGCAAAGCAAAGTCCTTTCACAGATGGAAGGAGAAAGCATCTAAAGCAACAAGTGGTACATCAGTAAAACGAAAAGGCAAACTACGGAGTGGGAGAAAATATTTGCAGACCATGTATCCAATAATGGGCTAAATTTAAAATATACAAGGAACTCGTACAATTCAAGAGCAAAAACCAATCCAATTAAAAATGGGCAAAAGATCTGAATAGACATTTTTCCAAAGAAGATATATAAGTGGCCAAAAAGTGCATGAAAGGATGCTCAACATTACTAATCATCAGGGAAATGCAAATCAAAACCACAATAAGCTATCACCTCACATCTATTAGGATGTCTATTATCACAAAGAGAAGAGGTAACAAATGCTAGTGAGGATGTGGAGAAAAGGGAACCCTTACATACTGTTGGTGAGGATGTACACTGGTACAGTCACTATGAAAAACAGCATGGTGGTCCTCCAAGAAATTAAAAATAGAACTACCATTTGATCCAGAAATTCCACTTCAAGTTTCATATCCAAAGGAAATGTAATCAGTATTTCAAAGACATCTCTGCACTCTCCTGTTCACTGCAGCATTATTCACAACAGCAAGATATGGAAACCACTGAATTGTCAAAAGACAAATGGATATGCTCAATGTGGAGTCTACTTTTCCCTCTGCCTCTCACCCACTCTTGTGATCTTTCTCATTCTTTCTCTCTCTCTCAAATAAATGGGTAAAATCTTAGGGAAAAAAAGACAAATGGATAAATGGTATATGCATACAATGGTAAATTATTCAGCCATTAAAAAAAATGGGAAATCCTGTCATCTGAGACACCACAGATGAAACTGGAGGCATTACGGTAAGTGAAAGCAGACAGAGAAAAACAAATACTACATGTTATCACTTATAGGGGGAATCTAAAAAAAAATCGAACCCATAGAAACAGAGGGCAGAAAAGTGGTTGTCAGGGGCTAGGGCAGGGAGATGCAGGAGAAATAGGAAGAAGCTGGTAAAAGGGCACCAATTTTCCGTTTTAAGATGAATATGGTCTGAGGATTAAATGTACAACATGTCAACTATAGTTGATAACACTATCATATCATTGAAATTTGTTAAGAGAATAGAACTTAAATGTCTTCATTTCACACTCCACACACACTATACATACACAAAAAAGTAACTATGTGAAGTGATAGGTGTGTTCATTAACTTGATGAGTCATCTCACAATGCATATGGATATCAGATCATCATGTTGTACACTGTAAATATCTTACGTTTTTATTTGTCAATCTTACCTCAATAAAGCTGGGGGGGGGAAGCACCAGGATAATAAACTATTCCTACATACATTACTTTAGTTTGTTACTGATGATGATAATCATGTCTTCTGAATAAATGCTGTGTGTGTATATAAAAACACTAGCTACCTCACAGCTTATATTAGGTTAGATTCTAATACATCAAAGATCTAAATGTAAACAATAAAACCATGAAAATTCTAGACAAAGTACATGGAATAACTGTTTTATCGTTGTGGGGGAGGAAAGGTCTACTAACAATGACATAAAACCCAGAACCCATAAAAGAAAATGCCAATAAATCAACTACATCAAAAAAATCTGCATAGTAAAAACCAAAGTCAAGGTTAAAAGTAAATGATAAACAGGGGACCATAACTATACTCAGAAGTTTCCTAATATATGAAAAGCTCCTATAGATCAACAAGAAAAAGGCTGACAGTCCAACAGAAAAAATGGGCAAAGTACTGAGCGGTTTGGAGAAAATGACTCTTTTAGATGTGAAAATATATTCAACCTAATTCATACTAAAAGAAAGCAATTTAAAGATATTCTGAGAAGCCTGGCAGATTGGGAAAGAACCTATTGTTAAATAATATTGTGTTGGTGAAGTTGTGGAAAGCACACACTAAGTTATGAAAATACAAAATGGCAACAGATCTATAGATAGCTTTTGGGTAATATCAATCAAAATTACAAATAAACATACTCTTTGGCTCAGGAGTTCCAGCTCTAAAAACCCTCAGTTATATTTGTGCATATGTGAAACGCCATATGTTCAGAGCTACTCATTGATTCATTTTTGTTAGCAATTAGAAACATCCCAGGTAGCAACCAATAGGAAACTGGATAAAGAACATCATCCTTCAACGGAATACTATCTAGTCATATAAATGAGTGAGGAGGCTCTCTATGGGTTGCTAAAGCAATGATTTCCAAAATATCTTTCTTAGTGCAGAAAGCAAAGGTAGCAAACAGAATGCTACCATTTGTATAAGATACCCACATCGCTTGAATATGCACAGAGGATTTCTAGAAGATATCCAAAAAATGATAATATTGATTATCTCTGGGGGAAGAGAACGGTCTATGGGACAGGGGTAAAAGAAGTGCCTTTTGCTTTTCATACCTTTTGAATTTTAAAACATGTAAATATATTAATTCAAACACTAAATAAGATTTTTTTAAATGCAGTTATAGAACACATTAAGATTATAAATAATTCACAGCATTCCTAAAAGAAATATTTTCCAAAAATAATGTTTCTAAGAGTCAATCAAGTACAAAATGCATGATAGTAAATACTTCCCACCAGTTTTAACTTATTTAAAAAAAATCCTCTGAACAAAACCACGTATTATAATCATACAAAGTAACTTAGCTGTGACCCTGGTACCATGGCAATGTCTAAAATATTTTGTCAGGCTAGTGAGGTTTTCCAGTTGAATATATAGCACAATGTTGCAAAATAGTATTAGTAAGCAAGAATTCTGATTTAAAATAAACAGGTGAGAGGAAAATTAGATAAAATGTATCAGATCTCTTCAGGAACACCTTGGGAATATAATTTACATCAGTAAGGTACTTTTCATCTGTGGATATCAAAGGCATGATAAATGCTATAATTTTATACAATTGACAAAACCTGGAAGTGGTAGACAATTACTAATCCTTTGGTTATAGGAATATCAAAAATGCCAAAGTCTGTATCAAGCCCTGTATGCCGTCACTTAACAGTACCACTACTTCAGAGTCAGGCTTCCTGACATTCCAACACATTTCCCTCAGAAGATGAGGATTGCTCCCTCAACATTCTGAACTTCTCTTGCACATGATTTCTGAGTTTATTAATCAGGGATTAATCCAAACCATCCCGAAACTCATCTATTCACTCAGTCACTCCCTGAGAAAAGACAAGACCTTTGCCAACATGTCCTTCATGAAGCTTCTAAGCCTACAGATGTGTCTGTCCGTAACTTCTGGATCCTAGACATGCATCTACAGCAGGCAATGTAAAAGAGTAAGTCCTGTATTAGAAACAGAATATATGAAGGGTGAGAAAACACTAGCTGTTCTTTCCATTAGGGAAGTGAGTTTCCAGATCCCTCTCCTCTTGTCTCTGGATCTTCTGGATCAAAGCCAGACTATCAGACACTCAGTTCCTAAGAGGGTCTCTTTTCATTTTTTGCGATGTGACACTGAGAAGAAAGAAACGTGCTGGTATGAACTACATCCACCTCATCTCCAGGCATTTTTAAAACTCTGCTATAGTGTTTTTTTTCATATGGTTAACTTTTACAGAGTCCCTAAAAAGTAGCTTTGAAGAAGTTTTTCATAATAAACCTAAATTGCTTTTCATTCTCTTTCTATTCTCAACCCCCTTCCTTTTCACTCCTCGTGCCCTCACTCACTCCCTCTCCCATCCCATTTCCCTTACCATCATTTATCTGTACACCTCTACGCACTACGGCAGTGCAATTTGTTCACACCGAGACGGTCTAGGAGCCATCCTTCTCATTATGTTAGACTAAAACCTCTAAGGATGTAATGGCCACGGCTTGGTTACTTACTGCCGAGGTGCTCTCTGTAAAGATGCTCTCCTTTGGAAATAACAGAAAAGAAATTGCAATTCTAACTAAATACCAGGTTTAGGTTGGATGGGGTGCAGGCACAGAGAGAAAGACTTCCTGGAGACTTTTTAAGCAGTGAAAAAGTATCCCAAGTGGTTCTAGGTCCTGTGAATTTAGCCATAAATGCATCCCACTTCAGGTTCTTTCTTCCTAAGCTTCATGAGGAAAGCCACACCATCGGGTTTAATGCTGCGTACTCAGGGTTTAATGCGGAATTTGGCACAAAATAGATGCCATCAAAAAAATACTTCAAGGAGGCGCCTGGCTGGCTTAGTTGTTAGAGCACGTGACTCTGGATCTCAGGATTGCAAGTTCGATCCCCACAATGGGGGTAGAGATTACTTAAAAATAAAATGTTAAAAAAAATATTTTGAAGGGGCAGTTGGGTGGCTAAGTCAGTTAAGGTACTGTCCTTGGCACAGGTCATGATCCCAGGGTCCTGGGACTGGCCCACTTCTGGCTCCCTGCTCCATGGGGGGTCTGCTTCTCCCTCTCCTTTTGCCCCTCCCCCCTGCTCACACATCCTCTCTCTCAAACATATAAAATCCTTAAAAAATATATTTTAAGAAGAACTTAATGAAGGAAAGTTTCTCCACACATCAGCTATATGTTTCCTGAGTGGTGGTCCAGGATGTGGTGTTTAGGAAATAGGAAAATCCTTCAGAGGTGTCAGAGGGCATCAAAAATACAACATAATACTTTCCCTATGGTTTTTCAACATGATAGCCCCTTAAATACCAAACAGAAAATGAATACAGTTGGGATTTGATTAAAATTTTTGAAATTGTTCATCTGAGTGCCTCAGTAAAAATTTCTGTTTCCAAAGCAGAAAAAAAGAAGAATCAGAAGCAATCTCATTTCATATGTTCCTAATAATGCAAATAAGATTTATATATGTGTTTCTTTTGGCATATTCATAAAGAAGAATCACAGAACAAGATAACTCCACTGGCTTTTCGATTACTCTTGACTAACTCACTATAGATGTCCACAGATAGCAAGTGATATTTCTCATGCTTTAACCACAGACTATTACACATTTTATTTGAAATTCTTCTTTTTCACAGAAACTTCAGTATTGAAATAATAATAGTTTAAGAAGAAACAAAAAAAGCTAAGTGTTATTCAACATCTTTCCTTTTCAGTGAATCAGTTCGCATTGGGAAACCTCTGATTTTTAGTTATTGCACTGTCCTCTGTCTATAGTATGTACAAACACTTACTATGTCACTTTTAAAATAATATGTTTCAATGTCTGTTTCTCCTCACAAAGTAACATCCTTTAGGACAGAAAATATGGTTTACTCAGTTATTGTACCATGTTTTTGGTATATAATAGGTCTCAATAAATGTTTCTTGACTAAATTATACCACAGATAAATGTAGAAAAATTTATAAAATTAACCTCTATAAGTTGTTTCTTTCTTTTTTAAAATTTATTTTAATTTTTTTATTATTTGCCCCAGGGGTACAGGTCTGTGAATCATCAGGCTTACACCTTTCACAGCACTCACCATAGCACAAAACCTCCCCAATGTCCATAACCCATCCACCCTATCCCTACCCTCCCACACCCCAGTAACCCTCAGTTTGTTTCCTGGGATTAAGAGTCTCTTATGGTTTGTCTCCTTCCCAACCCCATCTTGTTTCATTATTTTTCTCTTCCTACCCCACATGACCCCCCACCCTGCCCCTCAAGTTCCTCATATCAGAGAGATCATATGATAATTGTCTTTCTCTGATTGACTTATTTCGCTTAGCATAATATCTTCTAGTTCCATCCACGTCATTGCAAATGGCAAGATTTCGTTTCTTTTGATGGCTGCATAGTATTCCGTTGTATATATACCACCTCTTCTTTATCCATTCATCTGTTGATGGACATCTAGGTTCTTTCCATAGTTTGGCTATTGTGAACATTGCTGCTATAAACATTCAGGTGCACGTGTCCCTGAGGATCACTACCTTTGTATCTTTAGGGTAAATTCCCAGTAGTGTGATTGCTGGGTCGTAGGGTAGCTCTATTTTCAACTTTTTGAGGAATCTCCATACTGTTTTCCAGAGTGGCTGCACCAGCGTGCATTCCCACCAACAGTGTAGGAGGGTTCCCCTTTCTCTGCATCCTCGCCAACATCTGTCATTTCCTGACTTGTTAATTTTAGCCATTCTGACTGGTGTAAGGTGGTATCTCGCTGTGGTTTTAATTTGTATTTCTCTGATGCCGAGTGATGTTGAGCACTTTCTCATGTGTCTGTTGGCCATTTGGATGTCTTCTTTGGAGAAATGTCTGTTCATGTCTTCTGCCCATTTCTTGACTGGGTTATTTGTTCTATGGGTGTTAAGTTTGATAAGTTCTTTATAGATTTTGGATACAAGCCCTTTATCTGATATGTCATTTGCAAATATCTTCTCCAATTCTGTTGGTTGTCTTTTGGTTTTGTTGACTGTTTCCTTTGCTGTGCAAAAGCTTTTAATCTTGATGAAGTCCCAATAGTTCATTTTTGCCTTTGCTTCCCTTGCCCTTGATGTTCCCAGGAAGAAGTTGCTGTGGCTGAGGTTGAAGAGGTTGCTGCCTGTGTTCTTCTCAAGGATTTTGATGGATATTCCTTTCTCACATTGAGGTCTTTCATCCATTTTGAGTCTATTTTTGTGTGTGGTGTAAGGAAATGATCCAGTTCCATTTTTCCANTGCAAAAGCTTTTAATCTTGATGAAGTCCCAATAGTTCATTTTTGCCTTTGCTTCCCTTGCCCTTGATGTTCCCAGGAAGAAGTTGCTGTGGCTGAGGTTGAAGAGGTTGCTGCCTGTGTTCTTCTCAAGGATTTTGATGGATATTCCTTTCTCACATTGAGGTCTTTCATCCATTTTGAGTCTATTTTTGTGTGTGGTGTAAGGAAATGATCCAGTTCCATTTTTCCACATGTGGCTGTCCAGTTTTCCCAACACCATTTGTTGAAGAGACTGTCTTTTTTCCATTGGGCATTCATTCCTGCTTTGTCAAAGATGAGTTGACCATAGAGTTGAGGGTCCATTTCTGGGCTTTCTATTCTGTTCCACTGATCTATGTGTCTGTTTTTGTGCCAGTACCACACTGTCTTGATGATGACAGCTTTGTAGTAGAGCTTGAAGTCTGGAATTGTGATACCACCAACTTTGGTTTTCTTTTTCAACATTCCTTTGGCTATTCGGGGTCTTTTCTGGTTCCATATAAGTTTTAGGATTATTTGTTCCATTTCTTTGAAATAAATTGCTGGTGTTTTGATGGGGATTGCATTAAATGTGTAGATTGCTCTAGGTAGCATAGACATTTTTACAATATTTGTTCTTCCAATCCATGAACATGGAATGTTTTTCCACTTCTTTGTGTCTTCCTTAATTTCTTTCATAAGTTCTTTATAGTTTTCTGAGTACAGATTCTTTGCCTCTTTGGTTAGATTTATTCCTAGGTATCTTATGTTTTCAGGTGCAATTGTAAATGGGATTGACTCCTTAATTTCTCTTCCTTCTGTTTTGTTGTTGGTATATAGAAATGCAACTGATTTCTGTGCCTCGATTTTATATCCTGATGCTTTACTATATTCCTGTATGAGTTCTAGCAGTTTTGGAGTGGAGTCCTTTGGGTTTTCCACATAAAGTATCATATTATCTGCAAAGAGTGAGAGTTTGATTTCTTCCTTGCCGATTTGGATGCCTTTTATTCTTTTTGTTGTCTGATTGCTGAGGCTAGGACTTCTAGTACTATGTTGAATAGCAGTGGTGGTAGTGGACATCCCTGCCATGTTCCTGACTTTAGGGGAAAAGCTCTCAGTTTTTCTCCATTGAGAATGATATTTGCTGTGGCTTTTTTGTAAATGGCTTTGATGATATTGAGGTATGTACTCTCTATACCTACACTGTGAAGAGTTTTGATCAAGAAAGGGTGCTGTACTTTGTCAAATGCTTTTTAAGTATCTATCGAGAGGATCTAAGTTGTTTCTTTTAAGGTCATATATATAATGTATGCTCAGAGTTGAAATTTAAATATTAAAATATGGGGGCGCCTGGATGTAGAGCATGCAGGTCCTGATCTCAAGGTTGTGAGTATGAGCCCTACGTTGGGTGTGGAGATAACTTAAAAATGAAATTTGGGGGAGGGGGCAGAGGGAGAGAGAGAGAGAGAGAGAGAGAGAGAGAGAGAGAACCTTAAGCAGGCTCCATGCCCAGTGCAGAGTCGGAAGTGGGGCTAGATTTCACAGCCCTGAGATCATGACCTGAGCTGAAACCATGCTCAACTGACTGAGCCACCCAGGAGCCCCTAAAAATAAAATCTTAAAAAGTAATAATAAATTAAATAAATTAAATACTAAAATATGCAAGAAAATCACCTATGATTTCATTACCTTCACTACTATCAAGAGTTGGTATATTTTTAAATATTTTAATACCCATTTTAACATGAAATTTCTTTTCTTTTGCTTAAAAAGTAATATACACTCAGTAACATTCATTTGAAAACACAAAAACAGAAAAAAATTCCTTTTGTAGATATAGATAGTCTTTGCTTCAGTCTGAATATGCAAAAATTTTAGTTGCAACGGTGTAGTTAAATAACCTAAGTTCTTCAATAGCACAGCTTTGAGATTTAGTTATCACAGCACGGTAACTATGAAAAACTACGTAAGATATAAAGTTTGCTGCTAGGTCTCCAGTCTGTAAGTCACTATGTAAGTAATGGATGTACATCGTGATCCATAGCAGAGGATCCAGTGGATCTATACTCAGACTAGGAGACCACAGAAACTGTGGGATGATAAATGGGTACTGTTTTAACTTGCTAAGTTCTGGGAACTTGTTAGGTGACACCATGAAAGTAACATGCTATGCATAAAATTTTTTGAGTCACAGCTTTTTTTTCTTCAGTATTCTGTGGATATGGTCCCGGTGTCTTCAGACATTTGTATCACAGAGAAAAAAAAATCTGAAGTCAGTTCATTTTACCCACCTGATTTGTGGGAAACCTTTTCCCTGCAACTGAGTAACTATAAAATTATTTCCTTTGTGTTTATTTTACAAGAAATTTGCCAATATCAAGGTATAAATTTCTCCCCATCTCATCCTCTCTCCCTATCTCATTTGTTTTTAAGAATGATTTCTTGGATTTTGTGTTAAATTCCTGTCTCTGTTTCAAATATTCTGATCTCCTCCCATTCAAGAAATGTTTATATTCAGAAACTCCCATAGTTTTCAGGTTCAAACTCCATTCTCTGCCCTATTACTGTCTCACATTTTAAAATGTCTGTATGTTTCTTTTATATTCTAGAGAATAACATTTTCTCCCCCGTATTAGATATTGCACTGATAGTGTCAGCACTGCTTTTAACTATACCTCTAAAGCAAAATTTAACTCTGATACTGCATTTTAATTTCCCTGCCATCTCTATTCCATCATATTCTTATCTCACACTCTCCAAACTTATACCATTTCCTTCTCATCTCAACCATTTCTGATCTTACAGCTTCCTCTGTTTTATAAAACCCATGTTTTCCTGAAGCCTATTGAAGATGCCAAACATTTTTACATTTCTTTGCTTTTGGGTGATTTAGTAAAGTGTTCTTTGATGCATTCTTCCCCTCAGTTAGTAGAATTTCTTTTCTTCTACATTTTTCCTTCTCCTCCTTCTTAAGCAGTGGTCTATCTAGCCTTGCTCTTGCCAACAGACAGGTTTGGTGGATTACAGCTTACCAGAGTCTCTATCCACATGGATAAGATTGAATCTTCTCAGTTCTGCATCCATGGCTTTATAAAATAAACAGACACTAGCCCGATTTTCAGCAGGCTTTCATCTAGTGTAGCTCAGCTGGATCAAGGTAGAATCCTTACTCCCCTTGTCTGTGACATCTTCATGTAATAACAGAGCAGTGTTAGAAGGGTAGGCTCTAGAGTCAGCTGGGCTGGATGAATTACCCGAGTCAAGTCTCATGAGCAATGCTAATGTGGCCAAGGCATTTAAACTCTCTCTGCTTCAGATTCCTTAGAAGTAAAATGGGGCTAATAATACAAAAATCCCATTAATTGTCAGCTTTAAATGAGACAATGCACATGAAGGGCTTAGCACACTATTTGGCACTTTGTAAGCACTCAAAGTTAGCCTTCCTCTAATTTGATCATTATCATCATACAGGAAAACCCAAACCCTCTAAGTATACTGTTACTGAGGCTCCTTGTTCACTCCCACGTCCACGTCTTTATTTGTGAGGGCGGCCCTTCCTGAATACAATGCATTACGTTACCACAGTCTCCCTCTCTACACCACCCTGCCTATTTTCCTAATCGGGCTGCTGTTTCTGACTGCATGTGCAGAGAGGGAATCCTTGAGGAGAGAGCAACGGGAATAGTGCTCGGACCGTTTCAAGCCACATGCAGTTAATGAGATTAGTCACGTTTCTGATTGCTCCAGACCTCTTGGCTCAGCGTAAGAGGGAGACAGGGACAGAAAGGTAGCTCAGGAGGGCTTCCAATTTCACAAAATGTTTAAAGTCTCCGTAAGTCTTCAGAACAGCGGGTATTTCTTGAAACGTGTAGGTCCAGCTTGACAGTCAACTGGCTTCAGCAAAGTTATGGCCCTTGTACTTGTACCTACTTTCTCTGAGCTCAAGATCTGAAAATAAAACCGCCAGTTGCACACATACAGATAACCAGACACTGCCCAAACTCCATGCTTGAACCTGCAAAGCTGTTTCTCTCACTGCTGAGGGGATTGCGTCTCACTGAATGACAGCATTCCCTTCTCAGTCAGCCAAACGCAATACCCCAAGGTAATTTCCACTCCTCCCTCCACCTCAATTCAATTTCAATCAGTCAGTAACTACTGCCCATCATTTCTACAATGCCTCTCTTGTCTGCCTCCCTCTTCCCCATTCACGCTCCCTCAAGTCTTAATTCCATACTTCACCATTTTTCATTTGGACTCTTGTTACAGTCTTTGCAGTGGCCTTCCGGCCTCTAACATCTTCCTTCTCCAATCAATACTATTTATCGTTGCCAGGATTACCTTCTCCAAATACAAATCTTGTCACATTGTTGCGGAAGTTCTGAGGCAACCGAGAAACTCAAGCGGCACGCGGAGAGCTGGGAGAACACAGCTTTCTTAACCCCGGCAGACCCAGCGGGATCGTTTCCCAAAGGCTGAGCACCCGGCTATGATTGGGGAGGGTATTTATAGGCAAACTAGGAATTTTTTGCGGGGTCTCACCGCTGATTGGCTCGGGGCCATGTGGCAGCTCTTTAGGCTATGCAGAAGTGACTTGGTAGAGAAGTGCCCCATCCTTGGGGGTTCCTTATCTCAGTCAGGTGGCCATTTTGGGCTTTTCCGCCTCAGTATCTCTAGCTTTTGTCAAACACTAACAGGGAAGAGTTTATTTTCCTTACTTGAAATTCAAGGCCTATCATCACCTAATCCTAAGTCCTTTCCAGGTTTATCTCCTTAGAGACTTCTTCAAGGCAAACATCAGAACCAGCGAGCCACCTGCCACGCTCTGAGCACACGTGGCACTTTTGCTTTCCTACAGTTTACCCTTTTCATCTCTCTCATCCCGGGATGCACTGTGTTGGCAAACACCTCAGTCTACCAAAACCTGTCTCACTGTTCAAGGCTCAGTCCTGTGGCCAACTTTACGAAGTGATCGCCAGGATGCCGGATTAGCAATCAATTATTTTCCTTTCTCTGCATTCACTTGAATTCGTTTATTCTATTATATTCATCCCCTTCTGCCTTTTATTATAATTGTCTGCATATAAACCAGATTAGAGAAGCGATTCTGCTTCATTTACTCTGATCTTCTACAATCTGGCAAGATGTTTTTTTTTTTTACAGAGGAGTGCTTCAAAAAAAATTTCCCTTAAGTTATCAGGGTTAAAATGGAGACAGGGGAACTGAAAGGATCCCATGAAAGAAAGAGCTAGTTTTTTTGTTTTTTTCCCCCCTTTGCTTCTTTTCCTGCTTCTGTTCTTGCTAGGACCTGTACCTCTGCCTTATACATAGATGCCTTAATGTATCTCCTCCTTGTAAGGGATAGGAGTTAATGATATCTACAGTCTTCCAGCCCAACAGATAATATCTGAGGAATGATGGGGTGAAGCCATTGTGTGCATATTCCAGACCACTGGTGCTAGACATCTTGACGCCAAGAGCCTCTAGCTCCAAGGGAGTAAGTAGGTTATGATGGATACCTGAACCCTGTCCTGGTTCTGACCAGTTCCTGGATGCCTGAGAGAGCACGTGCCTGAGAGAACACAATCGTCAATAAAAACCCCAGACCCCAAGTAAAAACTTATGCTTCTTTCCAAGTCTCCCAGATCCTCTGTTTTCCAACATCTTCAATGAACTCTGCTTTCACCTCTTGTTGGCTCTTGTTTGATTTTCATCCTGTGTGAAGCCAAGGACCCTCTTGGCTGATCCTGCTGGACCCTCCCCATGTCCTCAGACCTGGCCTGCCTGCATCAAAACTTCTAATATGTTAATACTGTTTTACTTATAATTATGACATTAAAGTATGCCCGAGAATGCTCATATTTCATATAGAAATGAAAATGAGTAAGACTATAACTTTTACTTTTGGCATCCTCCAGGATTTTAGGGTCAGTTAATCTGCTATGAAGATATAATACCAAGATAAAATATGTAAATGTAAGTTTTCAGGGCATAGATTGCCCTCCTGCATAGTAATTACACTTAATTTAACCCTGTGTTCTTGACAAGTACAACTCTGAGTTCAACCATTCTCTGGGTTTGTTCATACTATTTGTAAAGCATTTTATTTTTTTTAAGATTTATTTATTAACTTGAGAGAGAGACATCAGTGGGAGGCATAGAAGGAGAGGAAAAAATCTCAAGCAAACTGCCCACTGAGCACAGAGCCCCATGCAGGGCTCGATCCCAGGACCTTGAGATCATGACCTGAGCTGAAATCAAGAGTCCGATGCTTAGCCAACTGAGCCACCCAGGTGCCCCTTTTTGTATAGCATTTTAAAATTTACAAAGTATTTTCACATTTCTTATGTAATTATGCCATTTGTTAGATAATATACTTCTTATAATCCATTTTTAATGGGCTGAGACAATCAAGATATGACAGAATAAATATGAGGAAGAATTAGACATTTGAATTACTTTTTTTTCTCTTAAATCCACCTTTACTATGGTTTATTTTTGGTTGAATCCTTGGTGTTCCTAAAAACTCCATTCTCTGAGTAACAGGATTTACAGGAATCTTTATTAAAAGCCTAAGCAAGCCTAGCTACCCAACAGGGTGACCACAGAATTTACTGGGACATGTGTGAGAGTAAAACGAGGCAATATTAATAATCACCAGAAGAGGCAGATGTAAACCAGAGCTGTCGTGAGCAAACTGAAATGTGCGATCTATGTGCTAGCCTTAAGAATTAAGAGAACCGTATTTTCTCCCCTGTAAAACCAAAGAGAGTTATTTATGAATTTTCTATCTTGAAATATTTAGTTATTTATATTTTAGTTAATAGTTTCTGTTTGAAAACTGCATTTTATAGCAAAGACATTTTAAAAATCAAATTTACTTAAGAGATCTTAATAGACGTTGAAATAAACTGTAAAAAATGTTGATTTGCCAGTTTTGGGTGGAAAACTTGCCCCTCCTCCCAAAACAAACATAAATAAACATAAACACATCAGAAGCCATTCAGGAAACAAAAATCTTTGTGTACAACAAGATGTGTGATATGCGTATACATTGTCAAATGATGACCACAGTCTAACTAGTTAAAATACCCCTCACCTCCCATAGTTACCACTGGGTGTGTGAATGCACTGAGAACACTTGAGCTATACTCTCTTAGCAAGTTTTAAGTATATAACACATTATTATTAACTATGGGCACTATGTACATTAGGTCTCTAGAGTTTATTCATCTTTCATAACTGAAAGTTTGTATTCATTAATCAATATTATTTTTTCCTAATTAAGAACTTTTAGGGGCACCTGGGTGGCTCAGTGGATTGAAGCCTCTGCCTTTGGCTCAGGTCATGATCTCAGGCTCTTGGTATCGAGCCCCACATCAGGCTCTCTGCTAGGTGGGAGTTTGCTTCCCCCTCTCTCTCTGCCTGCCTCTCTGCCTACTTGTAATCTCCCTCTCTCTGTCAAATAAATAAATAAAATCTTAAAAATAAATAAATTAAAAAAAAAAAAACTTCCTCTAGAGAATCAAAATCTAAAAAAAAAAAAAAAAGAAAGAAAGAACTTTTAAAATACCACACAGTGGAGCCACAGACTACAGACCAATTTTCAACGAATACCAATACATGACTTTGTTTTTTATAGTTTAATTATTTAAAGGGATTTTGCTTTTTAAGATTTTAAGTTCAGCCTTATCTTTCCTTGGTAAAATTTACAACACTTATAATAATCTAAATTTCTGAAAGCAAATCAATCATCTATTATAGCATATATCAGCTATAGGCCAATGATTTTTACTGAAAAGTCACTTAAAATTTTAATTCCAACTTGCTAGTTTATGCAGCACCCTGAAACTTATCGTTAACCCAAAATAACAAACTTTAAAGAACATTGCTTTCTCCTGGTCAGCCACCATCTAAACTATTCCTGCAGCAATGAAATAGCTCAAATCTCTTTGTTATCAACTGATTGGTCATTAGGGCAATAAACATTTATTGATGACAGAAATGCCATTCATAATGGGTCAGAGATACTTTCATTATTAGGATGTAAATAAGGTTTTCTTGAATTCCCTTAATCCCAGTTTCAAAAAGTAATTTAACCCCCAAATAATCACAATTATTAAATTTTAATATAAGTGCTCTGAGAACATTTTGTAATGCTCAGCAATTAAAGGACTCCTTTTTTGGTTTTATAATAGTGAGTAAAGTTTTGATATTAATGAATACAACTCTGATGTCTTTGCACCTGAGCCTTGCCTTTGATGACCTCCTATTACACTGCTTAGTCTTTGGCATTGACTATTCTGGGCCATAAAGCAAGTGCCAACAAATTTCAAAGGCTTGAAGTCATTTATGCTTCTTACCACTGTGAAATTAACCAGTGTTAAAAATAACTGAAAGAATCCTAAAGTACTTTGAAATTTAACAATGACTAAATAACCTACAAATTAGAAAAAAAAAACCATAATGGAAATTAGAAGATATTTCATGATTATGAAACTAGAATGTATCAAGTTGTGGGATACAGCTAACCCTGCGCTTTAAGGAAAATTTATAGTCTTAAATGCATACATTAGAAACAGTGAAAGGGGGTTGCCTGAGTGGCTCAGTTGTTAAGCATCTGCCTTCGGCTCAGATCATGATCCCAGGGTCCTGGGATCGAGCCCTGCATTGGGCTCTGCAGGACAGTCTGCTTCTCCCTCTCCCACTCCCCCTGCTGGTGTTCCCTCTCTCGCTGTATCTCTCTCTGTGAAATAAATAAATAAAATCTTAAAAAAAAAAAAAAGAAACAGTGAAAGGTTGAAAAATTGATGATCTTGGCAGGTTAAAAAAGGAACAGTAAATTAAGGCCAAAGAAAGTAAAAGAAAAGAAATAATAAAGTTAAGGAGAGAATTTAATGAAATTTAAAAGCACGCAATTTGGATCACAGATATAATACAAAACACAATACTGTAAAACTTTTAGAAGACAACAGGAAAATCTAGGTGACTTGGGGTTTGGTAATTAGCTTTTAGATACAACGCAAAAAGAAAAATCCATAAAAGGAAAAGTTTGATAAATTGGACTTCATTAAAATGAAAAACTCTGGGAGAAAAAAGAACATATCTGATAAGAGACTTATATCCAAAATATACAAAAAGGTCTTAAAACTCAACAATAAGCAAACAAACAAGTGAGACACCACTCCACACCTATTAGAATGGCTAATATCCAAAACACTGACAACATTGAGTACTGATAAAAATGTAGATGATAGAGATTTTCATTCAGTGCTGGTGGGAAGGCAAAATGATACAGCAATTACAGAAGACAGTTTGGCAGTTCCCTACAAAGCTAAACATGCAATCCGGCAATCATGGTCCTATGTATTAATCCAAATGAGTTGAAAACTTATGTCTACACAAATATCTGCAAACTAATGTTTATGGTAGCTTTATTCATAACTGACAAAACTTGGAAGCAACAAAGATTTCCTTCAATATGTGAATGGATAAACAAACTGTGGTACATCCATACAACAGAATATTATTCAGTGAAAAAACCCCAGCTATCTTTCCATGAAAAGACACAGAAAAAACTTAAATGCATACTGCTAAGTAAAAGAAGCCAATCTGAAAAGGCTATATATTATATGATTCCAATTATATGATGTTCTGGAAAAGGCAAAAAAATAATGATGTTAAAATGTGGACTTTAGTTAATAATGATGTATTAATATTGGTACATCAATTGTTACAAATGTATCACACCAAAGCAATAATAAGGGTAACTGAGAACAAGGAGCAGGGGAAGGAGTCTCTGGGAACTTCACTTTCTGCTCAGTTTGTCTGTTGCCCCAAAATTGCTCTAAAATATAAAGTTTATTAATTTTTTTAAAGTTTAACTGTGTCCTAAGAATGCAATAAAAGAAAATCAACAAAATAAATGGTCCTTTAAAAAAAAAGGAACTGATATAACTTTATCAATATTCATTTATAAAAATAAAAGATTAAAATAACCAACATTATAAGCTAAAAAAGAACACATTACAGATCATATAGGTATTAAAATACAAGGATATTATAAAAAAATATATGCTAGTGAATTTAAAGTTTTAGGAGAATTGAATAAATTCCTAGAAAAACCTTAGCAAATGTAGTAGAGAATCCAAATAATCCCACATCTATTTAAGAAACTGAATTAGATTCTTTCCCACAAAGAAATATCCAGACCCACTTTACTCTACCTAAAATTTCTTCTAAAATTTCAGGAAGAAATAATACCAGTCTTAAACAAAACCTTCCAATTAGTTCAGGATTTGAAATATCCTGAAATAACTCTCAATATTTGAAATTACATAATTTATCATAAGAATAAAGAGGAAAGATAATATGATAATCTTAATATATGCAGGAAAAAAATAAAAATAATTCAACACCTTTTCTGGATGAAAAACTATGGAATAGATGGGAACTACCTTAATCTGAGACAGTAGCTGCAGAAACCTACAGCCAACATCATACCGAGTAGAGAAATACAGAAAGTCTCCTCCACCCCCCAAGATAGGGAGATAAAACAAACACGCCCATTATCCCACAATTTATTCATCATTTTAATGAAAGACCTAGATAGCACAGTAAGTCAAAGACAGCATAATAACTCAGTAAATCAGCAAAAAAAAAAAGTATCGTTATTTGTGAACAACATGGCTATATATGTAGAAAATCCAAAAAAATCTACAATCTATCAGAATGCACAAGTGAATTTAGCAATGTTGCTGGATCCAAAGTCAACATCCAAAATAACAGTCGTATAGAGTTGTAACTGAGAGTGAGAGAGGTGCCAGTAATGTTCTATTTATTTCTCAGTCTGGATGCTGGGCACATGGGCATATTCACTTTGTGAAAATCTGTAGCTGCATACTTCTGACTAATGTACTTTTTTGGTAAAAATTATACTTCATAAAAAGCTGACTTCATGTTGTTTAATGGGTATGGAGTTTCAGTTTGCAAGATAAAAAAGTTCTGGAGAAGGGTTGCACAATAATGTAAATGTACTTAACAGTACTGAATTACATGCTTAAAAATAGTTAAGATGGTAAATTTTCTGTTACGTGTATTTCACAATGAACAATTTTAAAAATGTTTACTTTGGAAATGAATGGCATTAAGATACTAATATTAAAGATAGTTGACTTTAAATAACACATAGGAAAAATCAAAGTCAAACTCATAGCCCACCATTAGAGAAAGTCTGCTTCCCTCCACTTCAGGCTGAGCAAAATTGTCACTCAAATTGATAACAGATGGAACACCATACTAAGAAATCACAATTCTTCAACTGTAAGGCAGTATTCATTATAAGATATATCACTGATTTAATAATAGCTTTTGGGTGGAAACCTCCCCGTGTTTAGACTCACTTGTAGACGCATCTGAATGATAAGTGTGTGTGCACCTTACAATAGAGCAAGTGTGGGATGACTATAAAAATGAAGAAAGATGAACTGATTTGCCTGGCCTTGGAATGTAAATCTAATGCTTCAAGGCAGAGCTATCCATCCCTATAACTTATGGGATCTTGACCACAAGAGCACTCATGATTATGAGAACAGAATCCAAAGATCACCAGCATTATAGGGGATAAAATTTATTCTAATACTGATTTATTTATATATTGATAAAATAGGCATAAACACACACTCTTTAAGTTTCTTGGAGATTCAAGATTACGATAGTAGGGTCAGTCCCTGAAAAAGGTGTGGTTTACAGGGACGACGTGTTTGTATTGTACCTGAGGTAGAATCATGCACTTTCCACACTGGCATGGCTAGGTGAGATAATTATTTGAGTAAGTGCACACATGTACATATCCACAGAGAGAAAGAAAAACAATGATTCAGCTCTTTTAGTCAAGTTGACAGCTGCAAGCCTCCTGGTTGAAAGGAGTCTATATGTTTTGTTGTATTTGATCGAAGGCAATTTATCCTGGTCAAAGGGACACCATTGGGGAAGGAATGTAGGTTGAATGTGGGCTCCGATTGCCTTGTAACCTGGTGCTCTTGTGTAGGACATACACTGGCTTAGTGGTGAAACACAACTGCCATCTTTTCTGGCCTTTATGGTGATGCCTGAATGCCAGAGCCTCTTGCATAAGATTATCAGTATATGATGATATATCCTCATGACTGGCAAAGAAACAGAGGCTTGAGTGTAATGTATGTGACACCGGAAAAAAATGTTACCTTTGCTTCATGGATAAGCAATATTTGTGTTTCAAGAGATTTTAAAATACATTCTGTGAAAATATATTTGGAACAGTTGAATGGGTTTGCCTTCAGTGAATGGTGGAAACATGGAGAGAAGGAGGGTTTCAGGGTTTCAGACATAGAGGATACTCCCGCCAGAGATACTCACAAATTCTAGAACTTTTCCATGTCCAGAGCGGGTGCCTATAACCTTTCAGATTTACATGTAATAAACTGACTCTTTTTTTTTAAAGGCTGTACACAGAAATGCCACTTCATGTTCGCAACAATGATTTAAATTCTATCATGTATATCTTAAAAATAGGAGCATTAAGAGGAGCCCCCAATTTTTTTCACTCAAAAACAAAGGGTCTGTAGAGCTTGCTTTTTTTTTTTTTGAACTGTAATGATTCTGAATTATTTTTGATTAACAAAGAAAACGGTCTGCTACTTCAGTGTCTGTGATTACATTTCAGTACAATAGAGAGAAGTCACTAATGGGTACCTCTGAGGTCAGGACTGAGACTGTAGTGTTCAAATTTGTTTATTAATGAGCCCAGGACAGGGATCTCCTTCTAGGATGTCAAGATTTGTTAATAAAACGAAATCTAAAGTACTGTTAAAACGTTACACAGCAGACTATCTAAGAATATTATCCTAATGTATATCCTCTGAAATAAGCAACGTTTTTCCAAATGCCTGGAACATATATGCAGGGGGAGAACTTAATCAGAGAAACTGCCACTCTGTCATCAATGGCAGGAGGAAAATGGGAAATTCAAGATGCAGAAAGGAATTACTGCAAATATATGTGCACTTTTGGTCACTGCTTTTTGATGAAGAAAATATTGTGCATAATAACTTGAGAATGTATTTAACATAAATTATATTTGCATGAATTATGTTTATTCATATGGTCAGATACATAATGGCTTGCTTGATAAATGGCTGATTAGTCTTATAATCAGCCCAAGAGGGACCTGCTTCAAAAAACTCTCTCCTGGGGGCATCTGACTTTCTAGATATTTTCCATTTTGCCTTTAAATAGTGAAACGTTGCCAGATTTGGGCACCCCAAATAGCTTCTTTCCCCCGCTTCCAGTCTGCAATCTGGGCATTACATCCTCAGGCTGGAACGCCTAAAGAAATCACACAAACCTCAGAAGCACAACCAAGCACAACCAAGGGGTCAGTGCAATACCCACCTTCAAGGAAAGGTGGGTTTTCATAAACACAAAATATTTTGAGGGGACCATGCTTTCTTTCTTTAATAATATAAGGAAAATGTGATATTTCTGATAAGGAGAAATAATTACTGCAGATAGCAGCACTTTTAACTGCTGAGGCTATTGACTCTACCTGATACCCTACATGAGACCCTTAGATGTGGAACGTGCCTTTAGGACTACAGAAAAAAAAATCTGAAATATTTCCCTATGGTAAGGTAGCTTTATTCTGGTGTAACGTCTTATATTTTCACTTCATGTCTTGCCTCTTAGTAATATTGCCAATTATTATGACTAACTCTTTCTTCAAATGGATCTCAATTGTCACATATTCTGGAAAGTTTCTCCTGACTGACCCCCACCGGGAACTCCCAGTCTGAATATGCAATCCTCTTATACATTTCAATATGAATTTGTATTCTTCAGTATTGTAATCAAAATGATCAGGATATTTGTCAATCCTCACACCTTCTTTTTTGGCTTCCCATATGGTAATCTTTTGAGGATTAGCCCTGTGGATCCTTGCATTTCCTGCAAGGCTAAACAGAATACCTATCCCTTACCTGACATTCAACTAATGGTGAATAAAATTATGAAGTCCTTACAAAGCAGTTTACCTCTATTACATACCAATGTAAATATCTCTACTCTCTGTTTACTAAACTTGATATTTGGGTATCAACTCGCCTCTGTTCTTACCATTATCTTAAAGCTCTTTCTGGAAAGCAAGTAAGTCAGATTGTGAAAATAAGAATCTTCAGTACTGTTAGGTAGAAAGTTCTGAGATCAGTATTATTTCACTGGAGCCACAGATCGTGTTCAGGTGTTTAATACCATTCTCTTTCTGATAATATAATGAAAAAGGTTTGTGGGTTCAAGAAAATAGAAAAATTAATATAGATATGTAGTGGTTAATTACAACATGGTAAGTTAATACCATAAAGCCTGTAGCAAGAAAGTATTATAATTAAGATGGGTAAATTAAAATAGCATAGGATTTTCACCTTTCTTTCGGTTACTAGGCAGGAATGACCAATTAGAGCAGGTATTATATAATCAATTTTATGAATCATAAGCATGCCACTTCCTTATTATGACTGTTTCCTTATAAGTTCATTATGTTATAAATAATATGTACTTGCTCCTTGCAAAGACGAACAGAGTTTTAAAGGTCAAAGTACCAGATTTGAAATCACTTGTTTTTAATAAAATGTATATGGTTTACAGAGTCTGCCCCTTCTTTATTTTGACTTTTTCTTTTTCTTCAAGTAGCTTACAACCCTAAGAAAATATCTTTATCTATTAAAAATAAAAAATATATATATCCAGGGACATACAATACAGATTAAATTCTACCTGATGACATTTAAAAACTAGGTAAAACCTCAGTTCAGTCTTTGGAGTTTTAATAGAAGTGGTGCCCAAGTAGGAGATATCAACAACATAGTTTATTTCAACATATGTGTATTCTTATGAATATAGACTGCTTAAATACCTGGGCCTTCAGAAGCCATCAGTGAAACACTGGAAGCAAAGTTTTACTCTCCAGTGCTTGTGTTTTAAATAATCCCGTTATTAGAATTGGCTCTTGCTTATTGTTTTGTTTTTGCAAACTTCTTGTTTATTTAGTGTATTTTACTCATTTGCTTAAGTATATGTTATGTACATATAATGGAAGAGCTTCAAAATTAGAATACTCAACACTGTATCTTTCCTTGCTCAACAGTACATTCAATCTGCCATCCATTTGCTAAACTTGGTTGAAACAAAGCACTGATCCGGCAGCTGCGAAAAATATGTAACAATACTAATTGTGATTGACAGACTAATTAAGTTGGGGGTGGGGGTGAGGGTGGATTGGGCAGCCCAGTGTAGATGATTTGCCTAAACTGAACTTCCCATTAACCCCACAAGGCACTTAGCAGAGTTAATATGTAGACTTGGGATTTTTTTTTTCCTTAGAAGAGTTCACATTCTATATAATTCATTATATAGAGGAATTACGTAGATATAATTTAAATATTAGAAATAAACTGATTAAGTGGAGAATCCATGTTAATAACATTGTTAAAACAGGCCACATTGTGACATATAATAATAAACCAACTATGTTATTTATTTTTTGAAATGTATATATTGGTATTTTCAATTTTCTGAAAGATATTTATTTCATAAAATAGGTCCTTATAACTTCACATAATAGCAATTCTTCCAAAATATACATGGAAACTTTTTTAGATACATTTAAGTGACGACCTTCATAATGTTTAAAGACCTGACTTGCCAACGTTTAATGGGTCAATCAACTGATTAAGATTTATTTAGTGCCTATACTTTTTTAGCATCATTAAATGGAATCTAATTCGATTGCAACTGTTTCACTACAGTCTACCGCATTTGATTGCTTGTTGAATTCTTGATAAAGATTCTGGCAATTTAATATGATATTATGTAGTGTAGAACAATGGTTCCCAAAAATGAGTTACAGGAGAAAAGATACTCTGCATGAAAGGGGATTGGAGGCCAGGTAAATTGAGGAAATACTTAATATGTGAAGATTCAAAATGGGTATTACCACGTTTGGCTCATCTAGAGAAATACAAATAGTCGATAAATATGCTAAACTATGTAACTTCTTTAATAGTAAAAAATGCAAATTAACTTAATGATAAGAAATAATTTTTGATCAATCATATTAGGGATGTTAGAAAAAAAGATAATCTTCAGTTTTGCCAAAGAAATGGGGAAATGGGGATACCCATATATAAAACTGAGCTAAGGGCCAGCTTAGCTGACTGGCTGTTCTGTAAATTGATACTAACTTTCTGGCTGGGAGTATGTACCAAAAATATGTTTACATTTTGACCCAGCAATTCTTTGATGACTGCAACCTAAAAAAGAAAAAGACTGTGGACGTACACACACGCACGCGCACACACACACACACACACACACACACACACACACAGTTTGTAACTTTTTCTGGGCTATCGTAAAACTGTGTGGTAAGATATGATTTTTGTTTATCTTTATTCGCTACTTTTCAAAACTGAAGTTTTTAAACTTTATTTTTTTTTAAAAGATTTTATTTATTTATTTGACACAGAGAGAGAGATTACAAGTAGGCAGAGAGGCAGGCAGAGAGACAGGGAGAGGAGGAAGCAGGCTCCCTGCTGAGCAGAGAGCCCGATGCGGGCCTCAATCCCAGGACGCTGAGACCATGACCTGAGCTGAAAGCAGAGGCTTTAACCCACTGAGCCACCCAGGTGCCCAAAACTGAAGTTTTTAAAAGATAAAAATTTTTGAAAAAAATTTTGAAGTGCTTTAACCTAAAATTTAAATCTTTGATTTTTAATAGTCAATATTCTAACCTTATAGAATTTACTGATACAGAATCCAAGGAACCAGACAAAGACAGGTATTTATAACCCAGTGATCAAAACCGAAGACAATAAAAACAAAGAGCGGCTAAGATGACCCTCAAATGTTTTATCATTCAGTCCACAAAGCTGAATTTGGTGCCTCAATTTGTTGCAAGGATAGATGAGAGCTAACTCATTATTTGAAGAAACCACTTGAGGTGAATGGACATTCACAGAAATATCAAGCTGGTGTCAAAAGATGCCAATTTTTAACATAATAGAATGCTGCATTACTTTCATCTTCTTAGGTATGTTACTTGTACTTTTATTATTGTAATATCCATTGTTCTAAAACAATATATCCTTAAATGTAGAATCCTTAATAGTCCAAAGGGACAGGTTAAAAGTAGTTACAGACTATTACCACTACTTGAAAGTAAATCTAGAGAAGAAAGGCTAATCGAGGAGGGCAATATTTACAGATTTGGATTAAAATAGATCAGTAAAGAAAACAGAACATGATAGGTTCAATAGACATGGGAGTGATGCTATCTCTTGAGAGGCAAAGAGGGGAATATAAATTAAGAATAACCATTTGTATTTGCTTAAAAAAATAGTCTTCCCATATAAAAGGCATTATGTCTGTGGGAATTCTTATTTTTTATGGTATGTATTTCATTTAAAATTAAATTAAGGCATTCAACAGATTATTCTAGTGATCTACATAAGCACAGAGCTAAACATGAACTCAAAATAATAAAGTAAAAATAATACTGGTAAGATACTACACACCAAAAGTATTTTTAGAATTAATAAATAATGAAGACAATGTCTCTATGTAATGTCTACACCAAGAATGCTACCTAACATAGAAGTGCTATTTCATGTATCACAGCTTAAATTTGGAAAGTATTTTATTTTTACTGTAGAGAGATGTTACCATCTTGACTATTATCTGATTCAAATCTCATAGTAACTCTTTATATCTGTATTTAAGAAACATTATAATAGCATCTCAGCTACTTGTATCTTCTCCCTATCCGGTCCAATAAGGTAGACACTAGACACATATGGTTATTTAAGCTTAAATAAATTAAAATTATATAAAAGTAAACAGCTCCTCAATCCCTCTAGCCATACTGCAAGTGCTCAACAGCCGCAGATGGCTGGTGTTTTCTTTACTGGACAGTGCAGATATAGAATATACCCATCACTGTAAAACAATCTATGGGCAGGGCAAGAAAGCATGGGAGAAACACAAGGTCTCCTGAACATCTTGTAGGCTGTGCAAGAAAAACTCATATCAACAACCAAGGCGGAACTCTGAACACACCTTCTGGGATCATCATGCACAATGCGGTGAGTCAGCTCAGGAATGGTTATCCCCATCTTACAAATTAAGATCCATGCTCAGAAGATAAAATGGCTTCACTGAGGAATGTGTAGTCTATATGTAGTACAGGACATATATAGTACATGACAGACTCGTGAACTGAATCCAACACTAAGTTCTCAGCTGGGTAGAGATCATACTCTGAAAAAAAATTACCATGTAGCTTCCAACTCAAAATAGAAGTGAACACAATTCATGACAAGGTAGTTCAGTACAATAATCACTGCCATAATTTTTCTCAAATTTTTTGTAATTATATTACCAGAAACTATAGTATAGCTAATCTTAAACTGACTAAATATAAATAATCTCCAGAACTCCTTTTAAAAAATGTTAGACAAATGTTCGAGGGCTAACTGTGTTGATCAATATAGAATAACACTAACAGTGTAACAAAATCAGTAAATCAATCATTTAAAAACCTTAACCAGGGGCGCCTGGGTGGCTCAGTTGGTTAAGCTACTGCCTTCGGCTCAGGTCATGATCTCAGGGTCCTGCGATCAAGCCCCACATCAAGGCTCTCTGCTCAGCGGGGAGCCTGCTTCCTCCTCTCTCTCTGCCTGCCTCTCTGCCTACTTGTAATCTCTCTCTCTCTCTCTCAAATAAATAAATAAAATCTTAAAAAAACAAAAATAAAAACAAAAAAACCTTAACCAGTTAGATAGTTCGAGTGAATGGGCTATAGTTGTTAAGTTTATCAGTGTTCAATGCCTGGCCCATACCTAGCAGGCATAAAGAAATTTAACTTCCTCTGTTTAAGTTGGGAAAACACTGGGTATAAAGCAGTAATTTTTGTTTTGTCTTGTTTCTGAGAGAGGAAGAGAGAGATTGCACGGCAGGCGGGGGGAAGGGCAGAAGGAGAGGGAGAGAATCTAAACTAGGTTCCATACCCAGAGCAGCATGGAGCCCCATGTGGGGCTGGATCTCAGAACCCTGAGATCATGACCTGAGCTGGATGCTTAACCAACTGGCACCCAGGTTCCCCTAAAGCAGTATTTTTAAATCTTTGAGATATGTGGAAAGAAGATGACTGCTATACTGGAGCTTGAGCATAGAAAGCATTTGGAAAAAAAGGCACGTGTGTTAATAATAAAATAATTTTGGAAGAAGAAGAGTCTGGAATTAACTTAAAGGTTTCTTTTGTTGCTTGAGATTTCTGAGTTTATGATTTCTCTTGAGGAACTATGTAGTATGATCATAGTATCATTTATTAAAAACAAAATAATTACTTTATTTAAAATAGATTGTCTGAATTTTCCTCTCTTTGTCCAATGGGACATAACCTACGTGGCGAAGAAAAAAACACACATATCTACACCTTATCCACTTCTCCTTGGATACTAATGTATCTTCTTCCTCCTCAGTGGCCAAACACAAATGCCAGCCCTAATCATATTCTAGCAAATAATTGTTCAACATTTCTACTGCCAAAGAATTTTAGAGTCAGAGAGGCCCACAAAAATCACAAATGGCTCTAGGATTCTCTGCATCTATCTGCATATAAAAAGCACCATAATAGGAAAGCACTTGGAGATTTTACACAAACCCCCCCAGGCAGCCTACAGGCAGTGGGGAAAAGAGTGGTATCAGTAGACACCTTTGGGGGGCTTTCTGGTCCTGATCCATAGTTTGGAGAGTCAGGTTGAAGAAAGAGCAGGCTATAGGGTTTACTACAGTACACATTAAAACAGCAAAGCTCTTCCCTCCAATATTTGGTGAAGATCATGGATTTAAATTTCCATGATAGCCTGACTTGTAGGCAGAATTCTTTGGGTTATATTTTTAATACTAGGGAAGGAGAAAAAGAACTCAAATTGTTTTGGGGAGGAATCAAAACTATCTGAACTATGTGAATTAAATGAATAACAAGCAAAATTTGTGCTCTACAAGGGAGTCTGCAAATCTGTAAACCAGAGCACCTTCTGCTCTTTAGATAGGGGAAGTTGATATCGGAGCCCACTGGATGGCATTTTGTGACACAGACATGTACATAATAGGTGATCATGAATATCTATTGCCTATATAGTATTATAACATAAAGAACTACTGACTTATGAATTAGTGTAATAGAATAAGCACCCAAGTCTATCTCCCTTCTCTTCCTTTGTTTTAAAAATAATAAAACTGCATCGGTGCTGGGGAGAAAAAAAAAAAGGTACCAGCCGAAGACCAGAAAGTTTGAGAAACCTGGGAGAAATTGAGCAGATAAAAGGGCATAGATTGACAAGGAGAAACATGGAAAAAAGCAGTCCAAAATACCAGAAGTAAAGTCCTACTTCTCACAGAACACAAAGGGCAGGGGTGGGCCATGGTACGATCACCTGGGGAATTAATTAAAATCCACCGTCAAGAATGGGCAGGCCTAAAGCACAAAACAAAACAAAACAACAAGGAAAAAGAATGGGCAGGCCTATAAAACAACTACTCTTCCCACACCCTCTCCAAGTCTTAGAGCGGTCTTCTCATACAAATGGCTTTTGCTCCCGGGATAAATTGAGAAGTGCATTATTAGTCTAAGAAAACAAACCATCCTTTTAGAGAAAGCACCTAATATGGGTGTAGGAATGCAAAAGATGAGTAGAAGTGAGTTTAGAGATAACTTCCAGCTTCAATTACAGACTTATAAGTTAAGTCAGTCATGCCAAATAACACTATCTTAGCTTTGGCAATGGTGGTAATCGGTTCACTCAGTCCTAAAGTGAAGCCTGACTGACAACACACTTCCATCTGAGGGAGAAGCCTACTGCTGAAAGAAAACTACACAACCATGCAAAAAAATTACCCCAGCTACCAATCTTACTATTAATCAGCCTTTGCTCATATATTGAACCAACAATTAGAAACATCAGACATTTGAAGAAAACCAAGAGTATTAAAAAAAAAGAAAAAGATGAACAAACGTCACATGTCTCAAAAGATCAAACAGATGATTCAGAGAACAGAAAGAAGTTTAAAGAATCTTGTAATTTGTATCTTCAGAAATATTTATTGGCTCCATAAAATAAAATAAAAATGCTTGCTAGCTATTTTTTTAGAGTCATTATTTTTAGCAGAGAATCAATATAGGAAAAAAAGATATTTATAATATAGATATTATTTGAGGAATGAAGATAACCACCAGAAGAGCTCAAAGTAATAGAATTAGCAAAAATTGTAGGTGGTGAAAAATTACTAAATTTCTAATCTTTATTTATTTATTTATTTATTTAAAGATTATTTATTTATTTATTTATTTCACAGAGGGAGAGAGATCACAAGGAGGCAGAGAGGCAGGCAGAGAGAGAGGGGGAAGCAGGCTCCCTGCTGAGCAGAGAGCCCGATGCGGGCCTCGATCCCAGGACCCTGAGATCACGACCTGGGCCGAAAGCAGAGGCTTTAACCCACTGAGCCACCCAGGCGCCCTGTAAATTTCTAATCTTTATAGCAAAGAGTCAACATAGTCNCCTGAGATCACGACCTGGGCCGAAAGCAGAGGCTTTAACCCACTGAGCCACCCAGGCGCCCCGTAAATTTCTAATCTTTATAGCAAAGAGTCAACATAGTTTACTTACAGTTGATAAATCAAGAAAGAGAAGCAGTATATTTCATATATAAATGCTACAGGGGTTCAGAGGAAACAACCAATTACTTGGGGGCAAAAATGACATTGCTTGAATTCAGTTTAAGTTTGTGTATGGAGATAGCCAAGCCAAATGTCCTGCTTAAGAGGAATATTCAGGACTCCTTTTCATTTCATGAACACGCACAAATACTAGCATATATTCAATATGCTCGGAAATTTTTTGAATGACAAATCTAAAGCTGTAACTAACCACCTGCTTATTGTCAAGTGTTACTGAAAAGCAATTCCCTTCAGATCCCATAGAACAACACTCTTGGGGAAAATCTGGCTTTTAAGTTGCTTGAGTGTTTCACTTTCTATATTTAAGAACAACAACAAAAAACAACAACAACAACAAAAAACAAAACAAGGGCTTGGGAAGAAGAGACATTTCTTAATGTTTTTGACCATTTCATATATACTTTTTAAATACTGTGCAAGAATTGTTTAATTCCTTTAAAGTATTTTTTAAAAATCTAATTCAACTATGGGACTCAGACTAGTAAAAAAGCTGAATGAGTTTAAAATAAATATCAGACACTTTAAAATGAGGATGAGAATTTCAAAATCATCGATAAGACACCAAGAATGACGGATTTTATTACCTCATGTTCACCAAATCAGCAGCTGATTTGAGCTTTGAGGAGCTATTAGATAACTAGTAAGAGAATCATTTCCTCTTCCTATTCACGTTTAGGAAATACTTCCAAATTTCTACCCTTGCTATGCCTTTTCTCAGGTATTTTATTCACATGTTGAAAATATTGACAATCAATGTAACCCAAACTGAATTAGCCATAATTTTAAGAAATACTATGGCTTTGTGTATTTAAAGTTGGGTCATTTGAACAATTTTACCTGGAACTTAGTGAGAATAGTGAAAAATCTAAATTTTTATTATGACTTAAATAATGAGTGCCTACTAAACTCAGCCTTTAAATAGTAATGATTAATTAGGCTTTAATAATACTGGTACTAGTAGTACTTTGTTACAAAAACTGCTTTTACTAGTATGAACTATGATTAATAAATGCATTGTAAACAAAGACATTTTGTGCTAATTCAAGAGAAATTGTTTATAGGAAGCAATATGCTGTTAGAAATATATTTAAGCATATGTAGAAGAATAAGAACATGAACTATATTGTTTGGAATCTTGACATCCTGATATATTTCAAAGGACTGTTCTGAGGGAAAGCTTTCATCCAAAATCTCAGTTAAAATGGAAATATATCCAATCCAATACTGATATATATATACATATATAGATATATATATCTATAGATATATAGATATATAGATATCACCATTCCAGGATTAAGAAACACATAATTTAAATTAATATAACATATGGAAACACTTTATTTATTTTAAAAATATTAAATAAAGTCAAAAAAATGGTTAATGAGCCATGTCTGTTAACCATGTTAACCATGTTAACATGTTAAACATGTTAACCATGTCAACACTATGACAAGTCATTATTAAATGTATTATAAGATGCAAATATTGTTAAAATATATGTGCATATTTAATGTATGAGTTAAAGTCATCAAGCATTCTGCATAGTGTCATTTAATTTAACAAATGATAAGGTATTTATAAATGGAATCTTCATAGAAGAGTAAACATCACTAAAAATACTTTCAATAACCCACACTATAGCAAATCTCTTTATCCTCCCTATTTCCACAAATAATCTTTTTACTCCTGAAATACACACCAGATGTATTTGATATTAAGTGATATACAAATTTTTAACATTATAATGTAAGTAGACCTTCAGTTTAACCACTGTATCTATCTTTTTTTTTTTTTTTTAAAGATTTTTTTTATTTATTCATTTGACACANTATAGCAAATCTCTTTATCCTCCCTATTTCCACAAATAATCTTTTTACTCCTGAAATACACACCAGATGTATTTGATATTAAGTGATATACAAAGTTTTAACATTATAATGTAAGTAGACCTTCAGTTTAACCACTGTATCTATCTGATATTCACAAGTTACCAGGTGAAAAATTCAGTCAAGCAAGTTAATAGCATTTTGTAGACAAAACTCCAGAAATATTATGTTACTGAAATAATCTTACTTTTAAACTCAATTTACTCAACACAGTTGGTTGGTGCAGACACAGTTCTGTCTTTCCCACATGCATACAAAACAGCAAAACAAATAATCTAATACTGTTAAATATAATCACAGAGCATAAAATTTTTTCCCCAGACTTTTAATTATTATATTAAACATTACCCCTAACTATAATGATCCGAAATATTTCTTTAAATTTTAAATGCATATGGGGGAGCCTGGGTGGCTCAGTCAGTTAAGCAGCCGACTCTTGATTTCAGTTCAGGTCATGATCTTAGGGTTGTGAGATCAAGCCCCACGTAGGGCTCTGCACTGGGTGTGGAGCAGGAAAGCCTGCTTTCCCCCCTCCTTCTGCCCTCCCTCTTAAAAAATTATAAATGCATCTGTACACTATCTTGTAGTAATTTGTGTATATATATATATACTATATATACCATATACTGTATATACTGTATACTGTATATACTGTATATACTATATATATACACACACAGAATATTCATTTTCTACAAGTTGCGCTTTAGAACAGTGCTTCTTAATCTTCAATGAACATATAAATTGGCTAAGGATCTTGTTAAAATGCAGACTGTGATTCAGTAGGTCTGGGGTGGAGCCCAAGAGTCTGCATTTCTAACAAATTCCCAGGTGATGCTCTGGCCCAGGAAACACACTGTGTGGAGAGGCTCTTAAATAAGTGTCTCCTAATCTTGACTAATCCTCAGAATCATCGGATCAGTTGGTAGATATATACTGAAAATAATAAATTTCTTGTTTGGGGTGAAACTCAGAAAACTGGCCAGATGGCTTACCTAAGTTCAAAACGCTAATTTAAAAACTAGTAAACTAAACAAAAACTCTCTGCATCCTTTAATGTCTCACTATTTCCAACAATATTTACATACTTCAGAAATTTTCTTGATCAGTAAGAAAAATTACCATCAGAGGAAAAAAAAGTGGAGGAAATAAAATTGAATAGTTTACCATTATGTTTACTCTCACTAAAAAAAAAAAAGGTACTTCCTTCCTGCTTCTATGCAGAGATATTTAGATTAAGCAGTGTAAATGACAAAAGAAAACAAAATTCCACAGCAGCAAAACAAATGAGATGACCCTTTGAAGTACTCACTATAGGCCAGACACTTTTGTGCCTCTCTCATTATGTAGCATGGGAAAATGAAATTATTTTCCCCAAAGTAGTCAGACTCCAGAAGAGAAAAAGGTGGAAGCAGCTTTCCATTCCATACGGATTTTAGGTACAAGCTGAAACTGCCTTTGTCAGGACAGGATTTGGATTCTATGAACTCCACCACCTCAGGTAGCAGAGAGGACAGAGAGACTAGAGTGGTCAAAGGCATAGGGGTGGCAAAGGCTTGGGGATATTTAGGGCAGAGTGAATATTTTGATTATTTTTGAGAGTCAGTTAAAAATAGGGAATAACAAGACATGGCAGGAGGGGGAGATCTTAGAAAAATAGCACAGATTCAGGAATGCCGAGTGTTTCGACTGTCAAACAGAAGAGGCTTAATGAGAATAGAAGATTTAATGAGAGTAAAGTGTTGGTTCAAGAAAGATAACGAAATGTAAACTAATAGAAGAAAAATAGAAAGTTGTCAGAATTGGAAAAGAAAATCAGATTTCGAGAGGATAAGTTGGAACAGTGCCTGGTGATTGTCAAATCTTTTTTGTGTTCTTGTCTGAAGTGGGCGGGACTGAAAATCCCTGGTTTACAGGAGGTGGAGAAAAGTGAAGTCAAAGTGTTCAAGGCAGCTAATAGGATTTAAATATTCAGGCACTCTTCTAATGTGGGGGGATAGAGGGAGCTCCTTCTAAATGATATTTGTAGGGAAGTAATTAAAACCCCCAGAAAAAGCCACAGGTGTGTACCATAAAGGAGAGATCTTGGATCAGACAGACCCGAATCTGAATCTTGGCTTAATTGTTTGCTAAAACGTGACCCTACGTAGATTGTTTTACTTCTCCATTAAGTCACTTTCCTCAATAGAAAAAAATACGTGTAAATAGCTGTAATAAAAACTACTGCGGGGGCGCCTGGGTGGTGCAGTCTGTGAGCATCCCATTCTTGGTTTCAACTCAGGTCGTGATCTCAGTGTCTTGAGATGGAGCCCCCTGTGGCTCCCCACTCAGCCAGGAGTGTGCTTCTCTCCTTCTGTACCCGGCCCCCACCCCCTGCCCCGGCCCCCGCTAGCACACTCATGCTCTCTCTCAACTAAAATAAATTACTCTTTTTTTTTTTTAAAGATTTTATTTATTTATTTCATAGAGGGAGAGAGATCACAAGGAGGCAGAGAGGCAAGCAGAGAGGGGGGGAAGCAGGCTCCCCGCTGAGCGGGGAGCCCGATGCGGGCCTCGATCCCAGGACCCTGAGATCATGACCTGAGCTGAAAGCAGAGGCTTTAACCCACTGAGCCACCCAGGCGCCCAAAATAAATTACTCTTAAAAAAAAAAAAAAAACAACTCACCCCCCCCAATAAACAAAATTATTGCAAAGTGTGGTTATTCCTTAAAAGGTGGGCTTCTGCCAAAGACCACATTCTGATTTTGTCTCCTAAAACCTGACATAGTCAATACTTTCACCAAAACCCCAGGAAAGGCAAAACAGAAAAATAATTTAATTCATTTGGAGAGCTTCAATAAATTTGCTTAGCAGAGAACTGAAAAATTAAAAAAAGGAAAAGTATTTTTGTCAGCATGTTCAAAGAAATTTGTTTCGGCAGCAGTGATGTGGGAACTCCTTGGTCAGAAGTCATGGAATCATTTGGAGAGATTATACTTCCAACTGTTTATCACCAATTCCTGAAATTCTACTATTTAAGATCTACTTTGTAAAGCAGAAATATCGGCTGCTGTAAAAGGCTCCAAAACCAAGGTCCTTATTTGTCTCTCTCTTAGTTTTCCTTTTGCTTTAGTTCTGATTTAATGAAAACAGACAAGGTTTTTTTGTTTAAGGTTATGTTACCCTGTCATACCTTTGTATCCAAATTGTGTAGTACTAAGTGCAGAATTAAGCAATTAAAGGTATGTCTAAGGGCAATTTCAGTGGTTCAGTTATTGGGTTGTTCTTACAATTTAATACTGTCAATACACTGAAAAAAAGACTATCATAATATTTCTGCATATATTTCATTCTGGTTGCATGTCTGCTTTCACTAAAAGGTTTTTCTAAAAAGTGAAAAGCTTTATTTTATTAATTACTAAAAATTAACCAATTACTTAAAAAGTTCAAAATCTTCATGTATCTAAATGTGTCATAAAATAATTAATGTTCTTCAGATGTATATTAATCCATCTTAAATTTCTGAGAGAAAGGAAAGAACACTCATTTTGTGACTATGTTATTAGTCTCTTATGAGAAAATGACTGCTAAGTTTAAACTCTAATGAGTAGTTATCCTTTTGGCTAATAATATCCTAATGTATAACAAATACGGTCAGAGTAAAGCTATCAAACTAGAAAATTTTAACAACCATGAATATACTCTTCCCTCCTTTGGTACCATTTGTCATAGAAACAGGAATCCCTAAAAGGTGATATGAAGTTCAAATGCAGATGTCATGACACGGGGAGAGGGACACAGCGACAGTCACAAGGCATTAACCAATTGAACAAATTATGTTGAGAGGTAAAAACCCAGCTATGACTTTACTCATTCTCAAATTTCCATTCAATTCCGATGAAAGTGGGTTTTAATTCCCTTTAAAGGGCTACCTTCATCTGTGCCCTGGATGCCAGCACTCACCCCCCACCATCTTCCACTCCTTGTTTCAACTCTTTACTTTTCTCCTTCTTTCACTTTTAATCTTTTCATCTCCGCTGTCTCCTTCCCTCAAGACCTCTCCTCAGTCCTGCTCCCCCTTAAGCCCCCATGCTCTCATCTCCCCTTAATCAGCATTTCCCCCAAGGGACCAGAGTATACATACAACGTGCCACCTGTACATGAACTCCCTCAGCTGCCATGCAAGTCATCGACTGTGTTGTCTTGAAAACACTCTTGCCAAATCTGTAACTTGCTTCATGTCTCATCCTCATTTTAAAACCATCATTCTGTCTGTAATAATGCTTTTAACAATCTCTCGGCTTGTTAAAAATCTCTTCTATTGTCCATTGACTCCTGGCTCCTGGTTCTCTGCTGTCTTACGGATTCACATCCTTCACTGGTTCTTCTTTTTTCCCTTAGCCAATATCATGGCTTGTGACTTATCTGTGGTCATCTTCCTCTTCATAGTCTCTTTCAAAATAATGGGCTCTTGGGGCACCTGCATGGCTCAGCCATTAAGCATCTGCCTTCGGCTCAGGTCATGATCCTGGGGTCCTGGGATCCAGCCCTGCATCTGGCTCCCTGCTCAGTGGAGAGCCTGCTTCTCCCTCTCCCACTCCCCCTGCTTGTGTTCCCTCTCTTGCTGTCTCTCTCCATTAAATAAATAAAATCTTAAAAAATAATAATAATAGGGCGCCTGGGTGGCTCAGTGGGTTAAAGTCTCTGCCTTCAGCTCAGGTCATGATCTCAGGGTCCTGGGATCAAGGTCTGCATCCGGCCTCTGCTGAGCAAGGGAGCCCGCTTCCTCCTCTCTCTCTGCCTGTCTCTCTGCCTGCTTGTGATCTCTCTTTCTCTGTGTCAAATAAATTTTTAAAAAATCTTAAAAAAAATAATAATGAACTCTGATCTCCCGCATATGGTATGACTTCCGAAAATTTATCATCTCCAACTCATCACCAACTGCCTCCTAAGCACGGATATCCCACTGGCAATGCAAATATACTTCTCAAATAACACTTTTATCACTTCCAACCTCTTTCTGCCTACCATCGAACCTACTATTCTTTCTGGGTTCTAGATATTACCAGGTTCACAGTCAACCAAATACAAATATCCAGGCACAGATTTTTCTCTGTTTCTCTAATTATCGACATACCTTTTACAATTGTATTCTCCCTTAAATCTGTTCTCTTCACTTCTTTCCCTGTCCTTCCCCTAGTTAAGATTACCACTATTATTTTTTTTTTGGATGGCATCCTTTAACCTAGACACACAGATTCCAATATTTTCCTAGTTCAATAACTTCTTCCTAATGTTCCTAAGGGTATTTTTAAATAGGATAGTCTGGTTATGTTACATTCATTTCTTTGCTCAAAATCTTACAGAATATTTAAAGTTCTTTAAAAATTCAAAACTTCAAATTTTGGCCTTGGTCCATATATTTAAAGACTACATATGCCAACTTTTCCCAAAACATTCTCCGGTTCCTCAGATACAATACACAAGGCTACACTTTGAAAACTACCCATTCTTTTCTTTTCTCTCTTCGGTAAATTTGCTTATTCTGTTTCCAATGGCTAGAATATTCTCTACACTTTCAGTGTGATGAATTTGTGTTTTTCTTTTCCAAAACGTCACCTCAAATAAATCTCTTCCATCTACCTGTCCCTACTTCCTCAGTAAAGTGACTAAGTCTATCTTTACAACTCGCTGGATTTTTTGAGTCCTAAATTACATATTTCTCATCTTCACGGTTTACACTTCTCAGATGTATGTGATTACTCATTATTTTACTGAAAATTTTTGTATCATTGTGAGTTACACATAATATGTGTTCAGTGATTTTGTGTTGAATGGAACCATATCAGAGGGCTAAGAATAATTCCAAAATGTGGATTGGATAATAAGATCAAGAGAGGGATTAATCAATGTGGACTGCATTGGTGAAAAAGCATTCATGTGGGATAGTATTGAACTAGGCTTTTATAACCAGTAGAATCTGATAAGCAGAAAAGAACAGACAGGATGATACAAAGTGACAATAACATAAGAAAAGGAATAGAAAACAAGGAATATTGTATGTTTGGGACATACATGAAGGTGTATCAGTCAGAACCCAATGTTTTTGTTTATGAAATAATAGGGGATAAGTTTGGGAAAGAAAAAGCCCAGTTTTGGGGAAGTACATGACTATAAGGTTAAGGTTTATAAAGCTTTATCCAGGATATAGTGGGCAACCATTGAAGACTGTTTCCAAGTTATGAGAGAGAATAGGAACAATTATTTCTTTTATGAAGATATCAATTTATTTTTTTTATTTTCTAAGATTTTATTTATTTATTTGGCAGAGTCAGCGAGAGAGGGAATACAAGCAGGGGGAGCAGCAGATGGAGAGGAAGAAGCAGGCTTCCTGCTGAGCAGGGAGCCCAATGTGGGGCTCCATCCCAGGACCCTGAGATCATGACCTGAGCTGAAGGGAGACACTTAACAGGATCAAAGTTGTATGTTACAGACTTAGCATTTTAGTGTGATGAATTCAAGCATCCACTCAGAGCTTTACCTACTTAAATGTTTGGTATTTCAATATCACACTTAAAAGTATTGTCACATCTTCTTTTATTTGGATTTTAAGATCAGGATGGCATAACAGGCTTACTAATCTCTTTTTCTTAATTGTTAAGACATAATATTTATCTGGGAGAGAGTAAACAGACAATCAAAAAGCTGGGGGAAATCTCTTTGGTCATCTCTACAGAGCAACTGATCTTGGTTGGATGTGTAGTCTAAATAAAGATAAAATGATTGTAAAGAATTAAGATTTTGTTAACCATTAAGTTTATTCCTTTAAACATCAGGAACTAACTCTGGAATGCCCTGTACACCAAGGTAAGGGTTTCATGTCTTTTTTCTAGGTGAAATCCTATTAAAAGATTGTAAGCAGTAAACCAACAATCTTGGATTTCATGAACTCATGTTTCTGGGGGAATCATTAAAAATGCTTGGACTGCTCAGTTTCTAAAATCTCAACCTATAAATAAAATTATCTCATAGATCTGACTGAGACCTTAAATGTGTTCTCAACAAACTGCAAATAGTCAAGTAATATGTATGGTAATTTCAAAAGTGATCACAAAATCTATCTGGGTTTTGAAATCTTTTCATAGGTAAATGTGATTAGCAACATCTGGAAAAACTGAGTGCTCTCCTTACATATAGAATTAAAGTTAAAATACACAATCTGTGAAAATTAATACATACGAACCATGGCTTAAGACTAAAGAATTATCAGGTCATCAATAGCTCCCTCTTGAATTCCATGAATACTGGATAGATATTAGGGGAGTCACTTAGATTCTTTATCATTGTTTTCTCAACTATAAAATAAAGTATTTGAATTAGATGAAACATAGAGCTCCTTTTAGCTATAATATTCTATCAGTCCACAGAGGATGGAACACATGCTGGGCACAATCCCCTTTCTCTTTATTTTGGCTATGTAGTAACAGGGCACAACCCTTCTAATACAGCAAAGTAACTATTCAGATCATATATAAAGAGACAAAGGCAGGCATGCAGAAAAGTATATTTGCCAGTCTTAAGTGAGTATATGAAATATGCAACTTATAGGGAACAAGGATTCAGGGAGAAACAGATAAAACAATAGCATACTTGTTACTCATATCATTTTATTTCTTTACTTCAACTTTGTATTAATTACTTAACAGCAAAATATTCACTAGGTATTCATATATGACGCTGTAGGAAAATTTAAGCTTGTTTATCAAATTTTAATGGCATAAATTTGTCAACCCTCTCTCCCCCTAAAATTACACAATGTGAATTTATGAATTATGCTTAATTTAATGAGAATTTATCTGATATTTACCTAATACCTTCCCTTCAACATAATATTTCTTTTTTTTATTTTTTATTTTATTTTTTTTTAAAGATTTTATTTATTTATTTGACACAGAGAGAGAGATTACAAGTAGGCAGAGAGGCAGGCAGAGAAAGAGGAGAGAGGAGGAAGCAGGCTCCCCGCCAAGCAGAGAGCCCGATGTGGGCCTCGATCCCAGGACCCTGGGATCATGACCTGAGCCGAAGGCAGAGGCTTCAACCCACTGAGCCACCCAGGC